>CAHIKZ030000857.1:0-462500 GCA_903632075.3 Acanthosepion pharaonis | reverse complement strand
ATGAGTTCATAATAATCTGGCTTACGACCCTATCACGTTGAAACACCGGTTTTCATACAATCACCGAAATTAATCAACGTTGAAACTTGTCAATACCTAGATAGTTGGTGTCATGGATAATTTCGGAATTGCTAATCAGAGAGCTGAGTTCCAATTCCAGTTGGGTTCGTTATATTCACTTACGCACAAATACCCTTGGGAAATGTATAAGTCCACCCCTTCTCCCCGCAGCTATGGGTTAATTAGTAAGGCTTGTATCACTAAACTATTGTTATCTAAAAAAAAATCTTACAATCTGAAAATTATTTCTGGTTTTAAATAACCTGCAAATGAGTGGGTAAGCCGTAGTAAACGAAACGACACCGTGACGCTACTTGGTTACAGTGAGAAAATGAAAGAAGGGAAGATAAAAGGGTTTAACGTCTCCTTCAGTAAAATGGAAAAAATTGTCAATTTTAAATCTTTCATTTGTACCCACTTCTTAAAATAACGACCAGCATTCATACGATTCATACGATGGGATTTCTACGGATATTTTATTGTCGTAGAACTCGCCATGAGCTTATTCAATTATTAACTGAAGAATTAAGATTCATCAGAACATTCAAACAGGAAAACCGTGATATTTTCACGGGTTAAAACTAGTAACAATAATTGTACCTCTACTCAAATAATATCCTTCTAGTCAATCGTATATAGGAATTCTGACCAAATGAGATTTGTAACAAAGAACGGGCGGCATGATTAAAAACGAAATTTTCAAACGGAAGTTTTACAAGTTTACCCAATGTGACAGTGCTGAATAGATCGTGAAAGGGATATCTGGAGAGAGACTGTCTGTACTCTAATTGAATAGCAATCCATAGAGGCATGGACCCTGGATTTCAGAAGAGCCACAGACATGTGAAAATCCTCACCAGAAGAAAAATAAACGAATAATAAATGTTAAAGAGTTGAAGACAATTATCTCAAATATCAAGATGAATCAGACTCGATTGATTTGTTAGGGTCAGAGGACGGTCACACTTGAGTATCATATTGCGATAAGGATATTAGTCCAGATTCGGAGATTGGTATTGGTCAGTACAATAAGAAAAATGTTTGCCTCTTAGCGAACACGATCGTTTGAAACTGCTAAGCATGAACAAGCAAAAAATATTATCTCTCTCTCTCACACACAATCTTTCTCATTCCTTTACTCTCTCTGTCCTTTACTGACGAGTCAGTCAATTAAGTGCTGTAGAGAGGCCGTGGCTGTTATGTTGTTGATAGAAGTCAGATGTAGAAGAAACGCATGTACGTTTCAGATACTCCTGCTCGCCGGGCCCAACTACATAAAAGGGTTGGACTCTGATTAAGTCCAAAGAAGAAGGCAAAGAAAGCAAACCGATAATATATGTATATACAAATATATATTAATAACAAGTTACAATACATGGAAAGAGTACAAAGGATGAAGTGTATGGGAATATTCTGTATGTGCGTGCGTGTGTGCGTGAATATTCTGTATGTGTGTATTGTGCTTAGCGTGTTTCCACGCTATCCCTTGTTAGCGCCTACATTTCGAGGTTGTAAGCTGAAAGCCTGATGAAAAGGAGAGATTTACCTCAAGGTGTCGGCGCACAAGCCTGAAGGAAAAAGAGATAGAGGCGAAGAGTCAGCGGCTATTTATAGCAGCGAAGAGCGACCCTTGGTGAAAGGGTTAATGTACTAAAGGAGGAGTTAACTCCGACAGTGCCATACGTAATACACGCCTGGGTGATCTTGTCTCTTTCGATTCATGACTGACGAGGCAGAAGAATTTCCCGCTGGCGGTTGTTGTTACTTTCTTCGGTAGACTGGTTGTCAACCAGGATTATAGGAAACAGTCTGTCCTGTTAGTAACCCATAGCTGGAGGAAGAAGAGATGGATTCCTATCTTTCCCAAGTGTATTTACGTGTAGGTGAATGTAACGCGTAAATACTGACAAGAAGGATAGGATAGATTCTTATGAACAGAATAAGTATTCTTTGTAAGAAATCAGTTTGTAGATCAGGTTTCATTGGCGTATTTTTGTAAAGAGAGTCTTTGTCGAGAGGAAAAACCAAAGTGTTTTTTTTATTTATTTTTTTTATTTTTTTTTATTCCTTTCTAGCACGTTTGAAATTGTTTGAAAAGCGCGTTTTTTTTGGGGGTACTGACAAGAAAGGATAATATTGGTTTTTTCTTTTTCAGTTGAAAATCACAGAATTTGGAAATTCTTGTTAAATAATAGTCAGATTTTCATGAAATTTTCAGAAATTCAAAAATGAATTTATTTTTGTGTTTGTTTTTTAGAAAGTCATGGTTTTTTTACATCATTGGCGAAAACTAAATTTTTCTCTGCATTGTTTTTTAATTAAATGCAGAAGACTTTGTATAAATCTTTGTAAATCGAGAGGAAAAAAAATACCCCAAAAAACTAAGTTTTTTTTAAAAAAAGTTTTTTAATTTTTTATTTTTTTAAAAACATTTTTATCTGAAGCCAAAATTTTTTTTCGATGGAAAAGAATTTTTTTACCAGAATTGTTTGAAATATTTTAAAATTAAGTTTGAATATGCTTGAAATGTTCTTATTAAAAGTTTTTTTTACAGATCATAAATTTGAAAGCTTTTTTGGGGGGGCAATAATTTTTTTAATGTGTCAAAAAAATGTATTAAAAACGTTTCCGGTCGAAGCACAATTCAGTAATACCTTTTTTAGCATTGGTTTTTAAATTGCGTTGATTTCTTTTTTCTGACTAACCGACCAAATTGCATTTTCAAATTTTCATTTGGAAATTTCTTGCAAAAATTTGTTTTTTTTTTTTTGAAATAATAATTATTAATCTTTCAGATTTTTAGGGACAACAGTGAACTTTGGATTTTCAGAAAAAAAAAGGACCTTTAAAATTTAGACAAAAAATTTTTAAGAATTAAATTAAATAAGCTTTTAGAAAATGTTTGTTTTTTACGTTAAACGAAATTCACACTCATTATCACGTAAAATATTTTTTACAAAAATTAAGTAATCTGTTACATTAAATTGACCCTTAACTTTTGAAAAAGTTTAATGAATTTTAAAGACTGTTTAACATTAACACTTTTGTTTAAAATTGTCAAAAATGGCTGACATGCATTTTATGTAAATTTTGATGACTCTTTTTGGACATGCTTTAAAAAATTTTTAAAATACTAAATAACAAACATTTAGACGATAAAAATTTTTATCAAGTTTGGACTTTTTTCATCAGAATATAAATACCTATTGAAGTTTTTTTTCGGGTAGTCTCAAAGGAAAGTCGATAGTATTTCGTTTCTACATCTTCTTACAGTATATGTCAAACTTTAGCTAGTGAGGACAATTCTAAGTATTACTAAAAAGCCTCCTCCAAACCACAAGGCGAAAAAAAACAAGAATGACAAATTACTATGGTCATCGATTGGCTTCTGAAGTACAAATCTGAACAGCAAGATTGTAATGATTCTGTCCTTCAAATCGATATCTGTTATTAACTAAAAAAATCAGACGACATTGTTTAAAAAAAAAAAAAAAAAAAAAAAAAATTGTTATGATTGTAATGATTCTGTCCCTTGGATATAAGTTAGGTTAGGCAGACGAAGTTTAAAAAAAAAAAAAAAAAATTGTTACTTGGTTATTTATTTTAAATGAAACATTTTATTTAAAATTATTACCATATGCCGCAGACAATAGACAGTGTATTATTTAAACAAATCGTAAATAATCAACAATGTTTTTTATAGTCATCTATCACTTATTATTGCAAACTAAGTCTGTTCTTAACACCAAAACATGGATACTTTTTCCCGCAATGAAAACAAAAAAAAAAAAAATGACACCCTGGTTTAAATTTAAAAATAAAAAAAAAAAAAAAAAAAAAAACAGGAAATTATCAAATTCAAACGAAATTTTCAGGAAATATTCTTTATTTTACCCCCACCTTTTCGACATTGCATGTATACTTTTTAATTGGGGATGGGCCTCTAACTTTTTTCAGTTATATAAAAATAATTCCCTGAGTGATTTCAGTGAAAAAAATTATGCAATATCAAGTATTTTTTTAATGTTTAAATTTTTTTAGTATGTTTATACTAAAAAAATTAGTCCACATCTTGCTAAAAACAATTGAATAAAACTGAAAAAATAACTTTGAGGAATTGGTATTTGCATAATTTAATAAAAAGAATTTTTCAGTGTAATTTTAAAATTAAACCTGTTGCTGTTCGTCACAAGAGTTACTTTTTAAATAAAGAAACGTTAAAAGATTTTTTTTAAAAATGTAATGTTTATTACCATTTTTGAGTGTGAACCATTTACAAGATATTTTTTTCCTTTTAGCAGCTGTTAGAAAGAAAATAATTTTTACTACTATTCAATACCGGAGGAGTATAATTTCATATGTTCCACTCAGTATAAAAATAAAATTATTCCTTATACTTCCTATGTTTAATAAAAGCATATAGAATAAAAAATTATATTCTGAAACTACTGGTTATATAAGGTTAAAGAAAATTCAGCTTCAAACATAAATAACAAATTCTTGATTATTACACTGCTGGCCTTCCGCTTTATCCTTTTACCCCCCAAACTCTTTTAGACAGTAGAATTAGTGCTTTTCTATTTTGTCCTTTAAGCTTACAGGCTACCGCATGTAATTATTTTCATTCCGTTGTATGTAAAAGGTAAGCTTTACTTTTAGAAAATCCAGTTAATTATTAAATTTACTAAACTTCAACACACATTTCTAGGACACATATCGGATTTTAAAGATTTAAAGATTTATTTAAATTTTTTATATATAATGCCATCTCAATGTGTCAATGAGTGATGAAAAAAAGTAGTTTTAATGTAGTTAAATGCCCAAAAGTTTATTCATATATGGAAATTAATTTTTCTTTTAATTCGGATTAGCTTTAGAGGCCGTTATCTTTCAAATAGAACTGGAATTTAAGTTCAAAGGCATTTGAAATATTAAAAATGTAGTTTTTTTTTTTGTCTATATTTCTGAGATGAGGTATTATGCACATTATTTGGACTATTATCCCCATTTGTCGCCATATTTATCACGATCTAACCAACACCTTTATCCACTGTGCACATGGTTAGATCCAGTGACAGGACCCAGAGTGTGAGTTCAATACCTGGTTAAGGCAATGAAGAACTTTCAGCGGGAAAATTAACAGGAGATAACTGATAACTGACATCCATCAAACATGGCACGTGGAACTAGAACAGTCTACCCCAGTGAGCGAAATAAAGGGTTCAGTTCGACATTCCAACCACCTGAAGAAGGCCGGAACGTACAACGGCCAAAACGCTGTGATAAATATGGCGACAAAGATGAGGACAACAGTCCGAATAATGTAGTTTTTTTCTTTTGTATTTTTTAGAAAGTCCGTGGCAGTATCTAACATTTACATAAGTAACAAAATAAACATTCTAAGTAACACGGTTAATCGAAATACATGCTGTGTAATTTGTTGAGTTTTGTGTACGTAGCAATCTTACTGCTATTAATATACACTTTTAATATAAATATTTATGTCTGTACTAAGTGATTCCAACTTAAGTTTCCAAGATTTAAATGTTTCTAAAAAGCAAAACATAGAAAAAAGCTAATTTATAAATATCAAAGAGGAACTGTATTAATAAAAACATATCAAAAGAATTTGACAATCTTTCAAAACAAGGATCTGAAAATAGAAGCTGCAAGAATGACATTCAAACTTTTTTTTTTTTTTTAAATGTCATGTCGTCCACACATTCAATATATTTATTGTTTGTGAATTGCCATAGGTTCTTGGGAAATATAGTGGTTTCTCGTTACCTTCTTCATCGATTTGTTTCTACTCTGGTATCTGGTTATAGTTGCAAGGGAGAAGATAGATAATTTGTGCGAAAGTGAACGCAACTGACTAGCCCGGAATTTGAACTCCGTTCACCAATTTTCTTTTATGCACTGCACAATGATAATAGAAGCAATTGGAATTAATAAAAAGAATACTGATACACACATTAAGAAAATCCGCTATAAACTTTGTATCTAAGATAGTGAAGACGGGGGCCCTATCTGATAAGCAAGTTTGTGCTGATGGACAGTTCACATACTCAGAAAAACTCTCTCAATGTAAAATTCTCAATAACTTTGTATCAGACAGCAGATCAGGAAAACTAGAGAAGATATATAGGTGTTAACATGTATAAGTTTTGTCTTGATGAATTAATAAAGGCTCCAGTAAATACCCCGTTAAGTATCAAAAGCTTGCTTGTCAACTGTTCTGACTAGAACTAGTTGGGCACATCTCCTGAGGGGTTGACGCATGATGCATCTCTATGAACAGGAATGGAGGAATATCATGGCCAGGTATTGAGGTTTTTGTTTAATACCTACAGAATCACACCTAGATACTTGGGAACACCATCAATCAGAAACTGTCTGAATGAACTGGGTTATTCAATCTTAAGATATTTCTAAATGGGCCCCACCCACTGAAAGGTTATGAGCTGCTTTCATCAAAACTTGTCAACATATCTCACACAATAGGCAATGATTCATGTGCTTGGTTTCATCTTATCCGTCTGGGTGTCATGATAGATACATTGGATTTCGTATATTTTTACCCCAGCGTCACTTTGTTGGCATGCTGCAATCTCAGTAGTAATAAGAAATTGGAATAAATATTTGACTTATGCACAAGGACCATAGCTCCGTTATACAAAATAGATCCAAGCTAATTTATTGCAATGTATTTTATGTACTCAAGCAGAACATATTGGACTAGTTCCTACACATTTTTTTTTTTTTTTTTTTGATCATGAATGAGTTTGTAATTATACCATAAACATATTTAATTTAATTATATCAATAACAAAGAAAAATCTTCTCCACCGGAAATCAGTTGGTCTTTCTACTAAGCTATGCTGTTACCAGATCAATTGTTTTTTAGTTTATCAACCGTGGGTTATTTAAAGCCGAAACATATTACGTTAGGGTTTTTTTTTTTCGAATGAATATTGCATTAACAATTTTTTGGCAGTAATTATTTTTTCAGTCCAACTATCTAATCCATAGCAGAGGCTGGAGAAAAAAATTTGAATTCATACATTTCCCCAAGGGTACGTAAGTGAATACAACTCGACTCTTCGATTTCTCATTCTAGACTATTCATTACACATCAAACAATGTGCTATATTTCAGTGTAGAGCATACTTAGTCCCCAACGAAGTCAACTATTCATTAGTTGATAAATTACTTTTTGCTATTTACTAAGATTTGCTTATCTTGCACAAAACCACAAGCCATGTTGCTCAGTGGTCACCTACCTAAGTAGTGAGTCAAATCTATCGTTATCTAATATTTATATGGGTCAATACATGAGCCACTTAAGTTCCTTTTTTTATGTAGGAATATACAAAACAAAGTTGCTGCTGTTAACACCAACACCTGCAGGGTTCCCTCATACTCTCTATGCTCACTCCATCAGCAAGACCCCAATAGCAAAATAGCCCCACACGTATACAAGGATGCAAGTTCAACTGCCTATGCAAATCAGTTTTCCCAAACAGCCAATTTATCAAGAGTGCACAACCCATCTAATGACAAACACTGCACAAACTCAAGGGAGCAAACTAGAGAAAAACAATTCGCTCAAAACAACAGACTCACCCTATCTGGAGTATTTTGTACTATGGGTACATTTCTATTCTACAATCTGTAAGTCTTAAGATGTTAAATCATAAGATGTTCGTATCAAGAAATCATTTGAAGACTTAGTTATTCATTTCTACAAAATACAGAAAAGTTTACACAAATTTTAATATAGATTTATAGAATGAAACCATTTCAATGAATAAGCAACTTGAGGTTTTTCAGAAAAACCGGTGTTTTTTTGTCTTAGTTATTATTCAAGCTGAGTGGTGACCCACTTATACAGAACAAGTAGAGGTTAACAGCAATCAAGGAACAATTACATTATACACAATTATTTCTCACACTTACCTAGCCACTAACATGGGATAGACCACTAATCTCCACCTCAGGTCAGCCTGGGTTCTATGAAGGACACTGAATGCAAAGTCTGTTCTACGAGTCTAGTATATACTACAATGTAAATAAATTTCCCAACACTACAAAATAATAGTTACTTCCAGCACATCCAATTCACTTGGTTAACATCAGTTAAAGGTGTAATGTCATGAAAAGTAATTTTCTTTAACAGCAATTTATCAGAGAAACTATTTAAATATTCTTTCAGTTGCTATTTGCCATTACACTGAAGATCCATATCTGCTTTTATAACCAGATTGATACAAGCTACAGTTCAATTTATTTCTAGCTGTCCAAGTGCAGACAAGTCATTGTTGAAAGATGCATTAGTCACAAATATCAAATACCTATTAGTCATATAGGTTGTAATATAGATCAGTACACTTCTAATATCAAGGGAAAGAAAAGGCTCATTTGAGTCAATACATGAAGTTAGATTCAGGATAGAGCATTTCCAAAAGTTCAATTCAGGCTGAGAGATTAAAGACACTTTGTGATGAATGCCTTGCAAAAATGAAATTAAGTGATTTAATTTTGCTCATTCAAGATAGCAAAATCCCTAAAAGTATTCATATGAAGTTGAAAGTAATTTATGATTGGATTCAGAGAAAGATACTAGCTGACAAAAAAATCCCTCAATCATATGAGCGGAGCTGAGTGAAAAAGTGGCCGATTCATAGCTTGGAGAAAAGGACAAATAATGTACTTTGATCTTTTCACTGTCATTTTATGTCCTACTCCAACTTAGGTCATTAGTCCTAATCGTGCAATACTAATCCCATTTGGAATTGCTCATATTTCATGCCCACAACAGATCTATTCAGGTTTAAGATCAGAAGCTGATGACACCCAACATCTGAATGAACAGCATCTAAGGTAACAACCTTGAGTCAATTAGGCTATCCTTGAAGCTAAAATGACCAGTAGACAGTCTAAAGCAAGTGTCATAGTGTCACATCTGTAGCCATGAGCCAAGATTTGGTCCTAGGGTTACCAGAAAGGCAAAGCATAGTGTCAGTGTTTAGTAAGAAACATGCATGAAAACCAGCCTCTGCACAAGAACATAGGGAGGGGAGGGCAATATGTTGCTACATATGTCAAAGAAGTTACACTTCATGAGCCAATTAAAATATAATGCAGCCATAAAATCTAATTTCAACAAAAATGCCATTAAATAAATTAGATTGCTGCTATATACAATTTTCTATTTTTTAAGTACAACTTAAGTCACCACATTTAATATCAAGTATCAAAATATCTTTGTCCAGGATTTTTAACTATAATTTTATACCTACCCACCCAACAAGCAAGCCCTTGAAGACAAGAAATTTATAAAGTTTAATTTAAATCGCTGGGAGTCTAAAATATGAAATTCATTTTCTATAATTGAAGAGCTTTAATATGCAGACACGCACACACTTGTCAAAAATCTGCCAAGGAGAGAAAATTTATCAGAAATTCTTTCAGCCAAGATATTCTTTAATGTTTAAAGAAAAAAAAGAAAGGAAAGGAAAAAAATTAAGGAAAGAGAAAGAAAGAGAAAAGGTCAATCACTTTAATTGCTGACTTAAGCTCTGATGTAAAAGAGATGTTGAGAATAATCATTACATGACAATACATGAAACAGAAGAGGGAGAAGTCTAAGGTATTATTAGTGTGTTGTTTTGTTTTTGTTTTTTTTTTGGTTATTTTATTAATTCCTTTTGTTCTCCACAATCTTGATTAAAAATAAGTTCTTTTATTGTAAGTTGAAAAAGAAAGATAATGAAACAAAGAAATGATCTTTTCATTAACAATTGAATAAAAGAAAATAAACATTTACCTGATCTTACATTTCAGATACATCTTTTATACATCTTCAACAATATTAAATGTTATAGTCTTAGAAAATATACCAAAACACAGAAAAATTGATATAATAGCAAAAATTTTAAGTCTTTGTAACAGCCACAATACAGACTATTATTATAGCAGAGAAACTAGTGATGAAACAAGAAATACAAAATGTTTCACATGGAGACAAGGTTTGTCTCCGTTCAGAAAGTTCCTCTAAATAAAAAATAAAAAATAAGATAAGTTTTTCCACTTATAAATTTTTTTTGTAGCTTTTAAATTTCATAAAAGACAGATTTATAAAAAATTTAAAAAGTTTCGAATGAATGTATCTAAAGTATAAATCAGAAAATAGTTTCATTAACACTGAACCAGTATGATCAATGTCTTATATGCATAGACAGAAGGGAAAGAAATAAAAACAATGGACACTTGAAAAAGTACAGATGGACTACTTTTTAATAAGTTTTAGTTGGAACAATAGAAAATTTATTTTCCCTATAATTACCTCATGAAATTATGTTCACATCATTTTGTGTGTGTATATATATATATATATATATATATATATATATATATATATATATATATATAATTAAATTCTGATTATTTATGAATGCCTAAAATAAAATGTTAAAAAAAAAAAAAAAAAAAAAAAAAAAAAAATGTAAAATATATTGTTGTAAGATTTACTTATTACAATATGATCAATTACATTGTAACAAAATTTTAACTTTTTGTCTTTAGTCAGTAAGTGTTAATACCTAATTTATTCTGTCTTGAAAGCAAAGGAAATGACTATTATTCCCTTCAAACTTTGCTCTTGTGACCTGGACATCAACATTTTGAAACTATTTTCCATTACATTCCAAACAGATTTAGCACAGAGTTGTTGAAGGAAAATTTTCAAGAACATTTTGACAACATAGATGGCAGTATAGATACAGGAAATGCAAGCTCAACAGTTTATTTCTAGCTGTCCAAGTGCAGACACGTCATCACTGAAAGATGCATTAGTCACAAATGATATCAAGAGGTAAGTATCTGGCAGATACATTTTGCTGTCTGTGGTGAATCAAGACAAGAATGAAAAGTAGTGTGGAAACATCTAAAATGTGTGCAGCCTACAAGGCATATTTCAGCATGCCTGTCAGGGATTAAGACAAATTCTGGTTACCTCATTTCACCTGCAAACTCTGCAAAAGAACTCTAGAAGTTAACATGGAAAGCTTGGCTTGTTTGGATATTCAAATTTTTAAGTGTAAAAATTTGAGGATTTTTTTTTTTTTTTTTTTAATTTTTACTTTTATTTTTATTAAAACCAGTGTTATTGAAAAATATATATTAAATATTTCAACAATCACACATTAGTATCCACAGTGATTATAAATGTTTTCTACGCTGGATCACTGGCAAATGTCATAAAAATATGGATTAGGGATTTTCAGTAGTTTAGATTACATATTTCTGTTGCATTTGCAACATTAATTGAGGTCCAAAGTCTATTTTAAATATCCAGCACACTATTTTTTACAAATTTCAGAAATCAAAACATGTAATTTTTTAGAATTGTTCAATAACACTATGTGAAATATGTTTGTATTTTTACATTCATATTTTTATTTTGCAGGATGGTAGAGGAGAAAATAGAGCCATGAAATTCACAATCCCATGAATTCAGAGGGAACCAACTGACCACTCAAGCAATTGCTTCTTCTGCATAGTGGAAACTTCCAAACACAGAGCAGGCAAGAATGTGCCTGCTATCATATATCCAGACTTTCTGTCATCCATTGCCCCAGTGCTGAGGTCCCTGTGCCCACTCCTCCAAAGAGAGAGCAGCTGTCTTCAGAAAATAATAATTCAGAAGAGGGACAAAGCCAATAATTCACATTAAAAAGGTGAAACTGAGGAGAGGAACCCATACTACTCCAACTAAAAAGACCTCAACGACCTGATCAGAGATCTTGGTCTACTCAAGTTCACTGATGAGCTTTTGATGTCAAAAGTCAAGCAGTGGAATTTGTGAGATGAAAACATCACAAGCGTTTTTATTTTTTTTTAAAGCTGATGCATGAAAGTAATTTATAGTATAAGCATAAATCATGAAAAACTACTCACTTCTAAATTTTTTCAGGCCTCTTTCTTGTGTAATCCTAGAATAAGTAAAAGCAGCTTTTGTATCAAATCATTTTGTTCCTACTTTCCACGAATGAGAAAGTTCACATTCACCTGTTTTCCCAATGGGAATACATAAATTTCAGAAATATAATCCTGTTCATAAAAGCAAAGTTTGGAGGAAATATTAGCAATTTTTCATACTTTTTAGACATAAGCAAATAAGAAATAACAGTTGCTACCCAAGGACAAAAAGCATGTTATAGATTACACAATGATAAAAGATGACATCTGATCTCTTGAGAAAAGAGTAGTGACCATGGCAAAAGAAAAAGAAACAAATTTACCAAAGTGTGGGAGAGAACAAAATGACATAATTCCTTTGTTCTGAGGGGAATATTATTTTATCCCTAATAAACATCAGTAATTCATACACCACCACCACCACCAAATGGTTTCTGGCTAACAAACTGAGATCCTATGGTTAACTTGAATCTAGAAAAATGTTTGAAAATTAAAATTCTTGGACAGTTTTGGCAGTTAATAAGAACTGGAAAAAAAAAACATCAAAATGAAACCAATCCACTTCAGTTGGTTCTCTGATTATTTACTTAACACACAATTAACTAAGAGACTAATGCAAATGATTCCTTCACTACAAACAAGACATGAAAATAGGGAAATATATCAATATTTATACACATATACATATAATATAAAAAAAAATTTCAGACTAGTCTTAATTTTATATACCAACATAGAAAATAGGAAAAAAAAGAAGAACCAGTAAAAGTTTTATCTACAATTAAAATAAAATACATATTTGCTCTTCTTTAAAATGCTATGGAAAAAAAAAAGTAATGTTCAGGCAAAGTAGAGAAATGCATAATCTTTTTAAAACTTTTATTTATTGAAATGCACATAGAACTATTAGAAACACCAAGTAAATTTTTTTTTTTTTCTGGACAAGGAGGGACTTTAGAAAATTACCTGATTCTCTTGCAGAAATAAGAACAAATAGAGTGTGTCTATGTGGGTGTGGTTTCGATGGTTACATATAGTTGAGACAGACTGACAGACAGGATTTGTCCAGCAGTTTGGATGCCATTAACTACTCCATCCAAGAAAATTACCAGTCGAAATAGTACCTTGGAGTGACATGTTTTGTTTTTCTTATACATTTTCATTCAATAAAATGATATTTGCATATATGGTAGGTTTTTCAACATTCATTTCTCTCATGCTCAAATAAAGATATTTGAAACAAATTTCAGTCATAATTCAGAACATCTTTCAAAAAGCAATAATTTCTTTAAAATCATAAAAATGATTTAGAAATGACCAGAAATATTTAATGATTTAAGAGATTCATGTTTAAAAAATAATAATAATAATAATATATATCTCAAGCAAAATTTTACAGATTAAACAATTTTAAAAAGCTAGAGAGAAAAAAAAATGGTCAAACATCAGCACTAGTAATTCTCCCCCAAACCCATTAAATACAATTAATCACCAACCAGAGATGGAGGGAAATAAAAAAAAAAAAATAAAAATAAAAAAGCCAACGATTAATAATCTCGCTGGTTACTCGTTGATGTCTGGTCATCTAATGGCAATCATCAGACAACTGGATAAAGGGTTACAAACTGGCTGGACATTTTTGGCCTCTGCTGGTCAATTAATGCAGTTGGTTGTCAGAAGAAAAAGTGGAGTAATAATAAATCATTTCTTTGCTTTTATGATGATGAGAGTGATGATTATGATGATTAATATAATTGTATTTCACTGTAATTGTTTATTTTAGTGATGAAATTTGACACACGGTTTCAGGTCAACTAAAGTGGTAACTAGTGATAGCTGTGTTGGTGGGAGGTGATGACAATGACGGGGAAACTGTAATGCTAATGAGAAGAATGAAATGAGAGGAACAGAGAAAAGTACAAGAGAAATGCGCTTATGTATAGTAAAGATGTTTAGAGAGAGCAGAAGGGATTGGATAAAGTTAGGGATCATAAATTGACAGGAATTGCAGCAGGTAGGGAAGGAAAGGGGGAGCAGGCCTTTTTTTTTTTTTTTTTGGTCTTGTTTTTATAATAATGTATAACTGGAGCCCTGGAATCAGGATATAATCTGAAAAAGAAAAAGTTACCTTAATAAGGAATAATTACATTTTTTGTCAAGATTTTACAAATATTATAAACATTAATAACTATACATTAAAAGCATTTAAGTCCCAGATTTAAAATTTGCATCTTTGTCTGAACATGTACTTACTGACAAAGTCTCTTCCCACTTGGGTTTTTTCAAACAAGACAGACACTGGCACATGTGATGCCTTAAATCACACACACACACACACATATATATATATATATATATATATATATATATATATATATATATATATATATATATATATATATAGCCACTTGCACATCTAGAATTAACTAAATTTTTTAGAGGACCTACTGGCAAGCATTGATGGAAACAAGGTACAGAAAACAATTTTACTTAAATAGCTTTGATATGATTCTATGAATAATTCAAAAGCTGAAAATTATGTAGAATATTTTTTGCATAATTTACATTATGCAGAGAAAAGAAAAATTATTCATACATAAATTCAAATTCAAGTCTCAATCAAATACTGACTAGTTTGTTACAGGTTGAAACTTACATTAATGAATAAGTTGTTTGCTAACAATATGTTAATAGAAGTTTTTAAAAATACTAAAAACATGTCTCTGCTGAAGGAGAAGATCAACAGTACAACTTTTTTTTCTTAAATAATGAAATACAAACTGACATCCCAAGAAGTTTTCCTTACTCATTTTCAAAGACATCAGTTATTACAATGAAAGAGTAATTAGTCCTTACATGAAGTTATGGAAATTTGAAATAAAGTGTCTGGGGGGTAAGATGCAGTAAACACTTAAAATAAACTAAAGATAGTACAGCAAAAATAAACAAAAGATATACACATAAATAAATTTAGCAATAAATATAGAATTTTTTTTTATTAAAATACAAGTAATTAAACTTTAAAAAAATCTACAATGGTTAATATATATATTTTTTTATGCAAAAACCTGGAAATATGAAGCAATTTGATCAAAAACTAGTCGAGAATTATACAGTTTGATATAACTGAATGAGATTGCTGAGCTGGCGAATCCAAATTGCCAAAGTAGACAAATTAATGAAAGGCAGAAGATGAACATTTTAAAACTCTTAATTCAAAAATAAATAAAAATATAAAAATCATTTGAGATTAAATCAGTAATCAACAACTGCATTTCACTAAGAGGATTCCTAATTAAAATCAATTTCTTAAATACACTAATAGAAGAAATGATTAAAGATAATATGCAGATAAGTTTCTGCATACATGTGTAAATAAGACACTTCCATCAGATATGTTTTCAATCAAAATTGTTTGTTCTTTCTTGAGTATTTTTATACGAGGTAGCATTTTACAATAGAAGGATCTGTTAGAGAAGCATCCCTTCAGTTGAAAGTAATGAATACTAAATGACAACATGAAAAATAATATAGACATTGATCTGGCACAGGGTCATAACAGAAATGCACTCAGTAAAGACAAAGCTATCCACACTAGTAAATAGTGTGTGTGTGTGTGTGTGTGCACACATTAAGCTTGATAACCACCACTATATCAGACAATGTTAATGCAACATTCAAATAATTAGGTAAATGTAAATCAAAACAAGATGAAATAATTGAGCCCAACTAACCTGTTTTACAGTTGACTTAATAAATTCTTTCCTTGGTGTGAGATCAAAGTCTGGATACTTAGCATAGACCTAGAAAGGAAAATAGATAAAAGAGGAAAATAAAAAAATAAAAATAAATTTACATACAACAGGAGGAGAAGGGAAAAAAAGAGAAAACAAGAGGACTTTAAATACATTAACCCACTGGGGGATGGAATCAAACCTCTTTATACAATAAAGAAAGCTAAAGTATTTTCTAATCTTTGCAGATTTTTAATCTAACTGAAGAAATAAGCTAGCATAATTAAGGTATTCATTTTTATCATATATGTAAACTGCTGGTCTTAGCTGCATAAATAGTAACAAATTGACAGACTGGAAACCACTCATTTTTTGTGAGTGTACTTTTATCCAATTGGTATACAGAATACTTGTTTTCTCAAACCATGACACTGTGTGTATTAACAATGACTTGATGGTTTTAAATCAAACTCTGCAAAATAGGAAATTACTCCACTCCCAACATCATTAAATTGCCAACTATTTATGCACATTGACCAAACAGAATTGATAGGAAGTAATATCATTTTAGTAGCACTACCAAAATGATATTCCAGCTAAATTCAATAAGAGTCCATCCTGAAGGTCCTCAGATTTCATCCAAATTTTCACCATTTGTTAACATTCATCATCATTACATCTCAAACAGATTTTACACCACTCTGAAAATTATGAATTTTTTTTTTCTCTCATTGGCTGCCTTTGGAACTCTTTCCTTCATTACAATCATTATGACTCAAATTCAATCAACTAATCACACACTTGTCACTTGTTATAAAAACCTCAACTGAAATTTTTTTAAAAATGTGCAAAAAAATAAATAAATAAAAATAAAACAAATTAAAAAAAAAAATACTTTTACAAAGTCCTGGATTTCAGCTATCACTGTATGAAGACAATGCAAACTACCTCATCTTCTCTTATCATGCAGTGTGTATAAAAAGCTAAAATAAACCCAATAAAACAGATTTCCTCATGCTGCATTTCTGAACAACAGAAAGGGGGAAAAAAAAAAAAAAAAAAGAAAAGGGAGAGAGAAAAGGGGGAAAAAAAAAGAGAAAAGGGAATGAAATTGAAAGAAGTCATAAGCATGTAGTGAAAATGGGTGAAAATGAAATTTTCCAATTTTTGAGGAAAATCAAAACCCTAAAAATTAATATGCACAATTTGGGGAAACTTTTCAACCAATAACTACTTTTACATCTACCATTGAACTGTACAAAAACATATATATGGTTGGCAAATGCTGCTTTACATTTGCTTACTGGGATTTTACATTTCTGATGTTGAGGTGATAATTTTCTTCAAAATGCACATATAGCACAGACATGACCAGAAATAAATTTTTCCTGGAGAAATAATTTCCTCTGAAAAAAATGTCAGTAAAACAGCCAATATGTCAATTTGGATGTCAACAATGTGAAGTAAAACCGAAATCTATCAGAAACAATCAATAACAAATATGTCAGTTTTTTATGGGCAATAAATATGTCACATCAAACTCAGCACACCATGACCATCCAATGACAACCAATATGAGTGGCCTGTGCTTCCTGATGATGGAGGGCCAGCTGTTCTCACATGTTTTCAATTGGAGCCCAGCAGATGTCATCATTTTGTGGCCAAAAGAACTGGCTTGATGGGATTTGGGGATGAAGGAATTTGACATAGAAATCAGAATTTTCCACAGATACATAATTAGCAAAGTACCAGTCATTGTCATACTTGCAAGCATAATAGGACCCAGGCAAAATATACTCTATAGGCAAAATATACTCTATAGACAACATATTGCAAACACTGTCACACAACAGCGAAGAACCATTTCCAGAAACTCATGCTGATGTTATTGGCAGAAGACATGAATTGATAGTTTCTGCGTTTGTCTCCGATTTGACTGTTTCAGTAACCGATTCAGATGATGGCTCATCTAGTGGTGTTTCTTGATTGCTCTCTTCAGTGCCATGAGGCTCAGCAATGAGCTTTTTCACATAATTTCTGCACAACTTTTGAACAGGTAAAATCATAAGGCTTTGTGACAAAAGCTCCTTGTGTTCTACCAATGTAATCTCATGCAGATTTTTATTGACTGGGACTTCATGAATTTTCAGTGGATCCTCAGAGCCATATGGTGATTGTAAATATCAACAATTTCATCCTTGATTTTTGTTTGGATTCTTGAAATGGAATATCATCTGCATTGATTATCAGAAACTGTCTGTCGGCATGGAAATTTAAGTCCAAATGCTCAACTACAATTTCCCATTTTTGACTGCAATTAAAAGATGTAATGATCCCATCAAACAAAAGAAATACCATCAGAGTGGGTACACACAAAAATTGGATATCTGAACAATCCAGTATATTCATAACTTGTGGGTTCTTCTGGAGAAGGAGGAAAAAAAACACAACATGAGCACAAACACAACATGAGCACAAACACAACATGAGCACAAACACTAAAAACATTTCAATCACAAAGTCATGATGTTCACATAATTCAGCAAACAAAATTTGACATGGAAATGCAGTGCATGGGTTTCAGAGACCTGGTTTCCACCAGTCATGATGTAGTCATTTTGCCTCAGTGAGATATCAATTTTAGTTTCATGCTCAAATCTGTCAATATCACACTGAGGAGAGCCATTTAGCGGGAACATCTATTTACTCACACTCAATCAATCTTATGTGATGTTGCCTGGTATTAGAAAGAAATTGCTTGAAAAAAATAAAAAAAAATAAATAAATAAAATAATAAGTAAAAAAAAAGCTCAATGTTCTGGCCCACTACGCATATCATGTATTTATTCCACATTTGTTCACTTCACAGACCATGAAATGTTACAAGTGGTGATCATTTGCCAACAATGTTTTTGTGCAGTTCAAAAGGTTCAAGTAGTTATAGGTTGAAAAATTTCCCCAATGGCAGACATTGACTTTTCTGAAAAGACTGGAAAATTTCACCCCCACCCACATGCTTATGGCTTCTTTCAATGGTTTAAAACATTCCAACTTTTCTGCACTCTTGTATACATCGTCTTTCAGAAAATGTATAGTTTTTACATGGTTGTAATCAAGGGATGATATTACAATTGCTGAAAAATGAAGAGAGAGAAAAAATTAATAAAAAAAACCCTAAAAAACTGTATTTTTTCATTTTTTGCCCTCCTATTGCTCAGGAACATAATAATGTGAAGAGACCTATTTTATTGCATTTATGTGAAATTTTTGAGACACACTGCACAACGAGAGAAGATGAGGTGGTTCTTATATTTTTTCATGCAGTGACAGCAAGCCAAAATCCAGGATTTTGACCTGAAAAGGAGTTTTTGCACATTTTTAAAAAATATCAGTTGGGATTTTTGCAACAAGACACAGAAGTGTGTAATTAGTTGATTGAATTTGCAATTGAATTTGTGGGACTCATAATGGTTGTGATGAAAGGAAAAGTTCCAAGAATAAGCAAGTTGTTTTCAAGAAGTCTATAAAAAAAAAAAAAAGAATTTTTCTCAATGTTTTCAAAATTTACAATATCTTCAGTATATTCAGAGTGGTGTAAAATCTGTCTGAAATGAGGTGGTATGCTGAAATTTTCTGGAGCAACTCTTCTCATGAATGTTAAATGGTGAAAATTTGGATGAAATCTGAGGACCTTCAGGACAGACACTTGTTGAATCAGGCTGGAATGACCCAGTGAAAAATAGTCTTCAATCAATTATCCAACAATTAAATACGATCTGTTCACTTAATAACAATGTTCAAGAACTAAACCATTTTGAACTCACTTGTTTTATAACAGTCTTCATAGTTACTTCTTCCAAATTGGCACCTTCTAGGATCTTTTTTACATCCTCATGTATATCATCATCCTAAAAAAAAAATAATGGAGGTTGAGTTAAAAAAAAAAAACTATTAATAATAGTTTAAGAAACTATTTGTTTTTACTATTATCTCTAATAGTAATATCTAAGACAACTTTTCTACAACAATTAAAAAAATATCATTGATGGAAAAACCAAACATGTAGCCGTCAAACAAGTGTAAAGGGAGAAGTGTTTATTAGTTTAGAGCTGTTGGACATTCTGTTCATAAAAAGAAAAAAAGGAAGTTACATTTACCAATTAATACCAAATAATGAGAATTCCTGTTATTAAAATATATGGTTCAACTGTGAATGACGAAAATTGCTGATGCAGTTAATAGGCTCAAGTAAATGTGGAATGAAGAAATTTAATCATAAATACCAAAACCTCTTAGAATTTCCTGTTTTTTCTTCAACAGACACACAGCATACCAAAATTTGAGAAAACTTTGATAATTAGTTTGTCAATTGACTTGGCAGAATATTTAATAGTAAATTAATCTTGAGGCATTCATTATATGTAGGAAAACAAAATTCGTATTTTGTTTTTAACAATTACCTTGTAACTGATTTTTAGTTTTGTAGATATGAATTTTCAAAGTTGAAAATATGATTGATATTTAAATAACCATAAACTATCTACAATAAAAAAGCCAATCTACGTTAATTATGGCTTATTCTGTTAAAATAAAATTTTAAAAGAATAAAATAAATTCAAACATTGATTATTAACTTTTTCTAATTTTTGTTAAGATTAGGACTAGCCATTATTAGCATTTGGATTTGTATTGTGACAATGACAATCAAAGATTAAACAAAGCAATATCACAAAGACAAATTAACTGATAGATAATCCTTTAGCATGGAAACTGGGATGAGAACATTCTACCACCATGGATTGTATAAAGGGTTCAGTTAATAATTTACAGAATGTTACTTTTAACAGAGATGGGAAGGCCAAATAGCACAATGATCAAAGCTTTGCAATAATAACCAAAATTCGGACATGCCCAAACAAATTAGTGTAGAATATTTATTTTCAATTTGAAGCACAATCATTCTGTTAGCCTTGGGGCTGTATGAAGATAAATTTAGCAAATATAAAAACAATTAACTGATAATTATAATTTAACTTATTTCACCTCCCACACAACACGACTGCTTAGTACTCAACTTATCTCAGTGATACAGTAGTAAACAAAAAATTAAGGGAAAGTTTAGGACCAATTCTTCATAATTTAATCAACATGACAAAACAGCCAAACAAGTTGAAAGGTGTACAAGCAAGACAAGCAATAAGATTTTCCTCAGCAAATATTAATATACAGAATTGTTTTGCTTTGTGAAGTTCAACAAATTTCACATTTTCAAGGTTTAACATTAATTGGGATTGGGGGGGGGGGTAAAATACTAATCAGACTGCTAAAATTTTACATGTAAATGCAGTTGCTAATCGTACAATCTTTTCTTTTTGTGAAAGAATCAGTATAAATTACCTACATACTTAACCCTTTGAGCCCCGACCACCACTTTACTGGTGACAGAGAAAAATGACTTAATGCCCAGCCACTGTTTGAACAGTGGGTAAACACTTGCATTGTGTTATGCTATTCTTGTGCATCAAGAGAGGCAGCACCTGCTAGGTAGGCTGACACAAAGAAAGAATTTTGGCAATAAAGTGAAGGCATATAATCATACTCTCGCCCTGCTAAGTATAATGCTCTAATTTTTTGTAACTATTTTTATATCTACCACAAAACATTACAAACCAATTATTTGCGAATTTTGACTCAAAAGTTCAGGCAGAAGGGTTAAAATTATTCAGGAATGCAAGGCTCAAAGGGTTAATGATCATAATTTTATTCTATTTTTAGTTTCTTTCCTATAATTTTTGAGTTAAGTCCATTTTTATTAGGCATATGAAAACCTTCACACAATACAAGTCAGGGTTAAGCATATTACTCTTGCAGAACAAGATCTTTCTCAGTTGAGATATGTATAAAAAAGATGCTTCAAATTTAAATACTGAGCCCTTAAAGGTGATCAGTTCAACAAGTCAATGATACATTAGATAAGTCTATGTTAAAAAAAAAAAAAAAAATCCCAATCCACATAAAAACAACCCTTTTATAGCAACTTACAGATGGTGGAGATTTCTTTTTCTTTATGATAGGTTCATCATCTGAACTGTCTGAGGAAGATTCAGAAACTAAAAGAAAAGAAAAATTAATCTCAATATTTGCTTCATTCATTTTATAACCTACATAATACAAACTATATGAATCTACAAACATACACAACATTACAGATAAAAATTCATATACCTAACATCAAATTTGAATAGTTTCTGCACAATGATACTTCTATGAATGACTAGTGTACCCATGCCATCAAAAATGACAGCAATTGTTAAAGTTTTAATAGTGAGGTGCAATGAAACTAAAGTCTTGAAACAATGTATTGAGATTCAATAAAGCAGAGATAAAGAATTCACAAATAAAATAGAGCCCAATGAACCACTTAATCTATTCTCCTTTTTTGTTTTACAGATGTTCAATGGTACATATGATTCATTGATTACTTTTGGTATTATATAAATTGCTTTTTGCTCAATATCTTTTCATGTTAAAAATTCTGTGTTTAACATAACCGTGAAATGGAAATCTCTCTCAGAAGAAACAAGATTAGCAACAGAACAAGGCCTATTTCAAAAATAAGTTGAAGCAAGGCGATTACTTAATGGATAAAGGTATCTAAGTGTCTCACAAAAGGCTTGAACAAATAAGACTGCAATCTAAGAAATGTAGTTGTAAAGGAAGTCATTAATTAAACGGTTCATTTTGTTCGGGGGAGCAATTTTGTCTAAATGCAGATAAATATTTTATTTGTAGAGTATTAAAATAACTAAGGGAAGTAAATATTCATAAACTTAAATTGATTTACCTCCCTTTCCACTACACATTGATACATTATTAAATGCTTTGAAGAATCTGGCAACACTCACTTTTACGTTTTTTTGGAGTTGATTTCTTTTCAGCTTTTTTCCGTGTTTGCTTCTTTTTCTTTTCAGCCTTTTTTTCTTTCTTTGATGACTTCTTCTCTACCTTTTGTTTCTTCTTCTTTTTGGGTTTCTTTATAAAGAATAAAAAAAAAAAATCATAAAATTAAACCTTAAATCACAAATACAAAAATACAATGTTATGCATCCAAGCAATTATCTTTACAAGTATTAAAAGTCAGATGCTATCAAAATATATTAGGTTGGTGCAAAAACAATGACGTAATAATGTCGTTTTTTGACGTATTTTTTAAGGTCAAAAAACGACACTATTACGTCATTATTTTTGCACCAACCTAATAGCTTCAGAGCGGTCTAGTGAGGTTCCTCATATTGAATTATTTCAAAACATATCAGACGTACAAGGAGAAAATGAGAGTCCCAATCTACTTCATCTCAAGACTATGCTCTACATGCATACATGTTTGAGCACAAACATGAAGAGATGGGTCTAGATAATTTAGGCATTCCATATCACATCCTAAACAAATCTACTAATAGAAAACAGCATTCTTGTTTTCCCCTCCCAAAGCCAGTGTACAGATTGAGCAGGTTTATGTGGTAAACATTCTCTACCAAGGTTCCCAAGAAATGTGACTGAAGATAAACTTTTCCAAAGCAGAAACTATGATCTAGAATTGAAATGAAAGCAACTCTGAATCCATTATAAAAATTCAGGATATGGAATTAATAAATTCTAATTCATCTTAAATACCTTTATGTATAAAACAGTTTAAACAATTTAATATAGGATATAAGAAAATTGAATATAGAATAGGCTGTGCTAAGGGTAGTTTGTCCCTCAAAATGCGATAAAACCATCATTCATCAAATTTCATGTACTGGCACTACAGAATCACAAAGAACTTTGCCAAATAACAGAAACCACATCTCTAAGACTCAACAGCAGCAACAAATAAAATGTTACAATTTTGTGTTCAAATAAATAAACTGGAAAATTTGTATTCAAAATCTGAATCATTCATATTTCTCTTAATTTCATATGATAATGTAGATAGTAATGGTAACAGTGAGATTAACATTTGGCATTCATTGCCTTACCAGTTAGCATTACTGTTATTCTTTCTCCTAAATCAATTTTTCAAGAAAAATTTTCGAATTCACTGTTATTACTCTTTTGTTTAGGATAGTGGTGTTACATGTGCTATCCATTTTAGTTACAACAATTAACATGTAGCTTTCCAAGATAGTGTTGAAAATGTAACTGAAAATAATGTAAGCAACAGTGAATAAGTTGCTTTGATACAAATTTTCATTTAATATTCCTTTTGTATTAATATGCCATTTTAATATGCCATTTTAAGGTCAAGCAATTTAGCAAATTTTGCTTATCAACCCTATGTAAAGAATCTACAGAATTAACCAATTATCAAAGAATACGAATATGTAGGTTGAGTAGCTTGTCAATGTGGAAGGGGGGGGGGTGTTGGTTCAAAATCCAAATTCCAGCCTCATGTTTTATATTAATGATTTGAGAAAGGCATAAATCTATCTCTTTTCTCCCACCTACACGTTAAACCACAATGTAAATAACTTTGGGTAGCAGCCAATCTAGAAGGCCTAATCTCAATTCAAAACCATGGAGAAAGCAATGGGGACCAACTTCACTATTTTTCCTAACTCATGACAATTCACAGATTATAAAAATAACAAAAAAGTGTGGCAAGTGATAATCGCCTAAATGGTCATGGCATTAAAAGAAAAAGGAAATCACAGATTACCAATTAATAGCTAACAATATTTTTAATATTACCGAACTTAAGACAATACTTCATTTTAATAAACAATCATACAACTTTGATTTAAACTGCATGATGAAAGTGTGTTTGCGTATATATATATATATATATATATATACACACACACACACAACTATTTCTAAATAGTTACACTGCATTTTTTCTAAACAAAAACTGCTTATTTCTAGTCTACCATGTTGGTCATCATTTGCTATAGTCAATAAGAACCCTACCTCCTCTTCACTTTCCTCCTCAGATTCCTCACTACTGTCATCATCATCATCATCTTCCTCCTCATCTTCCTCATCCTCAGATTCTGATGCAGATAAATCTGATGAATCTGAGGATTTCTTCTTCTTGGAAACAGATTTCTTTTTGTTATTTTTCTTTCCTTTGCTCTTGGCTTTAACACTGCCAGATTTCCCTGGAAGAAACCAATACAAAAAGAGTTAAATCTGTGACTGGAAGTCATTTATAATCTACAACACAGAGTATGAATTTGAAGTGTTACAAAAAAAAAAAAAAAAAAAAAAAATTGTTCAAAATTCCAACAGTGACAAACTATTAAAAAAAAAAAAAAAAAAAAAAAAATTCACAACATTTTTATGTGGGGAGGGTGGGGGAAGCTGGAAAGTTCTCAGCCAAACTAAGAAACCCCAAAATAATTTTGATATTTGCTCAAAGAACTTAATGTTTTTATTGTGTGACAAAAATGATAAGCAGCCACTCACGTTTCTTTTTTGGTTTTGGTACACTTTCACCAGAACTCTTGGGTGCAAGCAAGAAATCCATCAGTTTGTTTAGAATATCTTCTTTGGAACCGCCTCTTTCCAAATCCAAGATTTTACACATCTTTTTCAGACCAGCTATTGTGTTTCTGAAGAAAAAAGAAAAATGCAAGCACTAATTTAAAAAAAAAAAAAAAAAAGTTTTATTTCAAAATTATAAACATTTCTTAAATTATAATAACAGCTTTATGATCTATAAACAAGCAAGGATCTTGTAAATTTCATAAATACCCTCATGATATTTCAAAACAAATGGAAACAAATGAAAATAAATTGCAGCAACTAAGTTATCAAAATTCCTTTTTGGGATACAGATTATATAATAATCATAAAAACTAGATTTTATGACCCATCTTTAATTACTTGCTTTACATAAATATTGATAAACTGTTAAAATACTTAAGATATTGATGACTTTACATGCATAAGCATAGAAGGAATCCCTCTTTAAAGATATTTTTTTCACTTACTTGGATAATTGAGCTCTTTTCTTTTCAAACCGTTTATCATCTTTGTCAAAGTCAAAACCATTAAATTTTCGAATATTCTTTTTAATAACTGCCACCTGAAGTGAAAAAATTTTCAGAATAAAGATAAATAAAAATCTTGATATTAGTCCATGTCAAAAGATAGAATAACATGATGGCAAGATGTTAATAGTAGCACTAACTACATCAGTATTTTCTTTTAAAACACTTTAGGCTTTTTACAGCTAGTCATTTTTTCATCAAAATAAAGCAATTAATATTTCAAAATAAATTTATTTCTCTTTAAACAATTGTTTACAAATTAACTCATTTACCAAGCTCAGATCCAAGATAATTTACAACCATATTTAAACAAACATGTACTTATAATTTTTGCTGAAATAACATTACACAGGGCCTTCATATAAATCATTTTACTATAACATTAATTGTTCCTAAGAATAATATACACAATAACCAGGACAGCTAAATTGTTTATCTTATTTTTTTGGCTCTCAAATAACTAATAGCTACTTCAGAAAATACCCACTTTCATTCAATCTATTTTCAACATCAACTTTAGATGTTAAAAAAAAAAAAAAAAATGATATGTCAAATCACTACATTAAGATTCAGGTAATAAATGGACAGAAACCATTATTTTTTAACTATAATAATTATGATGAGTAGTATCAAAAAGTTAACCCAAGGGAGGTAACTAACATTTTTTTTTTTTATATGACCTTCAAAAGTTCATATAAATCTGTAAAGACCATGTTGTCAAGGCTGAAGAGATTGGAGACACTTTAAAATCTTAATTAAAACCAAAAATATTAGTTTGTTTTTTTTTTCTTCCATAAAAGTATTTATGAATAACACACACATACAAAAAAAAAAAAAAAAAAAAAAAAGCAAAATTTAACCTTCATACCCACAATAAAATGGTGGGTCAAAAGTATAGTTTTTACCTTGACATAATTATTTTGTACTACCTTCACTCCCTCAGCAATGTTTAGAATTTTAATAAAACACAAACATGAAAATGAAGTTATACATTTTCCTTGTTCTTTGAGAATTTATGACTAAAATATTAAACACTACTTATTTATTAGATTCTTTATTTACAAGAATAATCTTATATTTACAACATTCTAAAAATGTGAATCAAGTAATGCAATGTTTATTATTTACTAATTTATAAACAAACCATTCTTATTCATAAAAATTTATTAAATCATAAAAATATGTAAACTATAATAAAATCTTTATTATTTACCATTTTATAATTTTCAAATCAATTGGAAATTCACCAATGTTTTGTCAACTATTTAAATACAATTCTGTTTTAGTTTACTCCATTTGTAAGGGGGGGGGATTTGCAATCAAATTTTCTTGAAATAATTTAAACTTTTTCAGAACGAACAAAAAGAAAAAGAACGTGTTTTAAGACATCTGGACATAAAATCGTATACATTTAACTCGGCAGAAAACAATGATTTAGCCATCCCCAGGGAGAAGGAATGGAGGAAGCATTCTCAGGCAATTTAGAATACCCAGTTCAAGGACTCATCTTTTGTATCAAAAACATTTGCATGAATTAAAAATTACATTTTCTTAAATAAAATGTGTGTGTGTGTGTGTGTGTGTGTGTGTGTGTGTGTGTGTGTGTGTGTGTGTGTGTGTGTGTGTGTGAGACCCAATGTTGCACAACCTTTTCATTATTTCTGACAAGCAATTAATGCAGGGAAGGGACAACTCAACACTGCCAACTCCAGACCGAGACAACTCAGCACCAGAAAAACATGAGTTGGCAGTGTTGAGTTTTCCTACATCCATGTTTCCCCCCCCCCATCATTGTTAAATGAAATCTTAGATGATTAAACATTTTCCTTTGTTTTAAGCAAATATTTTCATACAAATTGATACAAATAAAAAAAAGTTGAATATTTTTAAAAATGCTGTCAAGATAAACATGAACTGTTCTAGCACTTGTCACCTTTGATATTTCACTGTTTACACTACACTAGAAATGCCTATGGCTACAAGTTACTTTTCAACACATCTAAAATTTTTCATTGAAATTGTGGCAATTTCATCACTGTATAGAAATAAAATATAGAATTTGCAATATTTCTTTATTTTTTATTTCCAAGATCATTCTTAACATTCAATATGAAACAAAAATTATCAAATTTTAAAAGTAATGTTGAAATTATGAATTAATTATTTAGGTCCTATAACACCAAAAAGACTTATCTAAAGCATTCAAAACCTCAGTACAAATATCAAGTTGAAAAAAAAAAAAAAATTCACTTACAGATCCAGGTCGGTCAAACAAAGTTCGATGAATAATTTTCAAATCTTCAGCTTTCACTTGGTTCAATTGGTATTCGACTGAAAGGAAATACAAAAAACACACACTACATATTTTTCCTTCTCTTCTAA
This sequence comes from Acanthosepion pharaonis, assembly GCA_903632075.3. Classification (NCBI taxonomy): domain Eukaryota; kingdom Metazoa; phylum Mollusca; class Cephalopoda; order Sepiida; family Sepiidae; genus Acanthosepion; species Acanthosepion pharaonis. Next base: position 434,305 of record CAHIKZ030000857.1, on the reverse strand, counting down.
GAAAAAAAAAAAAAAAAAAAAATAAAAAACAATCACAAATTACAGCATAAGAATTTACTTACTTCTTGGACAGTCACCTAGTTTCTCCCCAGTTCCTTCTGGAATATGGAGCTCTTTCTTGTCATTAGATATCTCCAAACGCTCAACTTTTCGTTTCTCTCGTTTGCCTGACTCAATGACAACTGGCCTTTCCAGCAAGCCCACTAAAAGAAAAATAAACAGTTAATCAAACAGTCAAAGTTGAACCAGTTACCAAAATCTTGACTGATCGTTAACCTATTCTGTGAATATTTAATATATTGACTTGCATGAAAACAACAAAAATGAGAATTTGGATTTCAGTAACAAAATCAAAATGACAAAAATATGATAAATATAAATAATAAAAGCTTGAATTTCGTTTTTATTTTACCTTTTATATTAAGCAAAAAAAGAACTCGGCCAACATACTTCCATGAGTCACAAATGACACAGAACCATGTGGCCAGGAGGTATGGTTTAGTAATAATATCAGGACACCAGTTTGAATATAATCACCATATAATGATGATTCTACATAATCTCAAAAATGCAGATACAAATATTGCCATTGTTTACAAAATTGCTTTTAAGCCTTCAAGACCACCTCTACACTTTTCAGATTAACTATTTGCCTAATTTTATTTAGAGGGAAAATTTAAGGGAACTATAAAAGTTAATATGGAAAATATTTTGGCAGAAATGCTGTTATGCTTATATTTAAACAAATTACTGATTATTTATAATAACTCTGCATTTTTTATTTTCTTTGGCACTACATCATTTGTTTATGGTATGAACTGCACATTATATACCACTTGTTTCTTAGGAAAATGTTAAATGCATTTCAAAACAACTGGTTACAAATAATTTCTTAAAATAAAATAAATATTGAGCATTTCAGCTGAATAGCAAATATTTTAAATAAACAAAAATAAATTCAATTAGAACAAAAATTTATCACACTAAATTTTTCATCCAAAACTTAATTTCAAAACCATATTTGAAGTCATCAATTTTCCTTTGATTTCTATTTGTAGTAATCAACACTGTATTGGTCAGTTCTATTAGCTACTTTCAGATTTAAAACTTATTCGACACTACAATATAAAAAAAAAAAAAAAAAAAAATCAATGTTTACAACATGGATTCATTGCCCAAATATTTTCTGCAAAAAGCTTGAAGATTTATTGCACTCCATTTTCAATTTTGAGGTGACTCATTATCATTCCAAGAGTTAAGTGAATAAATGAAAACTCTTAAATCAAAAGCTTTTAGACAATCCATTCTACAGCCTTATTCAAGTGTACAATTTGTATGGAAAGTGGGAGAGCCATTTTTCTTTTCTTCTTTACACAGATTGTACTCCCAAATATAGCCAAAGGACAACAAAAAGAATGAAATCAAATCTTAAAAGAATATTACTATTAATTTAATCTGACATATTTCTCATATGAGAAGAACACATTTCGATCACAATTTTTCACATGTGACATTTCCCATTCAGTATCTTCACTTATAAAAATAATTGTTCAATCAATATTGTCATTATGGCTATTTTTTTTTTAAATTGTCACCAATTTTCAAACAAAATAATGACTTTAAAGATAGAGAAAAAAGTAATTTCAGGGAAAATGTAAAGCATGAAATTACAATTGCGTAATTAATGTACAATTTATATAATTGTAATCAATGAAGAAAACAGCTGCAGAATTGACAAAAAGTGGAATAAATTCATTAGCGTGGCTCAGATTTTTTGTGCATCATTAGATCAAACGAATGACTACCACCAATAAGGCTGTAACAAGACGATTGGTATTACCTCCCTTGTGCTTATATTTACCTACCTTGCCTTTGTTCAATTTTCTATTTGATTCATGTTGATACAAACATAACAATCTAATGTTTTTGTTATATAATTTTAAATCTGCTATGTGTGCTTATTTCAAAGAGCTACTCAACAGGTTGTTTGCCTACTTTTAATAGAAAAAGTACACTCAAGTAAAGTTAAAACCTTACATTGTGGTTCTTCATCCTCATTTTCGACCACCTCCACTTGTTTCTTGGAAGTTTTTTTGTCTTCAGCAGCTTCTTCCACTTTTTCTTCTTCCTTTAAACTATCTTCAGTATCAAAGTCCTTAGATACTTCCATATCTCCTTCTACACCTTCAATCTTCACCTAAATAAAATAATCAGTTTTAAAATTTACTGAAACTGATGAAAACAAGTTCTTCATATTCAAAAATGGAATAGTTTAGTAAATGAATCAAATACAACAAAAATTATACAACACAATTTCTAAAAGAAACATTTTAAGGTGGAAATAAATTTAGTTATGATCAGTGCAAAAAATAGACAAACAGAAAAGAAATGACAAAATCATATTTTCATCAGTCATTCACAAAACAATCTGAAGTATTTACTAGTTTACATCAAAAACTATCTTGCCATTAGATAACATGATGAACATTTAGTTTTAACTGTTTTTAAGAAAAATTTTTTTTGATTTTATTGTGACAATTCTTATACAAAGTCAATATCAAATATTTTTTAAAAGTTGCCAAAATTGAACTCTGGCTATTTTTACTGATTCTAACAAAAAGATTATAATTAATAGTAGTAGTATATTTAAAGAAAGGTAAAAAAATGCAATGCAAATATATATATATATATATATATATATATATATATATATATATATATATATATATATATATATATATATATGAAGAGAGAGAGAGAGAGAGAAGATACTGCAGATGATTAGATATATGAAAAGTAATTTGAAAAATTGTACAGGTTTGTTTCTCTGAGTTTGATAGCAATCAAATCATTATTTAAGAATAATCAATATCCAAATAGTGTTGGAAATCATTTTGCAAGTTTAGTTATGTCAGTCCTTTTGACGTGACTTCCACAAAAGGGATATTACTTTTTGTAAACAAATTTTGATGGGTGATGAGACAAGTGCTACTCCCACCGAATTAGGCCAAATGAAGGCATCAATTGATGAAACACATCCAGGTAGTTAACAGAAAGGGCATAATATCCTATCACTAGACTGCCTGCATTTTTGCTGATCAAAGTTTTACAACTTGACAAATTTTCATTCATTCACCATGCATTGCACCTTCAAATTTATTAGATACTAGCAGTAGAGCCCGGCATTGACCAGGGATGTAACAGTAAGAGATAGATCAAGTATCGACCATTATAAAGACAGAAAAATAAAATTGACAAAGATTATTGTTTAAGGTTGACAGACATGCATGTCTTGCTTTTTTTTTTTTTTTACAAATTGGTCAAACCCAAACAAAAACATTGTTTTCAATCGTTATGAGTCTACCGATTGAATAGAATTTTATTATAAACAATTGCCATGTAAATGGAATTTTTAAAGCATTCTGAATTTAAAAATAAAGAAAAAAGTGTGCAAGACAATAAGAAACACTACCTGCCAAAAAAAAAAAAGTGAAGTTTTGTTGAAATCGGTTGAAAAATGTAGGAAATCTGATCCCATATATAAACGAACACAGACACACAAACAAACAATCTGGGTTTTATAATAATAAGTATAACTCAATATGCGTTGTCCCCCCTTTCATTCTCGTGACAGCGATGCATCTTAATCGTGTTTTCAAATTGATTTCATGCAAAAACAATTTTTCCAATTTTTGGCACTGTCAGAACCACCGCAAGGTAATTTTACGTAATCCTCTGAAGTTTTGTTGAAATCGGTTGAAAAATGTAGAAAATCCGATCCAATATATACACACAACCTGGGTTTTATAATAAGTATGATTCGTGTATTAGTCTTTTTTTTTTCTTTTATGAAAGAACAAAATTCTCTTGAAATAAATTTAAATTTGCTAGAATACTGCTAAACGTGCTTAAAGCAGTACTTTCCTCAGAAATCTAAAAAAAACTTTCTAAGAGTGTAATATATCAAATAATATAAACTTTTCAGTGTATGCATATATAAACACACAGACACAAAAGTTTTACATATTAGATGTTTATTGACTAATGCCAAATTTGGTAAAAGACCATATTCAAAAGTATCAAGGAAGAAACTCACAAATATTTACAAGATTAATTCATTAACATTTAATACTGTAACTGATCTGCTATGAATACAGGTTTGTCCTTACAGGATTTTACACAATGACACATTAATTTTTTATTTTATTTAAATTCAGTTTTAAACTAATAAACAGTTTTGTGAAATCAGAACGGCTATATAGTTTCATTTCCTCCTTCAGCATTTAAAGTGCAGCAGAAATATCTTCCACATAATGGTAAAACATTAGCTAGATAAAAACACTATTGCCATTAATGTCCTATGAGAGGTACTTCTGGCACACCCTGTATTATCCATAAATCCTAACAGATTCTGTTCTTCTTATCAAAATTTTGCTTAGAGAAGAACATTATCTCTCTCTCTCACACACATATATAACACACACACACACACAACCATCCAAACATCCACCCACCGCAGTGCTTTAACAGGTTTTCATTAAGGTAACACTATATATAAAAAAATAAATTACAGACATCTACATTTTTAAACTATCCAAGAATATTGTGCAAATAAAAAAACTAGACTTGCTATGAACGGATTATTGAAACAAAAAAAAAAAAAAAAAAAAAAAAAAAAAAATCAGGTTTTCTATGAAGATCACAATTTAAAAAGAACCAGATATATTCAATAGCATTCATATCAGGAGATTGATTTGATTGACAAACTATCTTTTGAGGCCTGATATTATAAACTATTTTGATTTAAATAAGAATCTAGTAACTATCAGTAGAAATTTTCCCTCATGTAGTTATTCTTCTAAACTGATATTCTTCCCATGCTCCAGAAACTTTGAATCCCCATAAGTGAAAATCTGGGATATTTGATAATGGACTTCAGGTAATAGAAACAATTTTTGACTGGGCAATCTCCAGCTCTATACATGCTGTTTGAAAATAGAGCAATCGCTCTTATTATCAAACAGCATGTATAGAGCTAGAGATTGTCCAGTCAAAAATTGTTTCTGGATGTGAGATGTTAATTCCAAGGCCCAATTGCACATTTCTTTCTGAATGGTGACTGCTTTGCTATTATGTCATGAAAATACCATATTACTGGACACATGTTCTGCCTTACAAGGTTGTTTTTTTTTTTTTTTAATTTCCTGTTTCACAGCAAAACATCAATCTCAAAGAAAACAGTGATTTCCTTTCATTACCAAATTGAGAGTAGAATTTCAATTTCATGGTTATCTAACACTGGTTCATTTCACTTTTAGATAGACAAGCAATATATCTGTAAAATATATGCTCCTGAAATATTAAGTAGTTATTCCTCTTGAATTTTTATAGTAAAATGACTAATTGACAATGAGTGTACTTCTCAGGATATGAGATTTTTTGTAATAAAACCAACTTTAATGGTTGCATCAGACATGCACAGGTGCTCATTTGGTTCTTCCCTTATATTTCCTCATCAAAATTAAAGTGTATATTATGCACTACTAAACAATGCAATGTGTGAATTTATTACCAATTGTTTAGAACAACTCATTAACTATTCTAAACAACTAATACTAATGTCAGCTACTTATCTTGATATTTTTCATACTTTTAAAACTGCATCTTTATATTTCTGACATACAAAGAATGATCGACATTGGATGTTTGATAGCATGAAAAAAAATAAACGTTTACAATTTTACAAAAAGTCCACTAGAAGAAATATTTCTGAGAAACAGGAATAAATCTGGCCAGGAGTGCAATTTCAACCGTAAACAAAAAAAAAATAACCTATAGTAATCGAAATTGCTTTTTCAATACGTTTGTTACTTTTTTTTTAATCTTGAAAGAGATATTATTTGTCAATATCATCAAAATGCTATGATAAACACAAACAGAATATGAATAATTAATAATTATCTATTAAATTTGAAATCATTTTTTTACTGGATTTTATAATTTATAAAATATAAAAAAGAAATCAATTCCGTCGACTATTAGAGCTTTAGTTCCAATCCAACGCTTTTTTAAAGCGTTGGATTGGAACGAAAACTATATTACTAAGTTTTGTGCCCTGAATTTAAACGAGTGTCCTAAAAATTGTCAGTCACAAGACATCTCCACCCACAAGACAAATTTTCAAACTTTACTTATTTTTCTTGAAAGAGAGTGTAACTGATTTTGCTGCGATTTCAAAGAGAGTGCCGCCAAAGTTTACACTGAAAAAGCGAGGTTGAAAAAAAAAAAAAAAAAAAATACAGAATTTAATAAATTTAAAAATGAAAAAAAAAAAAAGATTATCCAAATCCTATACTTTTCTAATTTCAAAATAAAAGTTACGCATGAACTAAATAGCTTAGTAACAAAAAACAAATTCAAAATAAATCCGTTTCATGGAAAAAAAAAAAAAAACATCTTAGGTGATGTCTAGTTTACATTAAAAAGAAAGCGATCACATATATAACTAGATATAAAAAAAAGTTTCTCTATAAAAAAAAAATTTTAAAAAATCAATAAGCCAACGGCCGGGATAAAATTATTTTCGACACCAAGGAAGGTATTTTCAATGTAAAAATATGAATTTCTGCTGAAATGATAGTAGAAAAACATTTTTAAAAGAGGAAGCAGGAGCCACTAATATCCGTTTAAAACTGAAACCTCGTAGAAAAAAGGTCTAGTTAATTAATTTGAAATTTTAAAAATACTTTCGTTTCTGTTATAATTTTCTTTCATTTTAATTTCGAAAAATATTAAAATTCGATAAATATAGATGCATAGGTAAAAAATTTTTTAAATAAGATCTAAAAACGTTTATTGCGTAGATATGCAAAAAAACAAAAAATAAAAAAAAAATTGACTTTTTAATATTGTTTGCTCATATTTTCCAGATACTTTTTTTTTTTTTTACTTGCTTGCATTTAAAACAAATCAATCCATTAATGCAACATTATCAGTGGGTCAATAACAGAACAAAAATAAAATGCTTTTCAAAATTTTCAACTAAAAACTTATTCCGTTTCTCTTTATGATCAAGATCTAAATGCGGCCAGCAGCATTTCTTTGAATTATATTTTAACTGCCGATTTCAAAATTAATAATTTACACTACAGTTGATGCGATGTAAACAGAAAACAATGTTTTATCGATTATGTTAACCGTAAACTGAATTCGATTTAGCACGTGAATATTGGATTTTTCCCAATCATATTGCATAAACTTTATTCAATAAATGTGTACAACACACATTTCGATCGAAGCTGTTTTTTGTGATTATGGCCCTTAAACCGCTTTCTGTGAAAGCTTAACATACAAAAACAAATACACGAAAAAAAAAAAAGCTATAAAACATATTCTAGGTTACCTATCGATCTAAAAACAAAGAGGGAAGTAAAGGTTTTTTTTTCTTCTGATCAAGTGTGCAAGAGAAAGTTTTTTTTTATGTGATATTGTTACAGTTAGAGAAAACGTTCTTTGTAAATCACAGATTTGAATGTTTATTTTTTCTTATTTTTGTAAAAGAATTTGAATTTTTTTTTGTTTTCTATTTAGGGTCAGCCATAATTTGAATTCATAAGGAAAATATAAACTAACGGTTGAGATTCCTAAAATAAGAGTAGAATTTCACAAACTTAAAATTTTGTTTAATGAAGAATAAGATTTTACACTATGAAAAAAAATGCACAAGAAGCAAACAATTTTTTTTTTACTTAAAAATGCATAAAAAAAAATAGTGGATGGATAAATAAATACACGCGCAAAATATAATTTTAAAAGATCTCGCATGAGATGCAGATATAATTAGCGAGGTGAAGACATATACTGGAAATAGGAATCATCCACATGTAAGGATGTAAATTTGGAAGCAACTACTACATCGCCATGTGCATTTACATGAATTTGAAACTCCTAAGCACCCGGCATTTTAAAACTTAAAACTTATTTCTAGCCAGCGGAATTAAATAATCGATCAGAGCAACATTAAATGGAGTGTAGCAAATTATAAAGATGCGCATTCGACAAAGAAGAAGACACAAGAAATAACACCTCGAGAGGAAAATTATTTCAAGATCTGACAGTCGCTTGCATAAACTAGATCCCTCCGACATTAAACAGTCTGCAGAAGGGCCCCACCGAAAAAAATTGGGGCGGTTTTACTTTGAGCCCTCAACAACGATCGGTATATACAGAGGAAACACGAAGTGTGAAGCATTAAAACTCATGAGATATGGATTAAACTTAAATATATATGTATATATACTGTAGAGTGGAAAAACTAACCTCTTCCTCGGAAACATTGGGGCTGTTACCCTCGGACATTTTTAGATAATGTACAAAATGGCGGCAAACGACAAGCGGGAAGCACACAGCAAATCAGAGTGAAGGATTTAAATGAAAATCGGACTTACCGAATGGTTGTACAAACAGCAATTTCATTGGTCTATTTCCCACCTCTCCTCCCCACTTTCTTCATTTGACAAGCGTCTGGCAACGAATACATCACAGTTTACTTTTAGGCGTTATTTAAAATAAAATGCATGAATAAATAAATAAAAAAAAAATCACAAAACACCGATGACAACGATCACTTGTTTTTGGTTGAGCTTTTCTTTTTACTCTTCTTTTTATTCCATTTTCTCTTTTAAAAGAGACACTGTACATATCATCAGTAACTGACTATAACGAAATCTTGAATGTTTCACACTGGTAAAAAAAAAAAAACAAACTAAGACACAGTCACAGGTAAAAAAATATTTTTAAAAAAAGAAATAAAAAAGAACAATTGCCACTGGCTTTAAAAATGGGTTAAAAATTTAATAATTAAATTTTTAAGAATTTAAGTTGGGAGAATTATCTCAATAATTTTCTAATTCTATGTTTTTATTTTTTTTTGTTTTGTTTATTTTGCAAAAAAATTTTTGCTTCATGTTTTTATTTTATTTTTTCGTGCTTTTTAAGCCTTTTAAAAATTAAGAAGTGTTATGTGTTAATTTAATTTTAAAGTGTTAGATAGCCAACAAAAGACTTATGCTTAAAATAGATATCAATTAAAGAATAAAACATTTATCTAATGTTGCCGTAATTTCTAGTTCACGAATATATCGTCTGCTAAGTGACGGTGTGTATGAAAATAATTCCCTTTTTCATAGTCTACCGGGTTCGAGCAATTTTTAACCTACACAATTTGAATTAAGCTGAAATGCATATAGTCATATTATTAATTATTATTAGTTAGAATTTATTAAATCGACTTTTTATTTATTCGATTATTTGTAAGTACTAGCATAATACCAGTAAAGAAATTACTGAATTGTTTACATATAAACTGGCATATCTACCTAGGATCAGAAACTGTACTCTGGGAAAAAAAACGGGTTACTGTGTAGTTACACAAACGCAATAACATGACGCTTCAATGTGATGTAATGGTTAGCAACCTTGCCTCTCTAGATCAATTACATCTCAATATGGAATTCGAGTTTTACTGGGTGCTTCATATTTTCGGCCTTGTGTCACATGTAAGCTATATTTAGTAAAACAAAAGAAATGGTCGGGGGAATATCGACAAGAGTGCAAAGTTGGTTGCAGGGACCAGAAATTTTTGGCCTTAGCCCATGTGTATGCACTTGAACTCCTCATTTTAAACCAGTCATGTGTCATACCCCACTACAGTGGGAGAGGTGTAGTAAATAACTAGATCAGTTACAATTGAGAAGTGAGTTCAGTCTTCACTGTGTGTGTGTACATGTATGTGTGTGTATGTGTCAGATTACTTTCTGAGTACTAGAATTATACAATCCAGTACTACCTACCACATGACCAGGTTATCAGTAACTAAACTGTTTCCACAACCAAGCTTTTCTGGTGAGTACAGTGGCTAGACACCCAGCACAATTAAAAACCTATCAAAGATCAGATTAATTTTCTTGTGGGATTAACAGCCATCTAGCACACAGAGCCCTACTGAGAGTGAGAGATCCCTTGTCTTCATTAAGAAATCTCACTAAAAGGAAAACTCTCTAATATAATACCTGCAACTTGTATCCAATGATGTAAACCAATTCTTCTTTTTGGAAAAATATATTTAAAGTTAAGAGATTAAGATTGGCTCTGTGCAAGGCATTTCCTCACTTAAAAATTTTCAAACATAGGGTATCACTTGATTTTTTTAATGTTTTTGATATATATTGCATACTGTGATTGAGTTTGAGCTGATGTTGTACAATGAATGTGGTTTCATCCATCTAAGTAGAGGAGGCCTTAAAAATAATCAAAGAAGCCACATACAAAGTGTAGTCATTCACATTACACAGCATTTCTACTTGCAATGAGTGTGAAAAAGAATGTTTTTCAGTTGGTGGACTAAAACATCATTTGAAACTTTACCAAAATATTACTTTGTTTACTCACATAGAAACTATTACCAACTTTGACTTTAAACTGAAATTATTTAATTATGTATCATAGAATGTGTTGCTATTTACTCCTGTCTTAATAGTAACTCAGATAGGTCCAATAAAGAAAAACTGGCAGCTGATCTCAAAAATGACCTTCAATCTGTTGTTAACTGGGGCAAGAAACAGCATGTTAATTTTAATGCTTCCAAACAAAACTGCTCTCTTTTAGACATCATAGAGAGAACCATGTTCCATTAACATGGCTTAAGCCAACCTATAGGAGAGCAACTCATTATGTCTTCTGGGTCTCACATTTTTCACTGACATGAAGTTAAATGACTATATTGAGCTAATTGCTAAGTCTGTCGCTAGGAAAATCATTTCACTGAGTCATGCTAGACAGATTTTCTTGTCAGAATCCATCTTGCAATTATTTGTCCTTTTCATTGTTTTGTTTTTTTTTTTCCCTTCACTCACTCTTTAATCTCTTCCCTCTTTTTTTACTTTTTCCTCTTTTGTTTCAATTGTTACCATTTGGCTTCCAATTTTCTAGACATGTCGTTGTTAATCCTTGAACATTCTAGTTTTTTCTTGAGTTAGAAAAATTACATTACATTTTTTTATATAATTAATTTTAATGCTTAATTAATAAAGTGAATATTTATGTCTTTACTCAGCTTTTAGTTCATTTTCTTACCTGGTTTGGTAGCATCATAAGTACTATTAGGGTATTAATTGTGGCAGGTTAGGTTTATAATAAAGTTTTTATTTATTATTGTTTGAATTTGTATTTGAATAGCAAGTACTCACCCAAACAAGTTTGATTAAAAAAGAACTGACAAAGTTTGTCTGTTAAATTTATAATTGTATTTTTCCAGTTTTCAATTAAGGTGTACAGTACCGTACTCAAAATTGTGGATAAACTGTCCAAATTGTATCCATATTGTGTTATTGTTTTGTTCAAGTACTTTCGACCATCTCAGTCATTTTCAAGAACCAGTTTGTTGCCTGTGTGGTAGTTAGAATTCCTTTGTCTACATCCTAGTATTCTTTTGAAAGTTGTAAGTTTGAAATAGTTTATATGTAAAAGTTAGTAGGAATGAGGATGCACAAAATAGGATCCAATTATACCGTTCACCACAAGAAATAGTATCTTGAAATGCATATGATATATTTAACATGCACACACACATGCACACACACACATACACACACACACACACATATATATATATACATATAGGAAAGTGAAAGATATATATTAAAATTCAAAAATTCAAAATTCTTACATATATATATATATATATATATATATATTGTGGAGTTACCACATTTACTTTCCTAAAAAAATGCTGCTAGGGGACACTCCCTAATCCTATAAATAAGGAGTTACATTCTCTGTCATCCTTTTTTTCCTATTTCACCCAGGGACAGTAAGATGTAGGCGAAAACATGGCGAAAAGTGTGCACATGCGTGCATGCACATCAGCACCATTCCCTTCACTTTCTTCAATGTAGCACCTTTCTCTAAGACTTCTTCTACACATTTTATGCACACAAACAATTCACTAGTTTAAATATTTTCTTATTTCATGTTCATTGTTTGGTCACACACAACAATCTTTGATTGTCTATGTATACCTTTGTTTTGTTAATACATACTTATCATTTGTTTATTATAGTTTTGTTGTTACTTTGTCGATTATTACCTGGACTCACATTCCAAGTCCACCATTTTTGTTGTAGGATAAATATACCAGGAGACATGTGTTTTCAACCCAAACACAACGAGCACATACCTACAATATATATATATATATATATATATATATATATATATATATATATATATATATATATACATACATTTATATGATAGAAAATATAGTTTTAAGTTATGCTATATTTATGGGTTAAATTTCTCAATATCAGGGATAGAGTATACGTAAATATAAAAGTGGGCATTGAGGACAACAACTAGTAATGACAGTCTGCTTCTTTCTTAAGCATAATCTTCAGGCCATCTTTTACATATATAGCAGGAGATAAAAAGCTATCTCCTCTTGACCAGACAAAAATAACAAAAAAAATTAATTATAAATATTCATGAGAATTGAAATCAGTCATGTGATCTGATGAGACCCACACAAGATATCATTACACGGGAAAGTGAATCTTTCACTTTTACTCCATAAATTATCAAGACAAATGCATTTATGGCTCATGACTAAGCAAACAACTAAGCACAAACATTCATATTGTTTTTTGACATAGTCTTTTGAAAGTAGATATATGCTTTGTATTAAGAATTTCAAATATATATATACACAACTGTTTTTTATACAAAGACTTTTGTGTTTTACTTTTAAATATATTATATGTAAATATATATATATATATATATATATATATATATATATATATATATATATATATATATATATAGTCATCCACAGACAGACTGTTTCACTGTATCACAACTCCTCAGTTGTGGCTAGATATCCAATCACTTCAGGCCCTGACCAATTTGGTATCAGTCAGAGATTCTAACCCCTAGGTTATTGACACATGCAGAGAGAAAGACAAATTTTTGCATACTTATTTTTTTCATAAACACTGCAGTCACTTAGAGAACTCAATCACTAGGAGAGTCTTGCATATATATATATATATATATATATATATATATATATATATATATATATATATATATATATATATATATATATATATATATATATATATTATTTCTCCCAAGAATTTTATCTAGAATCATCTTCAGGGAAAGGAACCAGTGACAAATGTCTGCTTCACAATTTTCTTCTGTATGTTAAGTATCATCAGCTTTTTCATCCATTAATTTTCAATATTTTACATGTACCAATTGATTTCATTGAATTTTTAGTTTTTCAAGTAATTCCCATGACTTCTAAAGATTGAGCACATTTGATATGTGACTTGTGTGTCACATGATCAACCAGCTGCCAAACAAATTGATACACAAAATCTAACTGGATTAATGGATTCTTATATATTGTGTGTATTTGGACACCAATTTCTCATTTATGCATGTTTGTCTAAAAACCAATGAAAGTTCTTTGCTTTAAGTTTTCAATTTATTTTTTATTTGGTTCAGGCCATTTTTTTGGTTCCTTAGAAGAGTTTGATCATAAATCCAATGTCTTCTTAACACCTTTGACTTTCATAAATCAGAAGTATGTTAAATACAATTAGGTTTCTAGTCATGCATTCTATTGTTATTGCATGTCATCTTTATCCTTCAGTTTGGGGGACTATTTTTTTTAGTGGAAAATATATTTAATGTGTTTGTTTTGTAAATTGAATGCAATTTTGTTGATGACTTGTGTTTGTCTTCTTTGATTAAAGGTTCAAATATTTGTAGTTTTGTATTTGTTCAATTTATTATTGCTTTGTGTTTATCATGTATGATTAAAAAGGTCAAAGTCTCTGCTAGCGTTTGTGAGGGTGAATCAGGGATTGATCTAACCTGATGGGGTTGGCTTGGTGATGGGGTATGATGTTGAAAGATCTGAAACTTCCTGTTGAACCAAATCAATTTACATCACTGATGACTCCCTCCGTCACCTATTTAAAAGTGTATATTTAAATTTTAAAAAAATATTTCATAACTAAACGAAAAATACACACCACAAATTAATGTGTGAATATGTGATTCTTGAAAAAATAGGAAACAATTGTGAAGGAAGAAAGGTAATTTTCTTTTTTTTTTAAATGCTAAGTTCCTTCAGTACATAGATAATCATAGCTCACCACAGTTTCCCTTTTCTTTTTAATATATGTGAATTACTTGTAAAAATAAAAGAGTGGGGTGGTTTTCCATTGCCTTCTCCACAATTTTGAATTCAGAGTTCTTCTCCTAGACTAGCTGCCACCCAAGGCCAGAAACTATGCTGCTATTTAACCCATTGCTGTCAGAAGAGTTGAATTCATTTCTTTCCCAAGAACAGTGATGTAAAAGTGATGTGTAAGAATTTGAACTGGCTAGAATTTGAATTTGGCTCACCAATTCTACCTTTCATGATAATAACTATTATACTTCCTACACATCCAGTGAGTAAATAAGAAAAGTAGAAAAACAAAAAGAAAAAAGAACAAAAGGAGAAGGGATGAAGACTTTTATTATTCCTTTAGACCTTTGATTTTTTTTTTTAAAGTGGGTGAAGCATTAATATTTACCTTTTGGATCATAATGTATATAGGAATGTAATTAGATGCAAAGATACCCATATAGAGATATTAAATGCTTCATTAAAATTGATGTATCCTTTTTTATCATTTCATCCCAAAGCAAGGTGATAATACCACTAAGATGCTAGGGGTTACTGGGAGTGCAAGAAAATGACTAGCCCAATCCTAACAAGAAACAAGGAATAATCCTCTACTCCTGTTCAAAAGACAGGGAAGGAGTATACACCAGGTGATGGGCAAACCTATATACTCCTATTGAAAAAAAATAGTTAATAAGATTTTGGAGTGTAGGCAGAGATATTAGAAATATAGAGTTAAATTAAAAACATGTGCACTTCAAGTGCAGTTAATAATGTAACCAACATTCCTTAATAAATTTTAACTTCTTATTTAGATTTTTATAGCATTTGTGCTAATTTGCATGCAAATGTTGATGCTTAGTTACCAACAAATTGTAATCAATCTGTAGTTGTGATTATAAGTAAATAAGGTTGATATTTTTCAGGACTGAGAGGTACTATTGGTGCTAATGGTTAGGAGAGCATTGCTTGAAATTGGAACTGTTTTTTTCAACAACATTTTTATTTCTTTTTGTTCTTTTTAAGTTTCAATGGAATCAACTACAGTATTTCTATGGTATATGTTATAACAATGTCAATAATGTTGATTATGATTATGATGACTGTAAGCATTTCTGTTCCCCCTCCCCATGTCTCATGTTGTCTTTGTGTTGATTTGACTTTTCAACAGCCAGTTTCATATAATTTATCTTTTCACCCTAATACCAGTGGAACATGGTGTCAGAGAGGGATTCTTTCTAAAACAAGAAAATTATTTTCTAGAACAATACCCAATTCAAAAATAAACATTTTTTACTAAAAAAAAAATGTCCAAATTAAATACACCAGAACCGTTTGACTTTACAAATCCCAGAAATTGGCAGAAATGGTCACTGAGATTTCAACGCTTTCAAGAAATATCAAAACTCTGAGAAGAAGATAACAAAACACAAGTCAGTCCCACAGAATTAATTACGGGAAGGAAAATAAGAACCACATTACATTTACATCCAAAGAAATTTATTACCAAACTGGCCTGATTTCATACAAATCAGGGAAGGAAACAGACTGGCAAAAACCAGAATGGAAAAGAATTTTAACAGATTCCATTGTACCAGAAATTTACCGAATCTAAAGAGAGGAGAGAGAATTAGAATAAAATTAGATAAAGAAAAATATTGGAACACTGAAGGAACGATCAAGTCAGCAGATACTGACACACTTATATATTGTAGCAACTAATAAAAGGATTTCCAATTTCAATTTCAGGTTTTGAAAATAGATTTTTAAAAAAGAAACTAATCAGTTATCTAACAAGGATCTTCAAACAAATAATAATACAAGAGAAAGTACTGGAAAAACTCAAAGCAGATGAACAATACAAACTCCAAAATGTCTGATTGATTTAACAAAGTGAGAGAGTTATCACCCTTGGACTGTAACCAAAGCAAACTTTGAGTTGTAATTATTTATTTTGTAATTTGGAAAAGTTAGAAATAAATTGATAAAGAAAATAAATTACCTTAAAAAGGTGGATGTTATAACAACATCAATATTGTTGATTATCATTATGATGATTGTAAGCACTTCCTGACCCACTAGGGAATGCTGGGAGCAAAACAGATCCAGTGAGAGTTTGAATAAAACAGTTAAGTTTACCAGATCTTGAGTCATCTTTGTGTTGATTTGTCTTTTCAGCAGCCAGTCTAATATAATTTATCTTTCCACTCTAATCCCAGTGTACATTTCTAAATTAGAGAGAAAGTTTGAACAACTTGAATTAGAGCTTGTCTAATTGTTTCTTTTATTACAAGTTATAAAACCTGTCTAAAACTTTAAATGTTAATGTAAACAAGATTTTTTAGCTTCTTTCTCTGAACAATAATTAAATAAAATATAAAGGTACTTTTCAATTATTAGTTTTATTGTTTGACTTAAATGTAAATCAACAAAACACAACAATCATTGATAATGAAACAATCATTTCAATGAAAACAGAACAGTGATGAGATCATCATTTTCCCAGAAATGAGAATTGAACAAATGGCTGTACACTCCCAATATTTCCAGTGCACTGGGGCTAAAAGTCAATAATAATTAAATCAAACCTGGTGTTTCCAAATATCTTTATCTTTAGATATCAATTCATTTTGTTATAAATACTGCAGTTGCCAACTTTAATTAGCTAGGATAGTTTCTTCATATTTTTTCTTCAATTTTTTCTTCAATTCTTATGGCAAGCAGTCAGATAGTATATATTTCTTTTTTAGCATGAAACTTGTATGCAGAACAAGGCTCAGATCAAACTCAAAATTAAGCATATTTGAAGCATGAATCATTTCAAACTTTTTTGTTTATCATCATCATCATCATCATTATCATTGTCATCGTTAGTTCCATTACTTGGTGTGGTTATAGGGTTTCTGCTAAGTAGAGCACCTGACTAACTCCCTCCATATGTCTTGTTTGCTTGTCAATGTCAGAGTCTCTGTGAATGATCTTCCAATTCACTCAGTAATTTTGTCAGCTCATTCTTCCTTATATCTGCCTTTCCTTCTTTTACCTTATAAGATGGTAGTAGAAAAATCATTGGCTCTTAGGATATGCCTACACTATTTCAATTTCCTTTTGTTGACGATGTTCATAAAAAGGCTCAACATCACACATACACCTTGGACCTCCTGTAAATGGCAGTTTGGTAGGCCAGACACCTTGGGTGCTTTGGATCAGGTAAGTGGGAATATTTGTTGTCACACTCCCCCCTAATCATATGATCACACAGGTGACAGTCAGGAGACTGGTCATTTCACCCTAGCACTCCTTTGCAGTAGGACAAGAACTTCCTCCCCAGCCAAATCGTCAGACATGCTGGAGTCTGAATCAGAACCCATAGAATGAGGGGGCTCGATAAAGGTCGGTCCCACCTCTCCCTCACTTTCTGATGGAGTGCCAGGAAACCCCTGCATGAACACACATACCATTGCACAGTCTGTGATTCCTCCAAAAAGGACCAACAACTTCTGTAAATTCACCAAATAGATATCTACAGTCTCACCCAGATGCCTCAAACTTCTCATACACCATAAATCTATCAGCAGTAAAGGCAGTAATTAGTGTTTCCTTGATTCAGGCTGCATCCGATTTCTTATCCTTGGTCAGTTATTGGTTTCACAAACACTCCCCCAGTTAGGTGAAGAGGGATGACACGATCAAGCTGCTTCACCCCAGATATGTCGCACACCAATTTCAGCTTCTTGATCCAGTCAATCACAGCTCCAATCCTGTCAAATTCAGAAATAATTTTCAGGTCAAACTAACCATCCATCTCTGCCAAAATAGCTTGTTAACGAATAGCACAGTCTTTGCAAAGACAAAAATCTCACATCTGCTCACTTCCACTTCACATTTTTTCCCTCTGCCCTTCACCATCATTGTATATTGCCTTTTAAAGTAGGTGGCTGTCCTCATATGCAAATGATTGACATTCATAAAACAACTCAACATCATGCATGCACCTTGGATCTCTTGTAAATAGTGGTTTGGCAGGTCAGACACCTCGGGCACTTTGGATCAAATAAGTGCCAATATCTATCGTCACAATTTGTGATGCTGTCTATGCAGGTGATGCTTAGAATGGTTCTGTAGCATCTCATTTCTAAAGCTTTTTTGTTATTCGATACCACAAATATATTATTACCATGGTAATTGAAACAAAAATAACAGAATAAAATTATACATGTGCCATCACCTTAGATAACCTCACAATAAATAACATTACAACTGTGATCACCCTCACAATTTGATTTGATAAGCATAACCAGACAAAGCTAAAATTATCAGATGTTAATAAACAAAAAACTATGTATATGATCAATATAAATCTTTTATCGACAATAAATCTGAGTGTTTGTGTCTTCACATTAATTAATTTTAACAATAATATTATTGTTTGTACTCTTCAAACATAACTTATTTAACATATTAATTTACTCACATAGCAATTATTACCAACTTTAAATTAAAATTATTTAATTGTGTCCTATAAAATGTTTTATAACATTTTATGCCATTGGTATGAACTGTGCTTTTGTTTTCAACATTTATTAATTATGCACAAAAAATATTTAACTGAATCCTAATCTACTGTCAATGCTCATTAAAAAGGGTCTACTTATTGAAAATTACAAAAACTTTTTTCTATTTCTTTACAGACATTTCCAATAAAATTATACCATGTTCCAGTTGTAACAAGTGTCTAGATTACTATTGGGTAAAATTTAATTTAATCAACTTAAATTTGCTAAATGAATAAACTAGACTTTTTACCAATGTATCACTATCCACTTTTTTATTTAGTTCTTGAAGAAATGCAAATCTTATTCATAAAGATAGCAATAATATTACAGGAAATCTGGTTGTGGGATTTTAATCAAAGCATATCAAATATATTTTGAAAAAAATTGACAAGAATTTGAAATATTTATCGCTATAAAATAACTAATCAGAGGAAAAAGAACTCAAAAGATTTACAAAATTTATTAAAAAGTTACCTAAGAAAGAATTGTAAACATTTCTCATAAAGAAAGAATATAAAGTAGATGATAATGATGAAAGTTTTTCTTATTTTCTTTAGCAATATGAAAAAGAGAAATTTTATCAAAAACCCAAAGTATATTTTTATGTAATTTGAAAGAGAATCTGAAAATTCTTTAGAGTGGAAAAAAACAACATTGAAAACAAAGAAAATTCAGTGACCCAAAATGTTTGTTAACTGAAACTGTTTTCTCCAGAGGAAATCAATGTAAAATGATTAACCCATTCATGAACCCCAGATGATTGCATATTTAAACTTTTACCAGAGTTCTTTGTGCACAAGTTCATACACAAAGCCAATGAAAATCATTAACTCTAAAAAGATAAACACAATATTGAACAGAGAAAATAGATGAAACCTTAATTCAGTTTTACCCTACCTGTACAGAGAAGAATTGATGGTGTAAGTAGCAGGTGGTGAGAAAGGAAAAGGGAAGATATGTTATTGTTTGGAAGAGGAGTCCCCTTTGATAAAAATATCAGGTAACTGTCTTTTTGGGGTTTCTTCTTTGTTATTTCTTAATGCCATTCAACTCTGCTTGAGACTCACTGGGCCTCTCTCTCACTAAAAATTTGTCCAATGAGATTTGTTTTTGATTACATTTTAAAATGTTTTTAAATTGAGATCTGGCATTGTCCTGGAGAATGTTTATACAGCAGGTTGCTACTGCAATATCAGTGATATCATTCCACAAAATTTTGCACCTGTTCCATTTGATATAAAATTCTTATTTTACTAAAATTTGACTTGTTTGCTGCCTAGGTTTTGGTGCAAATTTACAACACACTTTTATCCACCTTACCATTTCAACACACTATGATACAAGTCACCATTTCAACACTCTCTGACCCACATCACCAATTCAACACACTTTGATCCACCTCACCATTTCAACACACTTTGATTCACCTCACCATTTCAAAAACAACTTTCAATTGCTCCTGTTGGAGTGTGTTTAGAATGTCTTTTGATTAATTGAATTCTTTCACCATTCAAAGACTTCTCATCATTTATGTGAATTTTTCATAAAAAAAACACTAAGAACTTTGACACATTCCAATATTGATTTTTGACTTACCTATATGTAATTTAGTATTTGTACCTTTTTGAATCATTTCCAATAAGCTCTTGGTGTAAATCAGATAGACTGTGACAATTTTCTGGTCATCCTCCTTGACATTTCTGTTTCCACCTGCAGATGCTAATGTTATGTTTGTTCGGTAGTAGTTATTCTGAAGAGTATGCTTGATGCTGATCATTTGGGAAGTGAAGTTGAAGTATTGCCTGGTGAAGGTTAGTTTGTGATATACAGATATCTTAAACACATTCTCTGTGCAACTTATTAGTACATCCAGGAAGGATTAACTGGTTATTATTTTCTTTTTCCATTGTGAACTGGATTGAAGGTATTGTTGAGTTTACATGACAAATGACAGCAGGTCAGCAGCAGCAGCTGTAACAAAACAGAAAATATCAGTGACAAGCAGCAGCAGCAGCAGCAGCACTCATCAGTAGGTAGTTTAGGTTAAAACCTCCAAGTTGACCACACAGAAATAATAGCCTAGTGGATTAAAGCATTGGTTTGTGAATTTGGTGACATAGTAATTTAGAGTTCAATTCCTTGGCTGGGAAATGTGTACTTGGATTCAGTGGAAAAAGGACAAGCAATAACTGAGCAGTACTAAAATAAAAACTAGTTGAGATATATGTAGACATGAGCAGTGGCATGTGAAAAATTTACCCCCATAGATTGAATAAAGGGTTCCGTTTGTAATTCCTTGTAAGTTACTCATAATCCTGATATACAAGATGCTTGGATTTGAGATACAGATATTATATCTATAAAACAAAAAAACTAATTTCAATTATGGACGATCCTCACTAGAAAGTGATGGTCTAGAATAAAACTGACAACAATAGGAATTGGGCCAAAGAGGTGTATGAATAGATGGATACTGTTGTCAAAGGAATATGCTTCTATACAGCTAGCAGATAAAACTGCACATCATACTGTTACACTGGGAAGATGTCTGACTTTACATGAGAGTTTTTCAATGATCCAATACACAATTGTGTTGATTTATCTGTCTGTTGATGACTCATTACACCACAAAATTTGATCCAGGATTGATTTGTCATCTTGCACCAAGGCCAAACTTGTTTCTGTAAATTGAACACACCAATCACCATTATGAAGAGTATGAAACAATCTTGGAATATACAGTTTCAGTTGCCTCTGTATTGATAATAAGAAATCACTTAGCTGCCAGTTCATTCACTCACCTTACTGGCATCAATTTTGACCTTGAAGATAGTCAGATCAGAAACAAACAACAACCCCAACAACAACAACAATGCCTCACTTGTGCTATCAACTGCAGTTATCTCATACTGGTGAATCCACACTAGATAAGTCCTTTTTATACAACTATGTATCCAAGTATTATGTATATATTCTGAAAATTGGTCAATACATGATTGTTGAAATTTTAATGATTGTTTGTTCTTTCCTTTGCAACTATACGCTGTGTTAAAACAGGATTGTTCTCAATAAACTAAGTGACAGCACTTGGTGAGTTCAATCCTAGATAGGACCACAAGAGTCAGCATAGTTAACATACTGGATATAACAAAAGTAAATGAATAAATGATCTTACATTGAATTATATACCCACCATATTATTTTCTCTATTAGTAAATATAGAGAGTGAGTGTGGAGGGGGGATACTAATGATGAGTTTAAAAAAAGGCATACTCCCCATTTATTTTAGGTGAAAGACAAAAACCAGAATTTACCATTTTTGTTTTCACTGTCATGGTCATCTATTCTGTAAGCACAAACTCTGTGGAACTATTCATAGCTCCACTTATCACTTGTAAACTCTGTTTGACAGAATGTCTGTTACAAGACAGTTTGAAATCCACAATTGCAGATGTCTTTACTGTGAAGCAGTAAATACATTGCTGAGTTCAAGTTCAGTCCAATCAGTTGCATTCACTTTCACACAAATGTCATTGGGAATAGCAGGAATTCACTTCTAGCTATTGGTTAAATACCAAGGTAGACTTTGCCAAGAAGTCATGGTAATTCACAAACAATTAAAAAAAATAGATTCCATGGAGAACCAAGAACCTCTACTGTCCTGGATATGATGATAAACTACATCCACGTCCTGGGTAAGACGATAAACTACATCCAACAGCAAGGCCTCTGATCAGTAGGTTTTGAGGAGCATGTAACCACCTCTTAATTGCTGATGTTCCCAGGCCACCCTGACCCAGGGTGGTAGCACCTATTAAGGTCCCAGCTATGGGCAAATATTTAACCCCACAAACTGGGTCAAAACACTATGAAAGGGTAAAAATAGGTTTTAATACTAGAAATACTTTGTAAAAAAATTATTACCAGCAATAAATTTTTAAAAAAAAATATTATCAGCAATTTTTTAAAGGAAAATATTACCAGCAAAAAAAAAATTGTTGGCATTAAATAGCCCACTGAGGTGTTGATATGCCATAAAACAAAACAAACCAAACCAAGAACCTCTACATGCTGAAAGGACAGGACATTAAGAAAAATAAAAAGTACACACTACTCACTCACAGGTTTTTTTTGGTGGTGGTGATGGTGGGGCAGGGCTTGTGCTTTGAAAATCCTTCTTTTTTTTTTTTGTAAGAAATAAAAAGAAAATGTGCCATTAAAATTAACTGATGACAAAATAGATAAACAAAGATTCAATGATTAGAAATTTGTATAATTTTATTTTTCAACAGGTAATGCTTCTCAGTGTATCAGGTTGTTCAATATGAAATTGCAAATTTTAAATAAATAGAAAGAAAATTTAATCCTATCACTGTAACAATTTTAAGTTTTCTAATCCTTACGCAGCTCTTCAATAGTCTTCACCTACAGACAACTTGGTCAGTTTCTTGGATTTCTAACCTGTATTAAAAACTGAAAAGTAACACATACAAAGGGGGTAGGATAAATAATGGTGATGGTACATGCATGAGAAAATAGTGTATCAAGATTTGGAAAGGAATAAAGGCAAAGTTTAACATAGGACCAAGGAAAAAAAGAAACGGTATCGAAAGGACATTTTTATCTTGACATTTCTATAACCATATAATCCCTCAAAAATGGAAGGAGTCAGTTCACTGTTGTTATATATTCATTGTAAAATGAATAATTACATTTTCAAAATTGTAAATTAAAACCTACTTGAACATTAAAACAAATAGATTTTAGAAAATTTTAAAATTTTACTAGGAACTCATAATTTCAAATGTTTGGCTATGGTATCCACAAAATATCTGTTCAAATTATTCTATCATTATATATTAAAAAATTTGAATGAATAGGAAAATACACACTAAAAATATTAAGTACTTTGTGACTTAAAATCTAAAATTAAATGAATGTTTCGTTCAGAGGAAGAAATGTTCTCAATCTATTTTAATGAATTTATGTGTTAAGAGTAAATAGATGAAGTGTCTGTAAAATGCATTTTTTCAAAATTTATAATTACAATTACTGCTCATTATGTGTTTATTTGAATTTTTCTTGTTTTATAGTTCATTGATATTTTTATACTTTTCAGAATTAAAATTTATTTTCATAGTTAATTCTTTATAATATAAAAAATAATAAACATTTCATTATATTCTCTTCCTATATTTTTTATAATCTTGTAAATATTCTTGTAGTGAACTTGTTGTGGGATCTGAATGTCGATATTAGATGAACCCCGCAAACATTAAGATTCAAGAATGTGACACAGGCCAAGGCAAGCATAACAAGAACAAATAAAATATGCCAAAATTTATTATTGGAAGAAAAAAAGGGAAAATACAATCAAAGAATTTGGATGTTTCAAATGTCCTGGATGGTTGTGCTGGTAGTTGACTGTTGGTCTTAGATGCGTCGACAGTTGATGATGACCGGAGCAACTTGAGTGATGCCGAAGGTTGATAGACAGTTGTTGTATTGGATTGGTACTAGCTCGCAGTTGTAGCCCAGGGTAGACGGTTGTTGGTAACTAGAAGGTGAAGACAAAACAGTTTAGGAGGTATCAAAGGACAATGGGCAGTCAGCAAAGGCTGATAGACAGTTGGTGTGTTGAGCTGGTACTAGCAAACAGTCTTAGCCAAGGGTAGGTGATTGAAACCACAGTGATCCATGAGATGATGGGCAGTAGGGAGTGAAACCTGAATTACCAAGGGGATTGGTAGAAGACATGGTCAGCGGGAGTCAGTTGGTCACTGGCAATCGCTGATGATCATTGGTGGCTGCTGCTTATTCTTGTGTCTGCTAATGATTGCTGGTCCGGATACTACCAAATCATTTTCTTCTCCCCCTGTTCAAGGAATGGCTGGTCACTGCTGGTTTTAAGGCATAGGAGTGTTACAACAGTGCAGAGTTTTGATGCTTTATTTTCCAGTTATAACGAAAGTCATAAAAATAACTCTAGGTTATGAAGTATAATGTAATTGGTCATAATAAAACTACGAACAGGAAAAAAAATAGTATTGGTTTTGGACAACCAGCATAAAATGTCTCCAAAACGATATATAGAATACGAGTAGCATGTTGCTATGATAATTTATACAGAGAACAAAAATGTTGGTTTTTCTGAATTTTTAATATTAAGAATGCTCATTAATATACTTCAGGTTAAAAAGTCAAGGTAAATTATTGAGGTTGCTAAGTAATATAATTTAATGTCTAATAAACAAAAGTGAGTAAATGTCATATGTTGAATATTGTCTCCTCTTGGGCCACTGGCCAATTTTTTGTCTAAGCTAATAGCTTGTCTTAGCTAGTTTTACACCACACTATGGAACAGATTTGAGGATTCTGTCCAAATAGTGGGGGAGTGAGGGGAAAGAGAACCTGCTCCTCAGATGGTAGCGGGTTGCTGCTGGTTTTATGGCATAGGAGTGATACAACAATGGAGGGTTTTGAGGCTATTTCCGGTTATAAATGAAAATCATGAAAATAACTCTAGGTTATGAAGTATAATGTAATAATAAAACTATGAAGAGGAAAGAAATAGTATTGGTTTTGGACAACCAATGTAAAATGTCTCTAAAAAGGTGTACAGAATTAATAAACTCACACAATCTGTTCAATGTTAAATTAAAAGAGTTTGTTTACTGAAACAAAAATAACAAAGTCACTATGATAAACTATAGGAATATTTTTATAATTTTATAAATAAATAATTTACTGTTATAGTTCACCAATTAAATTCTATATTCTTGTAAAAGATATTGTAATTATACTCACATCTTTCTTTTATAATCTTGTAAGTTAACAATTGAATTGTGACATTACATGACACCGGCAAACTGCAAGAAAAGTTAAGAATATGATTTGGAACAAGATGAAAAAAGTTAAAGAATGGAACAATAGATAAACTAAGAATATAAGCAAAATTGGTTTTATTTTTGAAGCAGAGATAGCTTGAAGAAAGTTACTTTGTTGTTTTGGGAAAAGACATTACCAAAGACACCATCTGGAAAGACTGGGCTGACAATTGATTAATGGTGCCGCCTTAAAGTGGAAGTTGCAAAAACATCTTGTAAGGAACAGCTGGAAAAGAAGGTTGAGTGAGGAGATAAAATTTGGTAATTTTAAAGTGAAGACAAATGGAGAAAAACTGATTGATGATTGCTGTCAAAAATCAGAAGACTGTAAAAACAATCCCAGAGAAAGGATTTTATACTTCAACTAAAAGAAATTAAGGCATGAAGATTATGGTAAAAGGAAAGCAGCTAGTTAATTTGTGATTATAAAGACAAGACCCCAAACTGAGAAAAATGTGCTGACAACAATTAAGGTAATGAATATGATTAATGACCAAAAGATAAGTCCAACCCATTCACCCACAGAATTTGAAAATCAAATTTGTCAAGATAACAACCAAGGGGAGATACTTAAGTGAAATACCAAGGGAGACAGAGGGATTGCCACACCCATTGACTGATAATGGCATGAGGCACTAATAAAAGAAAGAAGGGGTTATTGGGGCAGGTCAATACCTATGACCATTGTCGTTGGAAAAGAGGTCTCCCAAATTTGGAAGGATAATTAACTTTCCAAAACCAGACAATAAAGAACTCCTGACTTAAGCCTTGTTCCAGACTTAACTAAAATGTGCAAAATGTCTCAACAGAATTCAAAGTAAGAGGAGTTAATATTTTTGTACAAAGAATGATATAAACTACATAGAAAACTGATCCATGGAAAAAGAGGTCTCCCAAATTTGGAATGGTAATTAACATTCCAAAACCAGACAACAAAGAACACTTGTTGGAAAGCCTGGAATCCCCAAATACCATCAGTCCCATGCTGATCTTGAGTAAAAGTCAATATAAGCAAAAAACTGAAGCAACCAGCCAGTTGGAGAAGCAGATGGTGAGAGACAACCACACTACTGAAGCCCATGTGACTTGCTGCCAAAGAGAATCTTAACTCAAGCCTTGTTCCAGACTTAACTAAAATGAGTAAAGTGTTGCAACAAAATTCAAAATTCTGTACAAAGAATGATATAAATCACACAGAAAATTGTCCTGAAGAATTTCTTGTCTTCTTTTGTTTCATCTGCAAAGAACATTATTGTTTTTCATGTGACAGCTTTGCCATAATTCAAACCAACACTACAATTATTGATGATAACTCCGTCTTTGCCAAGACTGAGATCAAATAGTACAGTGTGATGGAGCAGAGCACAGACTGGGATGGCCACTTCAATGACCAGAAGCAGTATTGACCAGTGTAGGAAATAATCAAGGATCAACTGGCAAGAAGTGTTATAGAATAAATAAATACATTTTAACATTTTTGTTGTCAATTCTCGAGATAAAAATGTAGACATTCAGTATCATATGGTAATGTTTTATTAAAATTCAAAAAATGCATTTTTGAAGCAATGAAATTGTCTGAGAGAGTATACAATAATAACAGTGTCAAGATAAAAATATCCTTTTGACAAACTTTTTTGTTTGGTCCTATATTAAACTTTACCAAAATGAACAGCAGTCAGCAAATACCAGAATCATTTTGCCAGGACAATCATTCATATGAATTTGACTTTGTGGCCACAGAAATATTCATACATGTTTGATAATTTGAAACTGTCTATATATATTTTATGTCCATCATGTGCTGGCATTGGAGACAACATTGGCTGGTAGTGTTTAGATTTTGTTTTGTTTTTTCTTGATCAAATTTAATTATGTAAATCAAAACCCATTGTAGTCTATTCATTAATAACATTCTAGCCCAGCCTGAATACAAGACAAAAATGCAGCAATCTTAAGGATTATGCAATGATATTTCAAAATAAAATATTTTCAAAAGTTATGCTTGAAACAAAATCCACAATTTTCTGATAAACAACCTAATAGGACTATTGTTGTCATCTCATAATTATCACAAAGCTTCAGCCATTGTACCTGCCAAGCTTTTTCAAGAATCTGTCAATCCAAGTAACTTTCAAGGAATTTCAAACTCAGTCCTTTATTTAAGTTATTATTTATGGTAGATTGTTCTTGTTCTACTGTTCATATCTAAGGATATTTTATCTTGTTGAAGAAGGCTGGAGAGCACAACAGCCAAAACAATAACAAAGATGAGGATAAGAGTCCAAATATAAATAATAATTTCTCATGTTACAAATTCAGATGTAAACCTAAAATATTTTAGCAACAAACACAAGTTTATTTGAATTGTATCAAACCTTATTTTCAACATAATTACATTCCCAGATGTGCACCATATTAAAACACACCAAAATTTTGTTTTCTACACAATAACAGAGAATAGTACAAACATGCTAAAAAGATTCCACAATACAACACACACTGTTTAAATCAAAGTGTCTATTGGTTAGAAATTAACACCATCTTGTGAAATATTTGACCAGTCAGAGAAAACTAAGCTGGAACACCAGACCATATGTGACAAAAAATATTCTAAGCATGGACAAATCATGTCAGCCAAGAATGTTAACCTAGAGGTTAGCATCAGCCATGTTTTATGTAGACAAGTAGAAAGGAGTCTCTCAGATGTTTAATGGAGAGCAGTTTTGTTTCAGAAGCATTAAAATAAACCAGCCATTCTTTGTCACAGTTAACAACAGACTGTATGTTATTTTTTAGATCAACCCTCAATTCGACCTTATCAAACTGATCAGACTTAACACTAAGACAGGAGTAAATGGCTGGGTCATCAGGATAGATATCAAGTTGAGAGCTAATTTGATCTTATAACTTCATAGTGTGCTACACTATACTAAACTTAAATATTTATTGGCATCAAAGAAATTAAACACTTCCTTTCATTAATAGATATATTAATAAGAAATCACAGTTATTGACAACCAACATATAAATGCATATGAATATCAATATGTATGAATACACTTATATCAAAGCCCATGAAAATATATACTAATGTTAATATGTACTGCTTACAAGAAATAAATAAACACATACAGACATGCACACACAGAGAGTATAATCAAATCATGTTAATGTACAAAAAACTCAAAGCCCAAAATATAGAAATTTTCATATTTGATTTGATGCAGGAGAATCTCTGTTAGTAATGATTAATATGTATGATTCATATGATACCATTAGTAAAGCTGATCCTTACAAGGTTACTCCATGAAAATGGTGGTGGGATTAAAATTGGTTTAGTCCTACAAATAATTGATTTATAGATTTGTAGGTGAAAAATAAAAACAAATAACAGGAATTTACAATTTACTTCAATTATTAACTCTTAGGAATTTGTTATGCACAAACAAAACAATATTGAAACTTGTTAGGAATGCCAGAAATAATATGAAGTTAGAATTAAAACTTTAAAAAATTAAAATTCATCTATGACAGTTTTTAGATGGTGAAAAAAAATAAACAAAGGACACCAAGAAAAATCACTGTATCTGAAAAGTAAAACAATAACCACAACCATACAAGAGATTATCTCAACCCTAACTTTTGTTAGGAAAAGTAGTAATTTCAAACACCAATTCTTATAATGAGTAATTATTAAATATTTGACATCGAAGTGATGCTAAAATAATTTTAAAATTTTAAGTCTGATCTCAACAATGCCAAAATGTTTTCTGAAACTAGATATAGAATTAATTTAAAACTTAGTCATTACATGGTTGTTGGGATGATGTAAAGAAATATTGTCTTCAAATGTTATTATACGAAGAAAAATAATTCTGGGCAAATTAATTTATAATGATGCATGAAAAACTTACTTTGTAGCTCTTGATTTTCAACTCTCCAACCAAATTCCATGATTTCTACAGTTGTATTTTCACTCGTATCTGAATGAAAGAAAACATTAGTGTGAAAACATTTTCTCAAAAGTATTTCACTGCCATTATACATGGCAAAAACTATAAAGTTCTTTCATAAGTGCAACAATTCTACTTTATAGTAGCCAAGACCTAAAATCATTTATCTTAAATACTGCAAATAATAAAAAATAGAAAAAAAAGGTAATCTTGATTACTTTCTCAAAGAAGCTATATATATTGAACAGATTGTATGCTCTGTGTAAATTTTATTGCATAGGATTTGTATCAGAATTAAGTTGTATTGCTCATCACCCCAAGTAAAGCAATGAAGCCAAGACACAAGGAGAGAGCCAGATTATCCTTTAGGCTAGTATAGGCCACAGCCTAGGCTCCTTTAAGCTTGGTTATAATACTAGTTATAAAAAATCTCTTATTTTACTATGGTTGTGTTGAAATATGTACTAATTTGATTTGCAATAAATAGTAAAATAGTGGTATTACTTAAAGAATATTTTTTTTACAAAAAATATAGCTATTCTAGTTTATTTAAAGAATTTGCAATAGGTTTACTTCAAGCTATGTAAATATTGCTAAAATATATCATATTCAAGACAGGTGTGGTCAAATTAAACGGTGGCTCAGTCTGAGGGGAGGGTACCTATAATTTCATTTATATAAGTCCCCAAAAGATCATAATCTAGCTCTGCACAAGGGGTTACTGAGTGTGAAGTAATAGAAAAAAAAAGACATTATTAAGTGAAGACAATAAGAGAACAGGAATTAGGAAGACAGAAGATAACGATTAAAATTGCATTTACATTTTTGAAGATCAAAGTTGATTGGAAAACAAGAAAGCAAAAGAGATTTCCACAAGTCAGAAATGAAAGAGAAGAAACTGTTAGCATAGAACTGCATCTAACTATTTCAAATGTAATATGATGAGACCCAGCTGCCAATCTAGTACTGCTCTTAAATTCATATAAAGTCAAGGTACAAAAGAGGAAGCTCATCAGAACACTTACCATGAAAATATTTATAGAAAAGACACAGGAAAGTTACATTACAACAGTGGGAAATTGGCTAAAGCTGAGATGCCAGGTCAGAACTGATAACATTGCAGATTCTTCTTTGGATTTTGTCAAGAATCTCTAAATACATAGTAAAAACACCACACCAGATATGACAGCAATATTCAATGCATGGAGGAATGATGGACTTATAAATGTCTAAAGAAAATGTCAAGAAACATGTCAGGCATGACATAGTGAAGTAACTTTCCTAGCAGCGACCTAGAAATTGATTCAGTATAATCTTCCCACTTCATGTCATCAAAAACCTTAGCCTGAGAAGGCAAAATAAGTCACTTTCCTGCAGTTTAGCATCAAACAAAAAAGGTTCTTTAAGCCATTCAAATGATAGCAGTTTTATTTTGGATGCATTAAAGTTAACAAGCCATTTCTTGCCCCAGTTAACAACAGATTTCAGGGTAATTTTTAGATCAGCTGCCAATATTACCTTATCAGACTTTCCATTAAGACAGGTCTAAATAATGTCATCAACATAGATACTGAGTTGAGAACTGATGACATGGAGGTCATTGATGAAAATTAGGATCAACATTGGTCCAAAGATGGAGCCCTGGGGAACACCCACATTAATATAAAAACATCTAAAAGAGTAGCAACTTTCATTTTGCAATTTGATATGAAAGATTGAATCAGGTCAAAAATGAATCCAGAAATACCATAACCTTTCAACGTGTGAAGAAGATCAGCATGCCAAACTCTGTCAAACATGTTCAAGATATTCAAAGCAACAGCTCAAGCATTGCCATTCTTATTTAAAGCTTAACAAACTCCTTCAGAAATAACCAATTTAGTACTTGCCAAACAGAAGTAAAAGGCTAATAGGCTGATAGAAAGATCAAATGGTTCACCTGAGTTCTTAAAGACTGAAACTGCAGAAGAGGATTTCCAACAAGCAAGCCATTTATTGTAGAGTTTAGAGAGAACAGGAGCCAGTTCATAAGCACATTTCTTAAAAACTTTTGCAGGGATACAATCAAGTCCACATTCTTTGTAGAGATCTACTTTAGAGATGATAGCAGGAACCATGAACAGAATTATAGGCATATCACACAGTTCAAAGTGAAAAGTCAGGCAAAGATACACCAGTAAAATTGGAAGAGAATTTACAAACAAAATATTCTGCTTTTTCAGCAGAAGATGATAACAACACAAATTGAGTGAAGAGAGGATGGATGGAAGGCTTACTCTTATTTAGCACACTATTATAAAAATGCCAGTAGTCATGAGAACCAAACTTGTACCTCATTCTCTGAGTGAACAAAAACAGCTTTTTGAGGAGACATTTATAATTATTATGAGCAGACACAAAGAGCTATCTGCTATGATTGGAACTATCACATTGGCAGAGTCAAAAAATTACCTGTGGGCTATAGCAACTGAACCATAGAGAAGATTGTGGTTTCACTTAATGGTTCCGAGAATGAACAAAAGTATCGATGCCAGCTTTTACCCAAGAAAAAACTGTGTCACAATTCTCACTGAAAATATTAAATTTATCTGCAATACTATTAGAAAGTTGAATTTGATGTAGATGTAACATTACTTTTCTAAAGTAAGTAAAACAAAAGTTATACTTATTCATTTTATTAAAGTAAAATTTTGATTGAACTGTACTATTGTCAGAATAGTTACAAAAAGAAAAAATCAGTTAATAAACTCTGGACAACAACATAGAACAAATATATTTCTTCATACTTTAAGACAATTTTTAAATATGGTAATTGAAACTGTTGTCTTCTTAAGTAGATTGTATGTTATTAGGCCTTAATGTAATATCTCCAAGATATATAGGGCTGACTCTGGCAATATATGTCTCTATATATAAATTTCCCCTCATGATTTTAATCATTTTACACATATTTTTGTCTTTGGTTGAGCACTGAAGAGTGATGAGCAATAACAGCCTTTCTGTTTTTGTTAGATTTTTCAATTTACTACTTTAAGGTAAGTAATTTTTTCTTATCTTTGCTCTTCTTTTGTTTTCATATATTTGTATATATTATGCAAATATATACTCCTTTTAAATGTCTGTTTTTAAAGCCAAAATAATCTTTTCTGCCCACCACAGATTATTTAAAAGTCAAAGAATGAATAAGTTCACAAAATATTCATCCAATCCCAAAGAGAAAAATCTATCTACAAATTTAGTGCTGTTAAAAAGTAAAGTAAAGAATCTTTACAGCAAGTTATATAACTCAGAGGGCTGGGATGATCTTGATCATGGCAACAAACCAAATTTAACATGGGTGGCAGGCAGGCTCATCTTTCAGTCACTGGCTTCATAATGTCCTGACAAGAGCCTTTCCCAACAACACTGTGTTCACAAAATCTGAAGAAGTCCCAGGCTCAGTGCTGAAGCATTGCAAGCCCAAGCCAATCACATGTCACACAAAACTATAGTTAGCAGATTCTCAATACCAATCAAAGTGAAGAAGACCAAAATACTTAATCAAGTTTTTAACAAAACAGTCTAAGCTTCCTT
Organism: Acanthosepion pharaonis; assembly: GCA_903632075.3. Classification (NCBI taxonomy): domain Eukaryota; kingdom Metazoa; phylum Mollusca; class Cephalopoda; order Sepiida; family Sepiidae; genus Acanthosepion; species Acanthosepion pharaonis. The sequence continues at coordinate 401,091 of CAHIKZ030000857.1, read as the reverse complement.
TTCCCAGCTATAGCTGTTTGACACCAGTATGCAGTGGAATTTGAATTGCTTGATCACAACAATGATAATGATATGACAACAGTCAAATGTGTCCACTTCCTCATTCTCCTACTGTTCAAATATTGTGATGATAATCTGGTAGTCTTGGTCAATTACAACTGTTACTACGTTTTTCTCTTTCAGTGTTTCTATTCTGCTCACATTTAGTATGTATCTTCTCTCTTCCAACTTTAGTAAACTGGGCTAAAGAGCACCACACATACACACATATATGGAACCCAACCCACCAGTTATGCATTGATACAATTTGACTATTAATTTTCAGTCTTAATGTCCTCTTTTGTTCCAGAAAGCACATGGCCAGTTAACCACTTGACTGAATTCTGATAACCTACTTCTTGAAAACAATTCTTCCTATAAGACTATTGGTGAATATGCAAACAAATCACTGACATTGGCTAAGATATTTTTAAAGTCTTTCTCTGAAATTGTCTTTAAAGATAATTCTTTATTTTGAATGAGGAAATAATTTATCGATTCCCATCATTTTCACCAGTCTTGGCAAGCTTAGCAGATAAGTACAGGGCCATATCCAATTATACTAAATCATCTCCAAATCAATATTCAAATTTGATTTCTTAAAAATCTCTCAGACCATGTAATTTCACAAACTTTTTTAAATAATTCTTTTTCTACATTTAATTCTAATCGCCACTAAACACGATTGAACCTTCTTTCATGTCCCTCCACAATATTCTAAATGATAAAATCTGGGTCTTTCTAGATTTAACTGATTGTCTAGCCTCCTTACAGTTCTACTAATCTCCATAACTGTGGGTGTTCACTCACATCGTAACCATCATTACAAATGTTTTTCTAAATAATAAAAACAAAAAGCACATCATGTAACTTGAAATGAAAACTTTATCCACATGGAAGATTCGCTATCATTACAAAGAAGGTGAGAATTTAAAAAATAAAAATAACAGCTTAACACCAGCCAAACTTTATTCCATTAATGCGATTAAACATGGTCACTTCCATTGTTTAATCATTACAAGTTCTCAACCATCATAAAATTGAAGCAATAAATCTGTTAACCGAGATATTTGTGACAAAAAATTTAAACGAGCAAAATACATTTGAGTTTTCTTTTAATGCAAATTTGTACAACAGAGGTTAAAGGTGAATGCACAAGACAATACTCGTAATCAAAAAGTAATTTTCACAGACTGGATTTGACTACTAAAGATTTCTACTTAAAGAATCCCACAAACTAATAACAAACGATATCAGCTAAATTACAAAATTTTCAATTATAAGCAATGATTAAAAAGTTACTTGACATTTTTTGTCTTAAATTGGTAAATCAAAAAAAAAAAAGGAAAAGGAAAGGTAAATGCTACTCTCACCTGATACATGACAATCTACTGTCAAGTAATTACTTTCAAAAGGTTAAGGACTAATTGGTAGCAGTTTCAACTTTCAGCTTCTTGAATTTACCAATATTTGCTTTATCAATAGGTACCACAGAAAAAAAACTTTTAAAGCATATAAATACAAACATATGCACATAAATTCAAATAATAACAAATAAAAATTTAATTATAAATCTACACTTCTACAATTAATACTTATGATACCACCAAACCAAATAAAAAACAAAATAATAGCCTAGTGAAGATGTATAAGTATTTTTGTTTGTTTGTATATATATATATATATATATATATATATATATATATATATATATATATATATATATATACAGTGGCCTAAGAAAAGTGTTTAGCCAGAAAAAATAAACTAGATCCAATTTCAAAATTTAATTACGTAATCCTTGATCAACATAAATAAACAGTATTTTTAACTAGTATAGAGTAGGTGCTCCATTTCCTAGTTTCAGTACTTGTATTCCATTTTTCAGGGATTTGATCAAATTATCAACAATCGTCTGATCCATACTTTGCCACTCCTTTAGCAGTGTTTCTTTAAGGGTTGACACTGACGTGATTTTGGTTACACGCTCTCGAAGTTTTCGGTTAAGGTACTCCCAAACGTGCTTTATTGGATTCATGTCAGGACTTTGGGCTACCCATGGCAGTGACTTGATTCCTTCTGATTACTTCCAGGCTTTTGATACTTTGCTCGTATGATATGCCCATCCATTTTCTTGATAAAGGTAGACATTCTTGTCAATTTGATTGGTTTCAAATAGTGAAAGTAGTCCTTTCTCTAATATTTGACAGTATTTTGGACCATTCACCCGCTCGTCAACAAGAATCAGCTCAGATTTCCCTCCAGACCAAACAGCCCCCCACGACATTACTCCAATCCCTCCATGTTTCACAGTCGCCTGCAGACATTCAGTGTTACAAGTCTCATTCTGATTTCTCCAAACATAAACTTGTCTCGAATTCAAATATTGGCAGAATTGACTTTCATCTGACCAAATTAGAGACTGCCAAAATTCATAATCTTTGCTCTCGAATTCTCTCGCCCAGTCCATTCGCCAGTTCCTGTTAACCTCTGAAATCAAAGGCTTCTTTCTTGCAATTCTTCTTTAATAGCCTAGCTTTTCAGAGTCTTTCTCGTCGCATATAGTGACATTTCCATGCTGTTGGTGACATCTTTGACGCTCTGACGACGGTTTCTGATGACTTCCTTCTTCAGCACGCTTTTCGTTCGCTCAGACACAATGCTTGGTCTTCCTGAACGTTGTTCCACACAACAATTCATTAAATTTCTTGACAATATTATTAACCATTTGATGATTAACCTGGAAAAACCTAGCAATTTCTCTATTTGATTTGCCACACTAATGCCATCCTATTTGCCCTCGTTGAATTTCACCAATTTCCTTACTTCTGCGAATTTTCATTGCCGTTCATAGATTAGAGTAGCTTGATACGAACATGGTATTGCCTGAAAAAAAAAGAAGATACGTTATTACACAAGCCAAATTACTGTAATTAAGGGTGTCTAAAAACTTATCAGAGCCCTCTATACACACACACACACACACACACACACACACACACACACACACACACACACACACATATATATATATATATATATATATATATATATATATATATATATATATATATATGTATTTAATTTGTGAATATTCAAAATGAATATAGTCGCTATATGTATGTATGTATGTATATTTACCATTTAAGCATTAGTATCATATATATATATATATATATATATATATATATATATATATATATGTGTGTGTGTGTGTGTGTGTGTGTGTGTGTGTGTAAATATTTGTCATTTAAGTATTAATATCAAATATTTATGTAAAAAAAAATACAACTTCCCCAGCAAATAAATAACGCCCCAAAATTAAAGTCGGTGTTATGCCTAGAGATTGGAACAACTCGCTACAAACCGCAACTGTCGAAAGAAAAGTAGAAAAGAGGAAAAAAGAGAAAAAGCCAAAGAACAAGTGTAAAGTCAGAAAAAAAATATTAAAAGGACAAATGATCACGACACCCTACATGTACGCACATCTGTGCAAACAGGCAAAAACGTGTGAATGCACATCCTCACAGACGGGCGCATGGCTGCACATGCAAAAACACATGAACACGAAAATACAGAAAAATCTTACTCCAATTATAAGTGTATAAAAAGGAAAAAATTGAAAGCAGTCTGAGTCTGCCTGCTGAAGGTAACATCAATCAGCTAAGTGACAAACGTTTACTCATATTAATCCTATATATATATATATATATATATATATATATATATATATATATATATATATATATGAGTAGATATGCTCGCGCCATTCACACTCTTTCCTGGTCTTTTGAACAGATTATCACTTGTTACTTGTTTAGGATTGGATTTTCGGTTCCTTCTAAAGTTTTTTCATTCTATTTCACTCCCAGTATCCCTTTGCATCTTCGTGACATTATCGCCTTGCTTGGAGTGAATTGATTATATATATATATATATTAAAATAAATTTACGTATAATTAATTTAATAATTTCTATAGTATGTAAGAGCAAGCATCAACTCTCCACAAAATATTTTTGTCTTTTATTACTTTCAATGTGTTATTTTTCCAAGGTTTCAGGACAAATTTTCATGATGTTCTTATTTGATATTTCATTTTTTTTTACTGAAATAACATCTTCACAGGGATTTTTCTTTTTAAAACTATAAAAATATTTTTCATCAATGCATTTCCCAACTCCCATCGATAGTGGAAATAATCGATTTTTTCATGCTTCTACGGCAGTTTTCATGTAGTTTGTGGCCATTTTCTACTGGCCAGAGTGAGAGCCTATAGCTGGCTGCCACGAATAGGCAGGAAGATTCTATTGGTCAGCGTCAGAGCCAACAGCTGACTGACACGAATGTTAACTAGCATGCTAGCATGCAAAAAAAATTGATAGCTGCATTCGTCACAAGTGGGAAAAATTTAAATCTGCATGGCACTTTACTCCAATTGGCTCATTCGCTTGCTTAAACTCAACGTTGATTCTGATTCCGCAGAACTGGGTTGGGTGTTAAAAAGTATTTGTTGTTAACATTCTTTTTTCATTCGGTTTTTTCCAGTTACAAGTCCTTTTTTAAAGCTGATCGTTTTGTGTTCATTTTGTTTAGTTCTTTTTTCGTAACAGATTTAATGTTTAGAGCTTAGAAAAAATTTGCAGTGTGAGATAGGCAAGAAGTAAGGCATGTAGCAACATCAGCACGGCAAAGGGCACTCCTTTAAAGGCAAGGAAGGGCAAAAATATTTTAAGTCAAGTGATAGCGATTGCTGTATGAATCGTACGATTTTTGAATCAAGCACGGGCAATACCGTGCTATGCTGCTAGTACACATATATACATATGTCCCATGCAGAGAATAATATATCACATATATCTACACAGCAAGCAGAGGGTAAGGAGAAACAAAAAGGATGGATCTTATATATAATATGGAAATTCTTCTATTTCTGGAGAAGCCATGTTTAGTACCCCAGATTCAAATGAGCCGGTTCCATGTATTATGTCCCAATCATGGACATATTCCTCAAAAGCGAAAACAACGAGTCTTGGGCTTTATTATTTTTTTGTTTTCATTTCGGAAAAAGGCGCATTTTTTAAGGTTGTGTGCAGATTATCATTTTTTTAATATATAATTAGGGATAGTTTAACGCATTTTTAGTTAACATATATGTTTTTTCCTTTTGATCTGTTAGTTAATTATATTTTTAACAGAAATCATTTATGACTAAATAAAACTACAACTTCCGTCAATCTTTCGCTTCAGGCTACCGGATCTTACCGATTACATTGACTTAGGCAAACCAACTATTGCTGAAAAGAAAAGCAAAAAATTCAATAAATAAAAAGGAAATGCTTTATTTAGTTGCACACTTGATTCTAAAAATTCATTTTATTTTTAACTATTATTAAATATCAATGCAATAATTTTTAAGACAACCTATATAACAAGATATTCCAGATTATTTCAGATTGTGTAACGCTAAGATTGTTGCGGGTCGTATGCTGAATAAGGTGTATCAGAAAGTAGATTTTTATAAGGTGAAAGTTATGCGTGTTTGCAATTTGGATTATCCCACAACAAATAGATTACACAAAGAACATGAGGACAATTGCATAGCAAGGAATGACTGAACAACGTGATTAGAGATCAACAATAAATAGAATTTTATATACAATAAATACACATGCAAAGATAAAACAGAATTTTTGTTGGTTTGGTAATTGAGATAATGTTGTGAAGAATGTTCGTGCAGAATTGTGGTAAGTAAATGTTGATGCATTTGGCTTGTTATTAAAATGAAAATAATTTCTGTTTCTGCATAGTAAAGTATCAAAATGTATTGTTTAACTATTAGTGTGTGTGTGTGTGTTATTTATGAGTCAGAATTAAAGTTGCTAAGAGTTGTTTGCCTTTAACTGATAGGCTAAATTGATGAATGTACAATTACTTTGACGTAGTGGAATTGTTCACTCTTTAAGTCAATTGTAGGTGATGAAATATCCACGCGGACAATGGTTATTTGAATGCTGCGTTGAGTTTTGTTGAGAAACTTTAAGTGGTTGCGAGTCAGTAAATTGAACGGCGTGGAGTTTGTATGGATCTCTTGAAATTTGATGACTGTCTGACTTGAATTGAGTCATGTGTTTGTTTATAGAGTTGGGTGCTTAAAATTCGGCGCCAGGGACCTTAGGCGGGAAAAGGTTCTGTTGTGACTTTGCTTCAGTAGAAGATTGAATTTTACTGAAACGAAATGTTGATTGGTTAAGGCTTTGTTTTATAGAAGGAAACATTTTTCCGAAAGGGGTGGAAGGTTAATATGGACGATTCCACAAGATCTTGTAATAAAAATAATACAACAAAAACCCCTTTCAATCATAAACTGCCTTCCTTTAACAGTTGTTGATTTCTATAAATAATTCTAGTTGTTAGAGGACATTTTTGTACCGACACAAAATGGATCGAACGACAATTTAATTTAAATAAAAGACCTAAATAATCATTCGAACAATTTCCAAGTATTTCCATTTCCATCAATATTTTTCTATATGAATAAGATTTTCTTTGACATATTTTAATATGGGCAATTGTTTCATCATAATTTCAGTAGTAACGAGTTTAACTTGCTCACTTGTAAAAGTAGAGAAAAAGTCAGAGATCAATTTTCACAAGAGAATTTTCACTTTAACTGCAAAATATTTTAGTCCATCTGGAGTTGGCTTGTAAATTTATGCCTTCTTGTTGCTCTCCTTGATGTCAAATGACTTGTGTTCCCTGATTTACCTTGTTCTCTTCCTCTCAAAATGTCTTCCTCTCTCGTCCACTGAGCTGAGTTCTATTTATTTAGAACGAGTGGTTCACAGAAAATTCCATCCAAGTTTTCACAAGAGCATGAGACCACAAAATACGAAAAAAACAACTCTTTATCTTGAAATAGATGCTTCACAATTTTGGCGGTTTTTAACCACTGAAGCAAAAAAGATATTCAAGAGTAACAATTTTTTACACAAACCGTCTGGCCTTCATAAAAAATACACTTCTTTCAAATGAACGCGTACTAGACGATTACACATTTATTCAAGACTAACATTTTTAATTTTTATAAAAGTTCTATGTTGAACTGAACCCACGTTTTAAAATATTTAAAAAAAAACAATATTTTTTTTTACAAATGTCGCGTTAAGTTTAGGTAGGTCTAATGAATGCTAATAAACAAAAATTAATCGCCAAAATGTGTTTTCTTATTTTTTTACGAGCAAACAAGTTAGCCTCAGTTATTCCATAATTTCTTCACAACAGAAATCTATTTTTCGACGCTGTCAAGATAAATGTAAATGATTTAAATTTTTCTAAAAATTAGAATACCCAGACAGCTTCAGAGAGTTTTAATGTTGAAATATATTTAATTTTTGTAGTCGAAAATAGAAATTTAACCTATGTGGTTGAAGGTTAAAAAATAGCATCTTTCAGTTCGAGTGAACTAGATGACCCAATGTCAAGCCAGAGTCGTCTTAACGCATGAGCTCGATGAGCACTTGCCCGAGGACCCTACGAGCATAGGGACCCCATACTAATCTGTGTATGTTAAGTAACTTGTTTTACAGAAGCCCCTTAACTATGACAAGCCACGCGTGTTACGATTGGTGAAAATATATGTCATAATAAAAAGATCCATTTCATTTGAGTTGGTTCTCGAATAAAACAGAAAGCGGGAGAATGTCCCCTTTTGACCTAGAAGACATCGGAAATGGCGAGGACTTTCTTCAAAGAGACCGCGTACCTATATAGATGGAAGGGCTGGTTTGCCTCGCCATTTCAGTTGACTTAGAGACAATTTCGCTATCACAGAAAAGATCAAAGAACTGTCCCTGACTCCCGATAATCAGTCTTCACACAGTCCTAGTACAGATATGCTGGTAAAACTCCCATTTCTATCTTTTATTTATGACCAAGACTATTGTTGTATGTTAATTTTCTGTTGGAGACAATATTATCTATTTTTTTCTTTGGTTTGATTAAATTACTAAATTTCCCCTAGACTGAATCAATATTGTTTTCAATGTTTAATTGTAATATATTTATATTTTCACTTTTGTAAATAAATTATTTTTATTGTTATAAAACTCTAGTGTTGATAGTATAGTAGAATCCCTCATATCCGGAATCCCTCATATCCAGAGTGCCTTATATCCGGAATCTCGCATACCCGGACATGATTTTGATGTGTATATTTGGGCGATATGTAACTGATTTGAAATTTCTGTTTTTCAGGAAATTTACTTTGAATAATTGTTTATGCTTATTTCACCCTAATGGCTTGTATAGGTACGAAAGATGATGGGAATAGGAGGAAAAGAACAACTTTGGAAAATACCGCAAAACCTGGAAATTTTAAACAGACTCGACACTGGTGAAAGTTCATTGTAACTAATGGCTGAGTTCAACATAGGAAAGTCATCATTGTATGATATAAAATCTTCCAAAGAAAGTATTCTCCAGCGTTCACACTGTCACAATGAACAAGGAAATAAAAAATATGCGATGAAACCTGGACTGAAATTGAAAAAGTTATTGAAAAGGTGGTTAGTATTATGGAAAGAAAGCTAGCATTCAGATATGATGATTACAATTACGCACGCAGAGTTAAAAAAAAAAAAAGAAAGTGTCTTTCGTTTAAAAAATTTCAAGACAAAAGCAAAACGAAATGCGGAAAAAGTTGAGAATGACATCAGAAGAGAAAGAATCATCATGCAACAGCGATTACAAAAATCATCGTTACATTATTATTATTATTATTTGCATACGTGGCATACTTAATTTAATGAATTTTCATTAACATTACATAATTTATTTATTTCTCTTTAAAATCAATCCCGTTATATTTCAGTCACCATTAGCTTATTTTGTTTACGATAAATCATTGAAAATAAATGTTAAACCTGATTTCAGTTCTTTTATTTTAATTTAAATATAACCCCTCATATCCGAACATTGTAACCAATTCCTCATATCCAGAAGTCCAGTTGTTGTCAGGGATATAACTGTATTTCTTTATTCATTTTTTCTTTCACCTTCTCTCTCTCTCCATTTTTTTTTTTTTTTTTGTCACAACCGTGACAAAATGGGGGCTCGTCCTTAGCTTTGATGTTCATTTCAAAACAAAAATAACTTTTCAGTTGTCTTAACCAAAACAAATAATTTTCTCATTCGGTGTTCATTATTGAGTCAGCAAAAAATCGCAACTATTTAATTATACTAGAGCTGCTGAATGAATTTGACACTTTCTTGGAAGAACATCTCAAAAAATCCGTCATATTTATCTCCAAATATTTGTGAGGAAAGTCAATAATAAAGCAATTCTCTGAAATCATTTTTTATGCCTTTGTTATGATTATATATAATAAGTTTTTATGTCTTTGTTATGATTATATGATCAGCTCTCCTCTTTGATAACTCAGCTTCATGAATTTAAGTACAAGATTAGCAACTCGGTCCCATCATTTTATTATTGAAATTGCTAAGTGTAGCCATAAGTTGTATTCCAATAGTTTTGTCACTGACACTCTCTCCCATGGAATTCCCTTCTAGTTTTTTACTATTCTGCCAACTACAATCTATAAAAATTTAAGTGCCACATCAATCATCACCATTATCATTATTTATTGACCTTTTCTTCTCACTGACCTTTTCTCAGTTTCCTACACTCTGTTGTATTTCATCTTCAGTAACTTATTGCATCATAATGGCTTTATCACCTTGCTTGGGGTAAAATGCTTAAAAAATAAAATCTATATAATGAAGAAAAAGAAACATCTATATGCTGAAAGATGATCAATAAACCAGCAATGATTAGTTTACCAGTTGGAATAACTTATGAAGGAATGATAATGCGTTATATAAGAACTTATAAAAATGTATTTAAGTGTTTGAGAAGTAATTATATATTTCACTACTATGAATTATGAGTCAACTAACAAAGGCAGAATTAAGTGTGAATGGTAGGAAACTAGGTCTAGAATTAGTTTCTCATCTCTTCTATCTGACATGGGTTTTGTTTATACTGCATTTTGGAGTTTAATTAGGAAAGCTTGCAAAGATAATTTGAGTTCCTCACAAGATATTGCTTCAGAACCAATTACGATGTTCCACAATCTGCAGTAGACTTGGTAATTTCTGCAGGATTGGTAATTTCTGCAGGATTGGTAATTTCCATTTTTGCATGGCATTTTTACAATTGCCACAGGTGATGAAAAATAATGGTTATCATAAAATGAAAAACTAGTGCCAACACTAAAACTAGGACTCTAGCCACAAAAAATTCTTGGTTTGTGTTTGGTGGAATATGGAAGATGTTGTCTATTATGAGCTACTGGAGCCTGAAAGAACCATCACTGCAGATGTTTATTTCCAACAACTTGATCGGGTAAATAAAGTATTACATCAAAAGTGTTCTACTTTGTTAAATAGAAACGGTTTTATTCTCCAGCATAGCAATGCAAGGGTACACTCTGCAAAACAAATAATATAAAAAAAAGAAGATTGTTTGGAAATTCTTCAATATCTTTCATACTCACCAGAATTGTCACCTACAGATTTTCATTTGTTTTAATCACTAGAACATTTCATAAATGCCAGAACATTCAGAAAAAAACTTATAAAACAGACTTTCAAATATTTTTGAGGGCAAAAACACCTATAGTTTTTTAATGAAGAATAAAAACTTTGTCTTCCTATTGAGCTGCAGTCATTGCAAATGAAGGTGATTACATTTTTGATAAATAATATTTAAACAAATTTCACTTATATTTGCTTTTATATCCTGTCTGATGAAACTTAATTACTTTCCGAACACCCTAAAGTTTTAAAAGCTGATCATTATTTGTATTAAAAACACTTATCAGTACTTAATTAAATATTTCCAATTGAAAGCACGAATTGTTTTTGCATTTACATTTTTAAGAAAATGCTCACCCAATACAAATACAAGTCACAAGAGCCACTCAATGTAGAGCTTTAATAAATGAGGCTGTTTTATGTGTAAAAGATGCAATATTGGGAGTACACCCAATGCTGTTCTTAGAAAGTGTTGTTAATGAATACAATTCTTAGTAATTGCTTTAAAAATGTCACCTAATTATCTAAAAAAAAAATAGTTTTTAAATGTACCATCCTTAATAATAGTTAACTAAATTCAAAAAGTATTTGAAAACTGTGCTTTTATAGTAGAATAGGAAATTAGAACCGGAAAAGATTGTGTAGAAAACAAGAACAGGAAATACTCCCAGTAGTAATATACATGCTGCTTACTTACATTGAATTTCTGCTTGGATTTCAGGAATTTACATGGTGAGAGAGCTCAAAGGATTATATTGTAAACGTCATCTGGTATGTAGATGTCTTGAACCCATGCACTTGTCCAAGAAGGATATATGGAGATCACATGATTCAGCAGTGTTTGCAAATTTTCCTGTGGTCAGTTAATTTCATTTCTTCAAAGCATTCTATTTTGCTACTTGCACTCACTGATGAAAATAGGAATTCACTGATTCAGTAGAGGAACGGACTGATACTATGAGAATGTCAAAATTAACAATTCTAAATTTTTTTTTAAATCCTAGGAAATATAGCAGACATTGAAGAAAACAAAAATACATTCCAGGATAAGATTAGAAAATTCTGTTTAGAGTTCACAGAAGACATAGAAACTGGGGAGTATATAATTATCATAAAAATAACAAAAATGATGATGCTAGTCCAAAAGAATCATTGAATAGTAGAAATATCTTGTTTGATAAATTCTTGCTTTAGCCTTATTCTTCCTTGAATGGGACCTAGAGAAAAATGATACTATTTTCTGCCAGTATCTTGAAGACTGTACATTTCTAAACAAAGGTAGCTTTACTCCAAAGATTTAAAAAAAAAAGATTTAGCAAATTTTTCAGAGGTAAATATTTGTTACACTCCCCAACACCACTTTTTAGACAAATAAACTTAAATTTGTCTTCTTGGCCTCAATCTATGTAAATACTAGTGATTTGAGTTGTATAATTTGTCTAAATTCATTACATTATATCTTCATTTTTGTCTGTCAAAATATTAGATTCTAAGCCTTTTATAGATATGCATTTTGAGAAAAACTCGAAGGTGTGGGTGTGTTTTAAAGGTAAAATAGAACCTTGCATGATTGTGAAGCTCTTCATGGCTGAGTGGTCAAAGTACACCGGATCAGGGGGCAGTTCATCCTGCAAATATGGACGCAGGTATGAATCCTGGTGAAGGGCACATTTTCTTTATTAAGTTTTCTCAAGTACACAGGCCGGTAGACTAAATAAAAACAGTTTAAAACAAACGGAGCGTCTCCTCAAATATGGGTATCCACTAAAAATAACGTTTGAAGTAATAAAAATGTTTTATATGTAGAAAAGGTCCATAGATCTCATTCCAGAAAATAAGTAAAGGTAAAAATAAAATATTTTTAAAGTAGGATAATGACTCTAAAAAAAAGACAGCAAAGCAATTTTTTTAGATTAATTAGCCTCTCAGGCCAGTTTTTCGTTTATAGTGCAGTGCTTGCTTACTATATTTTTCGGCAATGAGAGAGATCCTTATTTTGAAAACAAATATTTAAAAAAAAACTACAGTTGCATTTGAAAGACTTTTAAAGTAAATTTCAATCGGATACATTAAAAATTATAATATAATATATATTGTTCTAAACATGAAAAAGTTCAAAAAATCAAAATACGAAAATATTGTAAATAAGAAAAAACGTTTTTTTACTGTTTGGTTCAAAATGTATAAAATCTTCACTGATTTGAATTTGAACTTAGCCGTCCATGATAATCTCTTTAGACATCGTAAGATGTGAAAAAATAAAACACCTTTTAAAATGAAGAAACAGACTATTTTGTTTCCTAGTCTTAATAAACGATACTTCGGATTTCAGTGATGCATCAAACTTGACTGCAAGCATATGACTAATTGCCGAGTATCCAATAGAAATTGAAATACCGATTAGGCAATTACTGGTGCTAATTGCAATAAACATTTTGATTTGTCAAGTGCATGGCACATTTGAAATCTATACTATTATTGTATAACATATTCAAATGAAGTAAACTATGTAGGCCGATTTATATTCACACACTAGTATAAATAAGAGCAGGTAGGTTCGCCTATCGCCTGGTTCATATTCGCCCCCGGTCTCTTAAATATAGAGATTTATCCCTTGCTTCATGTTCAGGATTTGGTTTCCAGTCGTTTCTAAAGCCTTTTTCATTCTCTTTCACTCCAAATAGCCCTTTACGTCTTAGTAGCATCATTACCTTACTGGGGATGAATTAAATTATATATATATATATATATATATATAGTATGCATAATGTGTAGGGCACCCTCTGGAGGAGGGGCGCTATATGAAACCACGGCCCGAGCGCCCCCGTATCGTAACGATGAGGTCACAAGAGGCCCGCTAACGTTTTTCGTATTAAAGACGTTAAATCTGACAAGGTGAAACAAAATGGACAACCGAACGAAGATATGTATGATTAATGCTAAGTTTATTTTATAAAGAAAAGAGTGGGGTATATTATCGTCGGTTGGAGTTGAAATGCAGACGTTCCGGTCGTGTCGACGGTTGGAGTCGAGGTGCAGACGTTCCGGTCGTAGATAGTATACGGGGAAGATTGGTTGGTCGTCGCAGGTGGTCACTACTGGTCGTCGCAGGTGATCGCTTCTGGTCGTCGCAGATGGTCGCTGCTGGTCGTCGCAGGTGGTCGCTGCTGGTCGGCTGGTCTGGTTACCAAATGGACGAGTTGGGAAGGAACGAGGAGCTGGCGTTGTGATGTTGTTGGGCATATCGAATATCCGGTGCTGGCGTTGCGTGTCTGCTAGTCGAGTCCGATATCGAAACCTCCCGTAATAATCATAACCGTAGTGTACGGGAAAGGTTATGGACGACGTGCGGGCAGCCAGTAGGGACGGAATGCCGAGAGTTGAACATGGGCAAGGAGCCATAAGTAAAGAAGGCGAAGTAAAGAGAGAAAGAAAGGTAGTTCCAACTCGCGTCCAGTTAGCAGACAAAAAATAAATGGGAGCGTAAATTAATACGCTGCCCTGGTCGGCGTCCTGGCCACAAAGGCCAGGAGCCTGCGTACCGACCGTTCAGGCGCCGACCAGGAATTCGGCGAGAAGTCACTGTGTTATGCTAAGGGATACTAACAACATAAATGGTCTCGCTAAAATGCTATAAAATCTCTCTAAAAAATGAGTTGAGATTTGCTACGCAAAAACTAAGGTCTAAAAATGCTTAGAAGTATATTACGACTAGGTTCGTAATACCAATGAACTAAAAGGTAATTAGCTCATCTCTAAAACGAAATTACCAGCGTGTTGGGAACACGATCGAAAGGTCAAGGTTGAAATGCCACGTTCTCTTCCGCTTTAGGGAGCGGAAGAGAACAGGGGGACCGCGACAAGTGTATAGGATACAAGCGGATTTTTATTTATTTATACTATTTACATACAGACTATTGTCCTCATTTGTATTCTTGTCATCACAATGTTTCGACAGTTGTACCTTTCAGCATTTATAAGTCGATCCAGGTAACCTACAGGGAATTCCGAACTGGGTGGAGGTAGATTGCTCTTGTTCCACTGCCTATGTTTAGTTCTTATTTTTCCATTTTTTTTCAAGGTCTCTGATTGAAGGTTTTGAGGAGCATGGAACCACCTTTTAATTGCTGTTGTTCCCAGATCCACCCTGACCTGGGGTGGTAGCACCTGTTTTGGTCCCAGCTATGGGCAAATATTTAACCCCCAAACTGGGATCAAAACACTATGAAAGTATTTTATACTAAAAATACCAGCAATACATTTTCATAGTTGTTATGGGACCTTACCCATAATAACATAATGGACTATCCCATACGTAATAAATACTGCGCCTCAAGAGGAAGCAGAGAGTTCAGTCCGAAGTCGGGAGACCGGCTGATCGGCTGATCGGTTGAACTCTCTGCCTTCGGGCGGGAAGGAACCCGAACGAGTCTACGTCGAAGGGCGGAGTCTCTTTCGGGGAGGTAAACCGACCCTGAACCCATTTATACGGGTTCAGAGGCATATTTTTGGCCGAGCCCACGGGCTCGGAGATCCCACGGGCTCGGAGATCCCACGGGCTCGGAGATCCCACGTTAAACCGGCCTTGTGCCACATGATGCCCTCGTGGGGGGGTGACTAAATACTGTTCAGTCTGAAGTCTGGAGTGAGGTCCGTCAGGAGTCTGTCAGTCAGTCAGAGCGAGTCAGTCAGTCAGTCGAGTCAGAGGCAGACCGAAACAGAGTCGCGTTCAGACAATTACTACTAAACCTGATTGTTCGTACTAACAATTTCTACTTCTCTGTATATATTCCTGTTTGTAATATATCTGTGTTATTCCATACCTGTGTTCGAGTTCTTCTTTATTGGTTCTACCTTGGGCTATCACCGTGGTACAAGGGACCGGACCATAACAATAGTAAAAAATATTACCAGCAATACATTTTTGTAAGAACAAAAAATATTATTAGCAATACTTTTTAAAAAAAAAAATAAATACCAGCAATATATATGTCAAATAAATTACTAATGATCCCAAGAAAATTAAATTTCAGTATTAAATGACCCATAGGGAGTTGATATGCTGCTAAACAAACAAACATTGTTCTTGTAGTTTTGGTCACCCTGTTTCCTCTGAGTCCATGTTTACACTGCTCGGACCAGGAATTGAAATTACAATTACTATGTCACCAAATTCCCAGACCAACATGTATAAATCTAGGCAACCAATTTAAACTAGGCTATTGTTCTGTAGGACAATTCTCTGATTTTTATATCTATTTTTAGCTCAAAAGGTGTTTTATACATCCCAAAATTCACTACATATAATTCTATAACTGATTTATGAATTGAGGTAATGTAAATCAGATTTCATACAACTGTTATTTACCAATGATTTATGTGTCATTGGTGGTATCAAGTGTATGATCACAATCAATAATGATCAAAGAAAAGATAGAACCTTTGAAACGTTGAAACACAAAATATTTATTAAATGGCTTAGTATTTCTTTCATTTGCTGTTTTCCTTCTTCATATTTTCGCTATATACTCTCCAGCTTTCCTTAAATGTCAGTCACATGACAAGAAGAAAAAGCAAACCAACATATGCAATAACATTAGTCTCAAGTAAACATATAATTTTAAACACCTCATCTAACAAAATTCAAACAAAAAATATCTATTTCCATTAGATCATTTTATATTCACATTGAATCATTCTCTTGATCTTCCAAGTGAAAAAGAACTCTCAAATTAAACTTGTGATTATTTGAGATCAAAAATCTTTGTGGATTCTTATATGACAGAGGTTCTCAATCTTTTTTGCCTAATGCTCTCTTTTCATCATAAATCAGAATGTCATTCCCCCACTTTCCAAATTGTCCGATTCTAAAGATCTATGAAGTATTGGAAACGTTTCTGCTGCAATTTCTGAGTCTAAAATGCTTCTTTTCACCCAAAAGGCCAAGCCAAAGGGCATTGTTATTTATGGTTGTTTAAGTGATGTCATATTCAGTTAAAAATATATGGATATGTGGTTTTATGCTTGGATTAAATCCAACTTAGAAAAGAAAAATGCAGTGTTCTTTTGTTAAGGAGATCTAAAATTGTATAGCTATGAATAGGACATCTGGATTAGGATATCCTGTTATGTGCTCAATAGTCGCTAAATGTTTTCCAGTTTTGAGTGTTTATTCTACAAATAATGTTTAGTGGTGACGCCCAAGGGCTGTTGGATGAACAAATCATGTTTGAATCAAATTTTGAATTTATCATTCTTTGAAATTCTGCTTTGGCGATCTTTAGCTTTGTCTGGTGATAAGCGTTGTGGTGTTGTGTATACTGGCAGTACTGTGGTGATGAATTTCAGAATTAAGCTTGATACTTTGCTGCTATAAAAATGGACTTGACATATCTTCAAATATTTTTAATATGTGCGGGCATTTAGCATTTTCTGCCAATGCTGTTCTGATTTAAGTAGAAAGTGTTCGCTAAGGAGCTTATGGGATTACCCCGCTTGTTTTCTAAAGAACTTCTGCTAAATGGCAAAGACAAAGTAGTATATGAGAAAAAGGTGCAAAATTCTCACTAACTCTCTCTCTTTCCCTCTCTCTCTCCCTCTCTCTCTCTCTCACTCTCTCTCTCTTTCACCCACAGCATGCCTTTAGTGATAAGACATATCTTATTTCTCCTCTAGAAAACTCTTCATTTTCCAATAAATTTTGTGTCACATTAAAAACAATAAAGAATAGTACATAGCATACAGTGATTTCAGCTTACTGTTGTGGTAGGATCCACCTAATTTGCATAGTGGAGTACCGACCATATAAATATGGTTGGTACCGGGAAGAGAGGTGGAGGAATCAAGAGATTCAATCCAGAGACTCTGCCCGACTGCGACTAAGTCAACACATTCTCCAGGAACGGTCTTCCAAGGAATATACAAAAGACTATATGTAAATATTGTGTACACTTTCTTGTTTCAATACATTTTGTTCTAAGTACATTTTGTGTTGCATTATTATTCCATGCATTAGTCAAGTTTCAACAATGGCGACGAGGTAGAAAGAACTTTACGGAAAAAAAAGAATTGATAATTGATAGCCTTCAACAATTGGGACAAGTCTTTGAAGAAACCAGGCTGAAGGAAAAAATTATTAATTAAAAGTCCAACATCTAATGGAACGGCAAAGGAGTCTGAAGTTCTGGATATTTAGAACTCGTTAAAGGACGACTAAGCATAAAGGAACGTTCACTCAGAAAAAGCTGAAAGGTGGCGTAAACGAATAACGGTGAATTAAAAAAAAAAAACTGGCCGACTACAAAAACATGCATGGAGTTAAAAGGCGCACAGATACACCGTGTCGACTTTGAAAGTTAACGAACTTTTAAAAAAAAATTATTTTTTTTTTTGGTTGCTCAACAATATTTTATAAAGCAAGACATAAAATAAAAAAGTCGTAAGTTGTTTCGATTTTTTTCAGCTTATATTATATTCGTGGATACACAAATTAAAAGTATATTCTTTGTTGCATGAACACTATCAGCTAAAGATGGATGAATTATCCAAAATCATATCTGAATTATTCAAAGCCCAGCAGTTGAGTCAATCTGAATTAGTCAAATCCCAGCAGTTGAGTCTGCAACGTCAAAGTGAACAGTTTGCCTTATTAATAAGGGAACAACAAATAGCACAGCAGAAATATCAAGAAAAGCAAGAGGAAAGACAGCAAAAATATCAAGAAAAACAAGAGGAAAGACTGGGAAAACAGGAAGAAATGCAGATCAAGGTTTTAGAAATTCAAAAGTTAACACTGGAGAAATTAAACAACAATCAGGCAAATGAAGGAAATTCTTCATATTCTAATAACATCATATTTAATTCGCTGGAAACTTTCAACTATATGCCAGACGAAGGAAAAACGTTTGAAGCGTACTTTAAACGATATGAAGATATTTTCTACACAGACTGTGAAAACTGGTCGAATTCAAGAAAAGTCAGTCTATTACTAAGAAAGCTAGGTACAGCAGAACATAGCAAATTTGTAGATTTTATTCTACCGAGAAGAACAAATGAATTGAAATTCTCGGAAACAGTGAAATTGCTAAAGGAGTTGTTTGGAGCAAATATGTCGCTTTGGCATAAGCGATGGTTATGCATGAATGTCGCTAAATCCGACGATCAGGATTACTTAACATATGCATCTATAGTGAATAGACATTGTGACAATTTCAGATTGGCAGAGATTACGGTTGAAGAATCCAATGTTTAATTTTTGCTCAGGGACTGGTATCCAGTAAGAGTGCCGAAATAAGACGTAGAGTTTTGTCTAAACTCGAATCTGAACAAAACCTTACCCTGCAAAAGTTAGCAGAGGAGTGTCAGCGGGCCGTAAGTTTAAAGAAAGAGCCTCAAAAAATCGAAGAAGCTGGTATTGCTTATATTAAAAAAATAAAAAAACAGTCAAATTACCCATCAGAAAAAAATTGGAGTAAAAATTCGGCGTATTTTAAAAATAGGCAAGAAAAATTAAATGAAAAGAACGAGGAGAAAAAAAAGGTTCTACCATATAATTGTAGACGGTGCAACGAAAGACACTGGGAGGTTAATTGCCCATATAGAAATAAAAAATGTTTCGTGTGCCACAAGAATGGTCACAAAGGGTCGTGTTGTAAAACGAAAAAAGTCAATAGCCGAATTAGACAAACAAATTCAAATATCAAATCAGATAGAGATTTGAGGAAGTATGTGACGACTGAAATATTTAAAAAGAATATCAAATTTCAACTCGATTCGGGTTCAGATTTAACAATAATGAACTATAAAACATGGAAAATTTTAAAAGGCCTACAATAATGAAGTCAACGAAATGAGCTCGAACGGTAACTGGAAAGGAAATTAACTTCGAAGGCGAGGTTGTACTTCCCATGAAATTGAACAGGATAGTTAAAAAATAAAAGTTTTCATTCTGAAAAATGGAGAAAACTTGATGGGTACAGATTTTATTGAAACATTCGAATTGTGGGATAAACCGTTAAACTCATTCTGCAGAAAAGTAGAAAGTAATACGCAAACAAGACAGGACATTAAAGAGGAATTAAAGAAAAAGTTTCCGGAAACCTTCACACCTGGTCTTGGAAGATGTAACAAGTTTGAAGCCAAATTTGAATTAAAGGAAATACTATGCCAATTTTAAAAAGAAACGTAACGTGCCTTTCGCAAGTGTAGAGAAAATTAACGAAGAACTTGATAGGTTGGAAAAAATGGGAATTATTTCGAAAGTAGAATCTAATTCATGGGCTGCGCCGATTGTGTGCATAAAAAAGAAATCAAACCAAGTCAGAGTCTGCGTCGATTTTTCGACAGGGTTGAACTCAGTAATTAAGGACTACCATTACCCGTTACCGAGACCGGAGGAGATTTTTAACAAGCTAAATGGTGGAGTTATATTTTCCAAAATCGACTTATCAGATGCCTATCTCCAAATTCCCGTCGAAGAGGAATGTTCGAAGTTACTAGGGATAAACACGCATAGAGGGTTATTCAAGTACAACAGGCTTCCTTTTGGTATTAAAGTGGCACCAGCCATTTTTCAACAAGCTATGGACGTAATGTTGAATGATTTAGACTTTGCGTGCGCTTACTTAGACGACATCATAGTAAGGAGCGAAACCGTCGACGAACATCGAGAGCATCTCAATCAAGAATTTAAAAAAGATTCAGGACTTTGGATTTAAAGTCAAAGAGTCAAAGTGCGAATTTGGTTTGGAGGAAATTAAGTATTTAGGTCACATAATCAACAAAAATGGCAGATGTCCAGATCTGGAAAGGTCCATTGCGATTAGAGACATGCCGACGCCCACTAATGTGGCGATGCTACAGAGTTTTCTGGGGCTTGCAAATTATTATCAAGCGTTCATTAAAGGAATGTACAATTTAAGAGCTCCGTTGAATGAACTGCTAAAAAAAGACAAGGCATGGGAATGGATGGTAGAATGTCAGAAAGCCTTTGATGAAATAAAGAAAATGCTTACGTCCGACCTCTTTTTAACCCATTACAATCCAAAACTGGATATTGTAGTGGCAAGTGACGCTAGTTCATGCGGGATAGGAGCATGTATTCAACACATAATGCCAGATGGTTCTAGAAAACCAATTGCATATGCTTCGAGAACTTTGCTCCCAGGAGAAAGAAGTTACTCCCAGATAGAAAAAGAGGCACTGAGTATCATTTATGCCATAACAAAATTTCATAGATACATCCACGGCAGACATTTTATGCTTGAAACGGATCATAAACCTCTGATCACTATTTTTGGTTCAAAGAAAGGGTTACCCGTCTATACGGCAAATCGTCTGTTGAGATGGGGAACCATTCTTCTCAATTATGATTTTCACATAAAGCACTTATCATCCAAAAATATAATTCATGCGGATATTTTATCAAGACTCGTACCGAGTCAAGAAGAAAGATTCGAAGAATCAATTATTGCAAATATCAGAGCAGATTATGAGGTGAAAAGCATGGTAAACAACATTGTAAAGAGAGCTACCGGTTACACTAAAGGAAATTAAAAAGAAGCTGAAAGCGATGATTTCATTTTAGAAATAAAAAGCAAAATGGTAGCAAATGATCAAAAAGTGCAGGAGATTTATTCAATAGGTGACGGAGTTTTATTATATGGTGAGAGTAGTAGTACCAAAAAAGTTGCAGAAAAGAACACTACGGGACTTTCATATGGGTCACCTGGGTATTAAAAGAACAAAAAAGCTTAATGCGAAGCTTTGTATATTGAAAGGAATGGATGTGGATATCGCAAACATGGTTCATCGATGTAAAGGGTGTGCGTTAGCAGCTAAGGCACCACCTATATAGTACAAAACCATGGCCTAAGACGGATCATCCGTGGACAAGATTACACATTGATTTCGCTGGTCCAGTAGAAGATTATTACTACTTAATAGTGGTCGATAGTTTTACAAAATGGCCGGAAGTACTACGCTGCAAAAAGCCTACATCCAATACCACAACAACTTTTTTTTGTGAACTATTTGCACGGTTCGGTGTGCCAGAGTGTATTGTGAGTGACAATGGTACACAATTCACTTCCGAAGAATTTAAGGAATTTTGTGAGTTATATCAAATTAACCACATAACGACGCCGCAGTATCATCCGAGGTCCAATGGACTCGCAGAAAGATTTGTCGATACTTTAAAGCGCGCTCTGAAGAAAGCCTCAGGAGTTCCAACGGAAAAGGCGCTTCAGCAATTCCTACAAGTATACAGAATCACGCCAAACCAGAGAACACACGCAAACATGGCACCAGCTGAACTAATGTTCGCTAGGAAAGTTAAGTCAGTGTTTGACAAGCTTTTGCCAGGAAAAAATAGAGTAAAGAATACTATGTATACAGCGAGAAAAAGATACACCTCCGGAGAGAAGGTGTTTTTCAAGTGCTACAAAAACAACGTTGAGTTCTGGGAGCGAGGCATAGTGGACAAGAGAATCGGTGACCTGATTTACATAATTAAAGGTCCGAAGAATACTCATAAAAGGCACCAGAATCAACTTAAAAATGTTACGTTATAGAGCATGAAGAGAGTATACCGGATGAGGAGGAAGATCCAATTGATGTAATGTATGATATGTTTCAAGTAGAACCTCCACAGAATACTCCTGAACCAAGAAGATCCGGTAGGAAACGGAAGTTCACGGACCCATTGGACGTGAATCCAAAACGGAAAAAATATTAAAATTAAGCAGATGGACATATGCATATGAAGTATGCAAATGGATCTACAAAGAAATAGCCATAATCATCAACCCATATAGGAAGCCAGTTGGAAATCCAAAAGGGATTCCAAGGCTTGGGAGGGGGGTGTTGTGGTAGGATCCACCTAATTTGCATCCACCTAATTTCCCGGTACCAACCATATAAATATGGTTGGTACCGGGAAGAGAGGTGGAGGAATCAAGAGATTCAATCCAGAGACTCTGCCCGACTGCGACTAAGTCAACACATTCTCCAGGAACGGTCTTCCCAGGAATATACAAAAGACTATGTGTAAATATTGTGTACACTTTCTTGTTTCAATACATTTTGTTCTAAGTACATTTTGTGTTGCATTATTATTCCATGCATTAGTCAAGTTTCAACACTTACTTAACTACATAGAGAAGTATTTAATAATTTTACTAAACCAATTGATAAACATATTTTTTTAAATGTTGATTTCTCAGAATATTTCATAGGAACTTTACACACATGTACTTATGAAAAAGGACTTCTCTACATACACACCTACATTTACCTCTTTTATATTCATTCCATTTATTTCGCACAGGCAATAAAATATATTGTTATTCATTGTACTTAATTGTTTATATATCTGATCTTACTGTCCTGATGAAACTCCAATGTGTCAACTCTCTTGGGTATGACGATAAACTATGTCCAGTAGCAAGGTCTCTAGTCAGGAGGTTTTAAGGAGCATGAAACCATCTCTTAACTGCTGTTGTTCTCAGGTTCACTCTGACTCAGCGTGGTAGCACCTGTTAGGCTCCCAGCTATGGCAAATAGTTAACCCCCAAAAGTAGGTTCAAAACACTATGAAAATATAAAATGTACATTTTTATAATAAAATTACCAGCATTACATTTTTGAAAGAAAAAATTACTAGCAATACATTTGACCCTCTCTACAAAAATACATCCATGAAACCTGATCTACAAACTTATTTCTTACAAAGAATACATATTCTATTCATATGAATCTATTCTAAAAATCTTGTCGGCATTAAATAACCCATTGACGTTGATATACCGTAAAACAAAATAAACCAAACCAATGCGTCCACGATCATATCAACAATCCATTTACAAAATGTTAATCAACAAATTGGATCATTTCTTTTAATCATTTCACTCCAAACAAGGCAATAAAGCCACTAAGATGCAAGGGTTTAATAAGAGTGTAAGAAACAGAGATGACAATAAAAGAACAGGATTCAAGGAGATAGAAGATTGGCATAGCATTTAAATTTTTAACATCGTAGTTGACAGGAAAGCAAAAATATGAAAGTGTGTTGCACAAGTATGAGGGAATAAAAATTAGTTTTGCTGGTAGCTAAGATATATGGGGAACATTTCAAGAAAAAATATTCGACACTACAGAAATTGGTACGAAAATCATGGATGCTGAAGAAAGAATGGTTGAGGGATTTTGGAGATATTTTTGCAAACTGGTTTTACTCTATTTAGTTTTTACAACCAAAGGAAATTTTAGGATGAAAAAGATAAAACTAATTATTACTGTCCATCCTCTAACTAAACTATGCCTAAGATTACAACATAATATGACTTCAGGGCTGTCCACCAAATGTGCTTGCATGGACACCTATCCATGCGTGACATGACACTGCAAAAACCCAGAAATTATGCAACTGTTGACCAGAACAACCTCTACCAAAGTGTTCGTCTCCTTGTTACCAGTCGGAATGCAGCAACCAGAAAACTGCAAACCCAGTACCCCCCCACAAAAAAATGAAGAGTTGCATCCACCAATCAGTCATATCAGACAATTACTTTCATTAAGGCATCAGAATAGGGAACTGGAATCCACATTTTAAACAGAAAACAAGGGATGGACCTCTACTAATGTTCAGTTCATGTGGCAGGAGTTTGAACCGCGCGATAGTTGAACCTATCTACTCCTATTAGTCTATTCACAGCACAGGAGTCTGGGCGTTTTTTTTTGTTTTTGTTTTTTTCGAGACACCATCTCTGGGAAGGTAGCAGAACAAGGCCAAACCTCGACACTAAAGGTGAATTTAATTATTCACACACACACACACACACACACACACACACACACACATATATATATATATATATATATATGTGTGTGTGAAATAAAGCAAGAAATAGATAAAAAAAAATAAATAGAAAAATAATCCCAGAGCACAAACATAGCCAGAGACCATTTTATTTGGTAAAATGTCTCGTTTTTTGGTAAGTTGGTGTCACTTAAGAAAGTAATTATCTATCAAAAAATTCTAGCTCTACCTCTTATACCCCTGGGGAGGTAGATTGTGAGAAGATCAAAAGAAAGAAAAAAATTGATCATACAGTTACCAGAAGATCAAAAAACAAAGTTGCAAACTTTTACAAAAATTAAAGAAGTTAAAGAAATAAGGGTGAAAATATTCTCTCTTTAATAGTTCGACATTAACCAAACTGGCCAGTTAGTAGAAATTTACAATTACCTCCTAATGTCGCAAAAATTTCCAGCCTAAAATGGGTAGTTTGATGTTGGCATGTAGAAAGGACTATAGAAAAGATCGTTTGAGGCCAATGTTGTTTTTAATTATTTTTCTCCTTATGTATATATAACAATGTTGTTCGTTGCTTTTGAAGTGTATTTATGAAACGATTATTCTTTCCTGCTAATATACTGATATCGACACCTGTGTCTACTAAAAATCGAAGAGCATATATCCTGTTTATAATGAAAAAGAAAGGATTTGGTAGGTGCAGTCGCCATTGTTACTGACCTACTTTACTGTTTTCCTGTTCTGGAGTGGAAAAATCACACATGTCAATGTGCATTTTACTGTCCTTTATCCAAAGCGCCGGTGGTGCCAGCAATAGTTGCAGTTTCGACTTTTTCTGCGGTAACTACTGAACGACCTTCGTCTATTGTCCCATTTCCGTCTGTATGCTGGACGGGGCTGCGTCTTTCCTGAACTAGTTGGTTTATTATTGTGATTGCCATATTTGCAACTATCCGCTTAAAA
Organism: Acanthosepion pharaonis; assembly: GCA_903632075.3. NCBI lineage: Eukaryota > Metazoa > Mollusca > Cephalopoda > Sepiida > Sepiidae > Acanthosepion > Acanthosepion pharaonis. Next base: position 375,679 of record CAHIKZ030000857.1, on the reverse strand, counting down.
TGTTCTGTTTTACAAGATACATCCGTCCTTGTTGAAATGTTAACGATGGGAGTGTGTTGTACCTTGTGGATACCGTCCGCTGTTTCGGTTAACTTGTTTAGGTTTGTGATGTCGGTCAGCACGGTTAAAATTTTTACTCTCTTAGACGGCAGTTTAGCCATAGGCGAGGCAGTAGATTGTATCCAGAAGGCTTATTTCGAATAGAACGCTTTATTTAATTTACGGAAGTAGACTATTCTGATCTTGCTATTCTTGTATATGGATATCGCGTCTTGTTCTTATTTAGTACTGTTAGGTTTGTTGCGAGCCGGTGTGTGCGTTTCCTAACTTAGTGCGGGCGTTAGTAACGTCGGTGTTAGGGTTGAGAAATAAACACCTGTGTGTCTCCTGAAATGCCCACAACAAACATGGCAGAGTCGGGATATGAGTCCACGTAAATAAATGAGAAGAAAAGGCAAGAACCTATGTACAAACAAATGATAATGTATTAACAACAAAGGTATACAAGCGACATAGACAATGTGTGTAGCAAATGAATGTGAAAACCGTTTGGGTTCAAAGTATGTGTAGTGAGTGAATGTGCGTACGTACGTACATGTGTGTGTGTGTGTGTGTGTGTGTGTGTGTGTGTGTGTGTGTGTGTGTGTGTGTGTGTGTGTGTGTGTGTGTATTGTTCATGTATTTCCCAAAGGGAACGCGTTCTCCGTGGGAAGTTACATGTTAACGAATAAGCAGATAAGGTGAGACGAGTATTTATAGTCCTGAGAGCGTCTCCAAGGAGCGGTTTCGAACATTAGGGGAGGTAACTCGCCCTGTTTCCACTGAATCTAAGTATGCACTACCTGGTCCAGGGATTAAACTCACAATTACTGTCACCAAATTCACAGTCATGTGTCTAAAACTGGAAGCCTTAAACATACTCTGATTGCTGCTGACATTACTGCTGTTGTTGCTTGTCACTGTTGACTGCATTTATTTAGGCTTCTCTTTTCTTATCGTTGCTACCGTTGAAGACTTGCTGCCATTCCTCTTTATTTATTAACGTCTTTCATATTGTTTGTTTCTATGCTAGGTCTACTAGCATGTGCTCTGATTCTTTCAGATGTCTGACTCTCCAGTGTTATTCACTGACTAGTGTTTTTACTTAATTCAACATGGGTTGGTGACTACCTTTTTATTTCCCCTCCATACATAATCTGCCATGCCTGATTTTATTGTCTCACTTCTAATTACGGATTTTTGTTGTTCCTCCAGCCTTTGTTTTAAGTGGCGACTGGTTTCACCTTTGTATTCTTTGTCAGAACAACAAGGAATAGAATACAAATAGTTCCTGGTTATGTTTTCCTCTGTGTTAGGCTTGATTCAGTAAAGATTTCTTTGTAGGGTCGATCTGCGGTGGAGACAGGGTGAGCAGTAACTGAGTAGTACTAAAATAACGCACGGTAACCGTAGGCATAAACAGCATAAGGAGAACAATCTAACCTCGTATATTAAATAAATGTTCAGTTTGAAATTCCACGAATGTTACATGGACCAACGACGAAAGCCAGAGAGAAGAAAGGCTGAAACACTGTGATTGTAACAAACATGATGATAAATAATGATAACTGCACATCCGAGAAATTCACACAGAAAGTAAGCTGTTCATTTCTCTTTTGGGGTGTTCGCCGGACTGTAATTGTTATGGGACCTACCTTTATGGACTAAATGGACTCGTCCTATTACTATATATACGGGGAGATTATGCCTCTCAAGAGGGCTGTCTACAGTTGACCTGTTCCAGCTAAACAGTCGAACTCTGCCTTCGGGCGGAGAGGAACCCGGGTGAGGCTCTGCCGAAGTGCAGAGTCTCGTTCGGGGAGGTTGACTGCCCCTGAACCCGTTTATGCGGGTTCAAAGAGGGATTATTTTTGGCCGAGCCTACGGACTCGGAGATCCCACGTTAAACCGGCCTTGTGCCACATGTAACCCTCGTGGGGGGGGGGAATTAAATATCGCTGTCTACAATTGACGAGCTGACTACTGTACTTTGCCGTCAGGCGGTCTTGCAACACTTGTATTCGTTCTTTTTGTTTAATAATATGTTTTCTCTGAGTTCGAGTTTTCTTTCGAACCTATTCTGGGTCCACAACAGTAATGTCTGCAAAAATATATATAAAAAGAGTAAAGAGTACGTAAGTAAAAAATAACTCTTTTTCTTTTTTCTTTTTTTTTCTATTTTTATATATAAAATATATTATATAGACAGGAAGTGAATCTTTTGAAGTTCAAGAGCTATTTGTGACGGTTTCACTTAATTTACGACAGCAGAGGCATATGTCAAACTATTGATGAATTCTCACAACAGATATGCCAGTTCTTCGTAGAGAATTCTTTTATCCACCCTTTTCTTTGGCTGGTCTAATGAATGATACCTCATTCTTCTGGGTTCAGATTCCTTATATATATTATGGTGATTTACTAAGCATGGCTTAGATGCGACACAAGGCCGAAAGTAGAGAGCGCCCAGTGAGGATCAAACTCACTACTCAGTCATTATTGATCTATTGAGACAAGCTTGCTAACCAAATGATAACGTCGAAGTGCCCTCCTTATATACTTTATGCAAGTGAACCACAGATTATGTAAATAGGCTCACAATGAAATCTGACTGAGAGAGTGGAAAATTTGGTTTAGCCTCGTACAGTTTTACTAATGTATCTAGTAGCATATTATAATTTTTCCCAGGGTTAGCTTTACGTAAGTTCTCCAAGGTGTGTAAATGTAGTCTTGCTGCATTGAGAAAAACATATTGATTTTTTTTATTATTAACTCGCTTAAAAAGTTGCGCTCCATGCAGACTAATTCTTGCAGAGTGCTAATTGCGCTTCCAGACCAAAACTAAAAAGACCTTTGGTCCAGCTTAGAAAACAGCAATGATAATTTTGAAGAAAGAACTTCAAATTCCTCAATTCACTCCAAGGAACTTAAACTTCACTTTAACTCTGATTTGGGCTACAAGTTCAATTCCTGCTAAAAGACCGATTTGGGCCAAAATTGAGTTCTTTAAATCACAAACTCTGCGAAATTTCAAAACCTCATACTTTAATTCTGATTCTTTGGCATTTTGAAGAAATAAAATTGATATCCTTAATTCAAAAAGTTTTGGAGATATTTTTAACTAAATTTAAAATTTAAAAAAAATTAAATTCATAAATTTTTTGTGTTACTTTAAAATCAATATAAATTAAAAAACTTTTAAAATAAGTAATTTTTTCAGTTATTTTAAAATTTGAATTTGTAACTATTCCCTCCTCAACCGAACACAAATCCCACTGCTGGATGTTCAAGCACCAGATGAAGAGTTTATTTTCAATCCCGGGATGATCCTGTTTCCAAAAAGATATATGTCTACAATAATTAAGTCAATAATAATTGCTTTTATAAACATCAAGTATTGTTAGTGGCAAAGATTACGAGTAGATATAACAATATTAAAGGAGATTGTATCAGAGGAGGAAGTTAGAGTGCGTTGAGTGGATGGTAAACTGCAGTTGGCAGATTCCTCACAAAGGAGAGTTCCGAAATTGTTTTGAACCTCCAGAAGCAGTATACTTCTGTTTTTATATCCAAGGGAGATTCAAAATCTAAAGTTTTTGTGAACTTTTTGAATACAAGGTTTTCATTAGTTATAAAATAATTTCACATTGGCTCTCGGAAATCTTTTTCTCGAATTTGCGGGAGTGGTGAAAGGAGCTATTATTGTTATTTTCTAAATTGTCCAAAAATAACACGGGGTAGGTCTACAACTAAGTCCGCAAGTATTTTGTCGGTATTTGCCCTAGTAATTATTGTTTATCAAACAAACATTCTGATTGGTTGAAAAATATGTATAGGATCTAAATCCTATAATATTTTGGTTATTTCCGTCTTGGAAAAAAGGAGGGATTATTTGCGTTTGGGAAGAGTTGGACCGTGGAGAAAAAAGATGGGTAACGTGTGAGAATGTCCCTAAAATGGTTACAATGTCCAAGACGTTCAGTGAATTATATATATATATATATATATATATATATATATATATATATATATATATATATATAGTAGAAGTTTGTCAATTGAATTCTTTCCAAAGACAAAGAATGACACAAATCTGATTACAATGACCAAGAAGCTCAGTAGATGATAACTTAGAACATTGACAGTTGATTTTATTAATAAATCTTTAGGAGGACCTACATATATGGTAGCTTACAGTGATAATTACTTAATTCCGTTGCTTTAGAAATCATCTTTCTTCTTCTAGATCTGGGTCATTTTTATGTCATTTGAAGATCAATTTAGCTTATTATAATTACCAACTTCAATGAAATTTGCCAGTATATTTAACAGATCGCGACAGCTATTAGGGAGAGGTAATTAAATATACTTTAATGTTTTAAAAATTTATTCAGTATTATTATTGTTTAGGTAATAAGCGTTATAACATAACACAAATAACTATAATTGTGGAAAAATAAGTGATATTACCTGTGTGGGTGTCTGATAGATGTCGAGATCTATAAATATTCAAACATTCTATAACAACTGCCAAATTAACCTGTCAACTAGTAATATAACTATCCTACTGTCTCTTCCTTGCTATACACCTGAGGAAGGTCAAAAAGCACATCAGCCAAACCCGATAAATACAGCAACGACGAAAATAATAATCTAAACCACGAATGAAGGAATTTTAGCAAGCTTAACTCCTTATTGCTTGTTTTGAGTTAGTGGAATCTCATCATTAATTTCATTTGGCCTAATGCCAGTTGGTGCCAACAGGATTCTGGGAAATCACTCTCCAGTAAGATTACCGATAAGTGATTATGTTTTACATAGTATCTGCAACATATATCTAAACATTTTTATACAGTTTCTGGTGACTGATTTTTTTTTCAGTAAACCATCTCATACAGTTTTGAATTCAAAATTGTCCTTCTTCGAGATTGGTTGTCAACTATGACTAGAGAGTCCAGTTTGCCCTTCTATTTAACCCATAGCCGAGGAGAAGAGATGGATTTTTTCATAAACTGACCCACCATTAACTTTTAGTGACCTAGGAGGAGTCAGTGAAACGACGTTATGAAATATGGCTCCGCCAATCAAATTTAGGGATATTTCGAGTTTTGTGTGCGCTTTGTGTATGCCTAAATATATCTAGCTGATACTCAGCCAGTTTTATAACGTTTTGTACAGTTGTGAGAAGGTTTTGTCCCTCATTGCAGTCGTAACCTCATCTATTTTTAGCGTCTGCTTCGATAATTTAAAATTTGTGATTATTCTGAATTCATTTTGATAGTTCCTTTTAGACTGCAAAATAACTCATACGAATGCCCACAAAGAAAAGGAAAATGGGCTCAAACTGTAATAGAAGTAAGAGGCTTTTTCACAAAGAGTGGAGTGAAAAATATCTTTAGGTGATTTGCTAAGCGTAGCTTAGATGTAGCACAAGGCCAAAGGTATGGGGCACCCAGTGAGGATCAAACTCACTATTCAGTTGTAATTGATCTAGCGAAACAAGATTGTTAACCATTACACCATGTCGAACTAACCAAATGATTTTCTAAGCTTAGCTTAGATGTGGCACAAAGCCGAAAGTATGGGGCACGCAGTGAGGATCGAACTCACTATTTAGTTGTAATTGATCTAGCGAGACAAGACTGCTAACCATTACACCACGACGAAGTGCCAATATCTGTAAGTATATGAGTAACCAATTTATGTTTATGAAAAATCTTAAAGTACCAAAAATAACCAAGTAACTATAAAGATCCGCCATTTTTTGCTCTAGGGCAAAAAAAAAGCGAATCTAATGAACTTCACTGGAATTCGAACTTATTTCACCGATTTCCTTGTTAAGAGACGCTAACCATTACACCACCAGTAGAGCCACTAGATGTTTTTTTATATAATTTAGATTCCAGTAGTGGAATCTAGATTATATTAAAAATATTTAGCTTTGTTTGTTTAAAATCAGTAAGAATGTCCACATATGAATCTTGCCAAGTATTCAAGAAATGCAACTTGATGCCAAAGTTGGTTTAATCTAACAAATACCTCTTTTGTTTTGAAAGCAGTCATTTTAGTAATGTTATTTTATTTTTAATTTTACAAAAGTTTTTTTTGTGTCAATTTTTTCATTTGTTTTGCATCAATTCTTTTTAATGAATATATATAAAATTAAAGATTAGATTACATAGAACAATTACGAAATATGTCAACTTTTCTCTCTTTCATTTCCTCTCTTCTTTCAATTGTTACTGTAGTGATATTTTTGTATATATTATATATATGAAGTTATCTCTCCCGCTCTCTCAAATCTTGTGCTTTCCTTTTGGGGTGGGGAGATGGAGCTACAGCATCAATTTGATCCGTGTTGCTGCCGCAGTTTCCATAGCAGGGAAATTTTACAAGGGATGGGGTTGCTAGCTCCATTCCCAAACAGTTTTAAATTCATAGTTGTTGTTCTCCTAAACTGGTTGTCAACCAAGGCTGAAGAGCCCATTCCGCTCTATTATTTAACCCATAGCTAGGATTGGTGATGGATGCATTCCTTTCCCAAGGGTATTCACGTAAGTGAATGTAATGAACTTGACTAGAATTCGAACTCGGCTCACCAATTTCTTGTTCCGAGCCTCTAACATTATACCACCCACGCATCCATATGAAATTATATCCCTTAAAAATAGCTAAATAATAAAAATTTAATGCATTTTAGAATCGATTCCTTTCTTTAAAAAGTGCTGACAATATGAAAATGGCTGATGCAAGAACTAACATGTAATTCTGCGTTTGAACAATGTGTATTTTATAGCTAAAGAAACGCTAAAAAGACGTTTTCTTAGAGTGATTCAACATCAGTAACAAGGAACTAAGTCAAAACAAACTTAGTTGTATCAATTTTGAAATTAAGGTTCAAATAAAGAAAAATTTCAGATTTACATAGGAATAGAATGCCTGTAAAGCGCTACTCTCAACATATTCTTTTTCAGGCCTCATACAATGAGAAATTGGGTACAAGATGCAATTTATTTAATGCTGTTGGCTCAAGAATACTCTGAACCCTTCCTTAAAAGGCAGCAAACAAGTCTTGAGCATTCATGTTATAATTAATATTAAATTCCTTTTTTTTTAGTATCTGTGAATTGTCATACTTTCTTGTGAAAGATAGTGGAATGGCTTCCCATTGCCTTCTCCACAAATTGGAATTCAGAGTTTTCCTTCTCTTAAAGTGATTTCCACACAAGACTAGACAACCCAGTGTCCCCTGCTATTTAACCCATAGGTGGAGAAGATAAGGGCATTTTTTTGAAAGTGAAGAAAACAGGTTAGGCTGAAATTTGGTTTCAGCTTGCCAGTTTGTGTTGATAACCGCTACATTGCCTGCACATAATTTTTAAGAATATTGTTTTTGTTTTTGGGGGGTGTTTTATTACCTTATTTTTTCATTGGCCGAAATTTAAAATTGTTGGATTTGTGTTGATTGGTGAGATATTATTTTTTATATTAAAATATCTTTTTTTAGATATTTTATCAAATCTATATTATAAAAGCGACTTTTGTTCACTATAGGACTTGTCGTTTGGGTCAACACTCCACTTTGGCCCTTACTTGGGGTAGACGGGCGGTAGGAGAGGCCCGATCCGACAATATTGGCTTGTCATATCAAGCGCTAACACATACATAACTGTTGCAACTACACTATACCCACTAATAGCTTTATCAATTGATTTACAATCATTATCAACAAGAGCTATGTGACAGAGCATTTGATCGGTTTGAAAGTAAAAAATATCAACATGGTTGCTTACCCCAGAAGTTCCAACTATACTTGGGAGGAGAAACCAATGGTTTAAGAGTGTCTGAGGACGCTTTTAAACACGAATGTATAATCCACGTAGCCCTGTAAAAGTCAAAGTGAATGTGTTTCCTCTTTAACATAAACCATTTTAGGCTATGAGGTAGATGGGTAGCATGGATGATGAAATCTCACATAATACATATGTCCTATAAAAAGTCATTCAAAAGACTTCATATTGATTCTGATTCTGACAATGAAATCGAAAAAAATCCTTTTCTAAATTCATAGTTCTCGAATCAACAGGAGATAATCCAGTAACGAATCTAACAGCTAGAAAAACATATAAAAATAGAAAAAAGATCATATCCTCAAACCTAATCACCAAAAATGTTACAAAAGTAAAAGATTGCACCTTACTGGTAGAAGTCAAAAAAAAAATAAACATGCAGATATACTAGTAAAAATGACAACTTTCTATAAAAACAAGATAGAAATATACCCGCATCGAACGTGAAATTCATCCAAAGAATTAGTGTAAAGTAAGGAACTTTCGCTCTGCTCTATTGAAGAAATAAAAAAATGAACTAATAAACAAAAACATCAACGTAAAAAAAATAAGTATAAAAAAGATGAAGAAACGATACAAATGTATATAATAATTTTCAACACCCCCTCAATCCCAAGAGAGATCAAAATCGGATATGTAATAGAAAAAGTCTAAACGTATATTCCTAAGATATTTCAAATATTAAAAGTATGGACATCATGAAGATAGATTTACGGGGGGAGGGGGAAGTCGACCAAAAATGGGGTGATAAGGAGCAAGACAATACAGAGGACCAATGCAAGAATAGGTTTAAATGTGCAAATTGAGGTGGAAATCATGCAGTTTATGTATAAATATGTGAGTCATGGAGAAAAAAAAGGAAATTTTGAAAATATAGTACAGACAAAACGTTACATTCCCTGAAGCAAGGAAAAAAGGTAGGAACATTAAGGATCAGAATTACATAGTCAAATGTAGAAGGTAAAAAAAAAATACATCCTGCACAAGAGAAAATGAAAAAATATAGATCCCCGGTAGAAAACTGCAACAACTAGATCCAGATAATTGGCCAAAGTTTATAAAAGAATTCAACATTAATCTTAAGAGACACGAAACGAACTCTATCGAAAACCTCTCCACCCCACCACCCCCAATTAACTCAGCAATCAAAAACAACCCAAACCTACCCAGAACCAGGAAATTAAAAAAAGTACCAAAAAGGAAAGGGTAAAATTGCCCATCAAATTGCCCATCAAACTGAAGCTTCCTAAACAAGAGGAAAAATTACAACAGATGAAAACAAGAATTGACCAAACCCCAACACAAAACCAATTTGAAAATCTCGATGCAGATAACACAAACAAAAATGAACACGCAGAAATTTCACCAAAACAAAAATTACCAGGAAAAACAAAATAAGAGAACTTTTACAAAAAAAAAAAAGCGAGAAGATCAAGCTCACAACCAAGAAAATAAATGGCCAGATTAGAAACCATGGAATATATGGAGATGGAAGATCAAATCCCTAAAACCTAGAAACGTGAACAAATGCACAACACATTTATTGATAATATACCCTTGCTTAGCAATCATTTACTCAAGTTATAAAATAAAATGACATATCTCGGCTGATTTACAGGCAAATACTCAAGAGCGAGAACCGGATGTGAACGGGACAAAGCCCCGTCACAAAATGACCATTATCTTTCTTCACAAATGTTTCCGACACACGTGTTCCGGTCGAAAAATAAAATAATATTTAAAGTGCTCTATTTTTCGTCCAATAAAAATGCTTCCCTTCTAATTAGACTTGCTTCGTTTCTCGAGCCTGTTAAGCCATAAAAAACGCTATAAAAGGGGTCTCAGCAGTCAACAGGTGGCCACAAAGGAGACCGGTCACGTTTAGCAGCTGTCAGCAGGAGAGCGTCAACCACCGTCAACATGTGTGAACTACTATGAGAGATCGACCTAGATCCGAAATCCGGCTTATGAACTTTACCACACCAAGGTAGCTGTCCTAAACCCTTACGTTCCTGTTGAAATAAACCACGTAAATCTATTTCTACTGTTTTCGTATTTCTTTCTTGCAACCATACGCTTGTCTATAACACTGGTGTCAGAAGCGTACAGCAAGAGAAATATGGCCGACTACACAAGCTTCACCCGAGCCGAACTATTTACTCTCATCAAGGAACAGAAAACACTACTATTCAACTTGAAAACGGGACCAACACAGCCTTCCGAAGCCACGATACAGGAAATTCAAGCCGACATAAACGACATGTTGACTGCCCTAAAAACTACTTCAACACCTCCCACCGCTCAAACAAACGGCGATTACAGCTTAATGATGCGCCAACAAACTATAAGCGACACATTGAAGCTAGATAAAACTTTTCACCCTGGACACGACGTGAACCGATTCATCACGGCCCTAAACAAGGCATACACAATCCACGTCACGCCAGAACTCAGCACCTATCCCAGCCTGGAATGCGAATTCGTCAAGTCTACTAAATATTTACTGGACCATAGTATTTTTCAGCAAATGGTTGACTCAAAAAAGGACATATCCACCTTCGAACAACTGAAGGAATACTTATTAGGACCCCACGGAAGCCAGATGACTAACTTCCAACACCTCAGTCAAGCCTGGGACCTGGGACGGCGAGACGACGAAAAATTTGATCGCGGTGTAAAATCCAACGACACAACTTCGCACGACACTGTGTATTTCACACAGAAACCACAGCGGTCAAACCAAAGAAACGCGCCACTCCGACCCAGCAGGCAACCAAACCCACAGCAGACGGGCCTCACCAACCCTCCCGAACATGGCCACCATCCGACACGCAGAAAACATCAGCACCCACCACGAATCAGCGTGTGCAAGAACTACCTCAGAGGTCGCCCCTGCCACCATGGACGCAACTGCATATATCGCCACCCACCTCGCACTCGGGCACAGGCCCATATCGCCGCAACGAATGATAATATACAACCCATAAATGATGTGGAACAGGATTTTCGCTTCGGGCAGGACGAGATGTGATGCCTCGTTCGCCATGCCCCTACGTCAGCCATCACACCTTCAACTTTCAAGGACTCGCTCACCATTCACCGCTCGTCCAGTCCACCTTCAACTTCAGGGACATCACCTTCTCTGGCGTAGCAATGCTAGACTCTGGATGCTCCACCTGCATCGTACCAATATCTCGGTTACCTAGAGAAGCCAAGAAACTCATGACCCGCTCCGACGTCGTAGTAAAAGGAATCAACGGCAGCACCACCGCCCTCGGCGAACTGACTTGCGACATCACCATCGGCAGTCGAGACTCACCCACATTCAAAAAGGTTAACGTGCTGGTAACTACCCAAACCACACCAATCCTGATCGGCCAAAATATCCTACGTCACAACACGCTCGATTCCTATCTAATCGACAACCAAAATGCGACTATAGAATTCAGACGCACACTTTCCTCAGGATGTACAACACACACAGCCGCAATCATATCACCGTCATCGTCAACCAACGATCCAGCATATGGCGCCCAAGCTGACATCATCCAAAACCAGCCTACTATGGAACTACAGCCCAACATCCAGACACTGGATCAAAAGCTAACCTGGCTAAAACATAACACAGGACTATCACTACCAAACCACCCAAACCGAGACGAACTAGAGGCCACTGCAAACTTACTCATTTGCTACGCTGACATTATCGGCACCGAAAGCAGCAGCAAAGGCACATTCATCCGACCCATCCGCATACCAACCAACGGCCAGTCTCGAAGCCAGAAACAACACCCGATCGCCCAGGCTTTGGAAGCAGACGTAGATACCGAAATTAAGCGTATGGCTGATGAAGGTATCATTGAAAACTGCAGCGACCCCAAAGGCTTCAATAGCCCTGTATTTGCCGTACGCAAGAAAAACGGATCGATTCGTGTCGTTGCTAACTTTAAAAGAACTCTTAACAAGGTCTTAGTCGATCTTGACCCTTACACAATGCCAAGGATCCACCACTTGTTCAACAAAATCGGCAAAGGCAATAGATATTTTACTACCCTTGATCTACGCAGCGGCTACTGGTAAATTGAGATCGACAAGCGAGACCGATACAAAACAGCATTTACATGGAAGGACCAATGCTATCAATACACGCGCCTGGCCTTCGGCCTTACATCTGCCGGACAAATCTTCTCCCGTTGCATAGCAGAAGCCTTAGCCACGGTCACATCCCGTGACAACATTTCTTCCTATATCGACCACAACCTGGTCCACGCTAGGACATTTAGGGAGTACATACTCTCCCTCGAACAATTTTTTACTGCCCTCCGAAAATTCGGACTCAAGCTGAAACCCGATAAATGTTCCTTCCTCGCATCAGAGGCAAAATTCCTCGGACGCATAGTAAACAGCGAAGGATTCAAGGCTGATCCAGAATACGTTCGTGCCATCCGGGAAATGAAACCTCCAACATCAAAAAAGGAATTACAAAGCCTTATCGGCCGTTTAGTGTGGATCAGACAATTCCTAGAGACACGTCTTCACGAACAAATCAGGTCAGATATGTTTTCAAAACTTATGGGTCCCATACACGAACTCAACAAGGTTAATAAACCGTTTGTCTGGACGCAAAATGCCGACAGAGCCTTCAAAAAAATCAAGGACTGTCTCTCTTCACCACCTGTCATCTCGTTTCCAGATTTCTCCAAACTTTTCACACTCACCACCGACGCCAGTGACGTCGCATGTGGAGCAATCTTAATGCAAGAAGCCGACAACGGGAAGAAAGATATCATAGCGGTCGCTTCCCATACATTCAACTCCACGGAACAGAACTGGTCCACGACGGAAAGAGAGGCATATGCAATAAAGTGGGCAATATTGAAATTTGATTATTTCCTTCGCAACCGCCTCTTCGTCATCTTCACCGACCACAGATCGCTGACATATCTGGACCAACGAGAGTTCAATAATGCCAAAATACGACGATGGCAAGAAGAAATTTCATGTTATAAATTCGTCTTGGAATATGTTGAAGGCAAATCAAATGTATGGGCTGACATGCTCAGCAGAGGCTGCGGACATAAGAAAACGAAAGCCCCGAACGACCCTACACCGGCAGGCAGGACATTCGAGGTAAGCGGTTCAGACCTCCGCGTATACATCCCATCTTGGCGCCTCAGTGAGTTTAACGGTTTACAGCTCATTCCCAAAACTCACACACCACAAAACGCCCGAACCCACAAACGCTCCACCAACGCATTCTTCGCCTATCACTCCACCACCACCATCCCCACTGAGAGAATCTGCAACCACCTCGGCATCGCAGATGAACAACTGAAGGACGACGCCCTGGCAAAGATCATCAGCGCCCTCCAGGCACCCACCCCAAGCGAACCTCATATCGATCCTGACGACCACCGAGCTACGCTTTTCAAAAAACATTTTCACCAATTTTTTTTAGAACCAGGCACCTCCGTTTTGATGATAAGAGACAGTAAACACTCTCCGAGATTGGTTGTACCATACAAACTACGACCCAGATACCTCTACCAGGCACACGAGGGCAACAACCACTCAGGTGTCACCCGTATGCGAGAACTCCTTTCCAGCTACTGGTGGGAATTCAAAACCGCGACATCAAGGCCTATGTCGATTCTTGCGACACGTGTGTTAAGTGCAAGGGAAACTACGGTAGACGTACCCACTGGCCCATTGGCCACTGCAAACGAGGAAAGAGACCATTCGATCTCGTCTTTATAGACTTTGTCACAATGCCCAACTCAAAGGGAAAACGCTACATCCTAACCATCTTGGATAGCTTCAGCCGATATTTTACAGCCATACCATGCGCGAGAGACCGTGCTATCGACGCCGCCCGCGGATTGTACCATTTCTTCCTTCGACACAGAGATTCCACGCATAGTATCCTCTGATCGAGGCACACACTTCACTGGAGAAGTCTATCGACAATTCTGTAACCAGATGTCAATCACGCAAGAACTTCACTGTCCTTGGCGCCCGCAAAGCTCAGGAAATATCGAGAGACAACATCGCACGATGAAGAACGCACTTTATATGTTATGCGAAGACAGGAACTGTGAATGGACAGACGTTCTAGAATCTGTCGTTTCGTCCATGAATGCCACGACCACCGGTGTCTCCCCGCACTATGCCATTACCGTCCGTCACCCCAACATCGGCCTACCTACACTACACAGAAAAGAAATCACAAGCGACGATCCTGGAGCATATGGAATGCAAATTAATACCCTGCTAAAGCAGGTTCACCACCACGTCACCCTGGCCAACGATGAAGCTGACCACAAACTTGAGACTAACTTAAATCGCCTCACATACAAGGACCCAATACAAGTAGGCGACAAGGTTTTACTTCATCGGCCACACTCAACTGTTGCCCAATCCTCTCATCTGCCCTGGATAGGAAGTTACACAATTACACAATTATAAAAACGAACAATATGATGTGTCAGGTGCAAAACGATGATGGTGATACAACCTGGATTCACCGTGCACATATCCGACGACTGGCTCCACGCCCAACACATCTTTCTAATACAACCCCTCTGCCTCCATCATGTAACAGTCACCAGGATCATTCTCCTCCACATCCCTCGGGGACACATAATTCAGCAAATAACCCAATACCAAAACAAATACCAACAAGAAGAACACGAGGACAACTTCCTACACAATTCAGAGACTTTATCATGACTTAATCACCCAAATATACACGAATAACGTTCACTGTAAATCAGACCGAGATCTGGGGGAAACTTGTTATAAAATAAAATGACATATCTCGGCTGATTTACAGGCAAATACTCAAGAGCGAGAACCGGATGTGAACGGGACAAAGCCCCGTCACAAAATGACCATTATCTTTCTTCACAAATGTTTCCGACACACGTGTTCCGGTCGAAAAATAAAATAATATTTAAAGTGCTCTATTTTTCGTCCAATAAAAATGCTTCCCTCTTAATTATACTCGCCTCGTTTCTCGAGCCTGTTAAGCCATAAAAAAACGCTATAAAAGGGGTCACAGGGAAGTTCAGCAGCAGTCAACAGGTGGCCACAAAGGAGACCGGTCACGTTTAGCAGCTGTCAGCAGGAGAGCGTCAACCACCGTCAACATGTGTGAACTACTATGAGAGATCGACCTAGATCCGAAAGCCGGCTTATGAACTTTACCACACCAAGGTAGCTGTCCTAAACCCTTACGTTCCTGTTGAAATAAACCACGTAAATCTATTTCTACTGTTATCGTAATTCTTTCTTGCAACCATACGCTTGTCTATAACACTCACAAGAAACAATCTCAAAAGAACTAAAAATATACACCATTTAAATGACTACCTAAGCAACTAATACAACAATATCTCACACAGAATGGAAAAACACAGCGAATCTACAATAGAACTGCAGAGATATAAAACCAAACTATGAAGAACTAAAAAGTCGCATGCTTGAGTACAACGAAAACATAATCTGTCTCCAAGAAACACTACTAAAAAGTAACAACTATTCCTTGAAAGGATATGACATCTACAATAAAAATGACACCTCAATAGTATATAACAGGCCAACTGGTGTCTCATCAATTCTAGTAAAAAAGATGACTCCCACATGAAGTATTCCTACTGAATACAGAACGACAAATTATTGCAGTAACATTCACCCTGCATTACACAATAACAATTTGTTCAATATACATTCCGCCAAAAAAAAAAAAATCTGAAATTGATGATCTGATAGAATAACTTCTCCCTCCTAATTTTAAGAGATGTCAATGGCCATAGTAACCTCTGGGGCAGTCCGCAATCCAAATCCAATGGCAAATTAATCGCCCATATTAGAAATAACAGATATATGCATCCTAAATAATGGAGCACAAACCTATTTGCTCCCAGATACCAGATTTATATCAACAATAGCTTTATCAATCTGCTCCCCTACAATATTCAAGAACTTTCAATAGAAAGTTCATGAAGACAAAATTTCAGGATTACGGGTCTAGATCTAAATGCGGAATGTTTGTAATTTGCTTGTTGTCAGCCTGATTCCAAAATGGTATGATATGTTGAGCTACCGCCTCTGGAGTAAAGTTGAAAAAGTGTGACACACTGACATTCGCATTTATTATATAGAAGGGTTGGAGAGCAGACAGTAAGTGATGCTTCATCTCTACAAAGGGCTCATCAGATAAAAACTATATTACTGTAGTGTTATCTATAGCTCAACTCATAAATCATCTTTAAAAAGTTACAACCTATCCAGAATCAAGCATCCGTACTTTACCTACACAAAGACATATGTAGAAGCCAACGAACCCCTACTACCTCTGCGATGGGAAAAGCTATCATTACAATGCGCACCTAAACTAAAAAAATAACGCAAAAGGCCCAGTATATCAAGAAAGATATTAATCACATTAGACACACTTGTATACTAGCAAACCAACAAACTATACGTTTGTGGCAATTGTGTTCACACCAGAAGGTCAACAATTTGGATAGGTGGTAGGATAATTGTTTACTGGAAACTTTGGAATAAAACAAATAGATTCAAGGGTTTAAAATAAATAATATATTTTTATTTATTTTCTTTAAAATGATGAATGGGTCCTTTCGGCGTAGCAAAAGTTCGTTAATAAAAAGGATATTGGTAGCAGTCTGGATAAAGGTTCGGCAGTTGTGTTTTGAAGTAAGACCAAGATAGGGATAGTAGTAATATCAGAAATTAGGTCAATGTCAATCTAATGTGTTTTTCTATGCTCTGAGCAGGATGGAAATATCAGTAACAAAGGAAGTCTTAACTACTTCTTCATGCGTGAGGAAAGGCTGATTTCTACGCGGTCGCGTTTTTTGTTCCATCTTCACCTCGTCCAATCTACCAATAGTCCAGAGGTGTCAATTTTATATCCTTTTGACCAGGCTCGAGAATTTGGTGCGAACATTGGTTTCGGCTAACATCAAAAGTCTCTTTGTGTCAATCTTTTTTTTTGACTGGCTAAAATTATTTTTCCAGCGTTCCTTTCTTTATCATTTTCACATAATGGAGGTTATGCATGGAGCCTTGCTGAATTTTTTGTATTTTTCAGTTACAAATAAATAAGATCTTTCCGGTGTTTGGGGCCGGGTTCATTCTTTTCTTTCTCTTTTTATTTGAGTTTTGCCTTCTCGTTAGTTGAGAGAGGAGCATAGAAAGAGAAGTTTAGATAGAACGAGAAAGAAAGAGATGTCTTATTTTAATTTGAATTCTTTTTATGTTGTTTATATATTTTATCATTTATTTTTATCGGGACTCATTATACGTTCTTTTGGCCCCCGGGTCAAAAATCTTGAACAACTACATCAGATCAGACCCATAAAGAAATCGGACGAGGTGATAATGCATCCATTTACACTGCTGGATTACAAGCGATAAAGATGGCATTTGACCTCATCAAAAATTAAACTAAGCAGCAATTTATCATTTTTACTGATATAATATCTAGCCTAATAGCACTCAAAGGAAAAAATAAAACCAACTATACATTCAGAAATTGCTAGGAACATATCACAATATAAAAAATGCAAAGATTCTCAGCTTGGATACCAAGTCATGTAGGCATAAAAGGAAACAAAAGCAGATATATTAGCAAAAAAATGTCACTATTATGGAAATTACAAATATTAAAATACTATACACAAACTTCAAAAAACAAACTACATTTATCCCAAGAAAATGGTAAGAAATATGGGACAGTTACCAAACTTCATGAAATCAAACTGACAATTGGAATTATGATCGCATGGCCGTTGCCTGAACAAAGGCAAGATACTGTGCTGACACAGGTTCGAATTGGGCACATATAGCTCACCTTTGTAGGCTGAAAACACCCACTAATGTACACTTTGTGTACACCGATTAACTATAAAACGTATAATGAAAGAATTTAAGTGATATACACATAGACGCCGTAAATACTATAAAATACCAAACTTCCAGCTACTATTTTAAAAAGTGTTCGTTTCCCACTTACTAGGCTCCCTGAAGGAAACAGGTTTTCTTAAACTCTTGCAGATACAACGCACACAAAAACTTCTACAAAATATTTGTTTACCAACACAAAGTACTCACACCCAAAATAACATCTGTCTACAGTTACAGAAGAAAATAAAAAGGATTAAAAATTACTTGACGCGAAAACTACCTAATTCGACATGAAATGATCCATAAGGTTGTTGCTGCAGTAAATACCACACTTTACCTTACCTTACCAATAAATACCTTACCTAAACTTACCTTTGTTCACTATAAACGAAATTTGATACCAAAAATAAAGACTTTGTAAAAATGCCTTTCTGCTACAGATATGCTTCTACTTCGAGACCAATGGAACGCTACTGTTTAAGGAATAGGTACCCAGGATGAATGTTTATGCTTCTTTGTCAAACAGCCAGTAAGCTGTCCATTGTAAATATACTTTTATTTTTAACTCATAATTAATTTTGATATTCTGAACTCTGATTTTGTAACGTATCCAAATTGAGATATTCTCGTGGTGTAACTTGGCATGCCTATTTTGTAATATTTGTCAATAATAATAATAATAATCTGAAACTAAATCTTTCATGTGTAAAATTATTGTTTGTTCACTTCTGGAATTTGTCAATTAATGTTGGCATAGGAGTGTATGGTTTGGAGGGAGGGGGCTTTCTTCAAATTGTGATGATCTTTAAAGAATCTGAAAGACTCTCCTCAAGTAGAGCACTTATATAACTTCCTGGCATTTGGTTGTCTTCTGTTTGAACATCCCAAGCTCACCTGGCTTGACCTCCTGTTTACATGTCGGAGAAGCCTGTTCTGCACCTGGTGGCTCTGATGCACCTGGATCCTCTGATGTTTTGACATGACACTGAATGCAAACCCTACTTTGATATCTGTTAGGGCGAGCCCAGTCATATTAAGTCATACAACGACTTTCCTCAATTCTATCTGCTTTGTAAATTTTAAATCACTATTACTACTGTAACTCGTTCAATTTTAGGTTCATATTGGTTTTAGTTTCACATTCCAATGATTTTAGTTATATTAACATAGGATTCTTAGCATATATGGTGATAATTAACACAACGATCTTTTATATTGTATTTTGAATGAGTGAAGATGCAAAACACGACTATTCATAAAATAAAATACATAGTAACTGGGAGTTCAATCCCTAGGTCGAGTAGTGTGTACTCTGGAAACAGAGTGAGCAATAACCGAGCAGTACTAAAAATAAGAACTAGACGAGGCATCTCTAGACATGGGCAGTAGAACAAGAATAGTCTACCTCCATAGATTAATTAAAGGGTTCAGTTCGGAATTCCCTGTAGGTTACCCGGATCGATATACACTTGATTAAGGCCGAGGGTTGGGGGGGGGCAACGGACAACGTCCAGATAACAACAACAACAAAGACTGGACAATAGTACGGGTGTAAATAGTGTAAATAAGAAGACTAGTGTCGTATTTTGCATTGGAATGAACAAAATATTATTCTATAGTGGGTTATCAGTTATAGTGAAGTGTATGAGTGTTGAAACAGATTAGTTTGATTTGGCCTTGTTAGTTAGATAGCCCACCATAAGAGGGGTATAAAACGAGAAAATCAAATTGTAAAGTGAAATAACAAATCTATATACATATAAATCAATTTAGATCTTTACAAATAAAATTAATGTATTTTCGTTGATACAATATCGTCAAAATGTTCGTAGTAGTCCTTGCAAGAATGAGTTTATGTGTACGTAGGCAGGAACGTATGTATGTATGTATGTATGTATGTATGTATGTATGTATGAGCGTTATCATAGGGTAGAAATGTCTTTGAAGTAATCGCTCAGTCTTAAAATGTTCCGTTCGTTTATCAAGTATAAAATAGGTGAGGGAGAAAGGTAGAGATAAAAATTACGATCGCTTGACATTTGTCAAGGGACGTGTTATGCTCGTCTCCTTCTCTCTGATGACAGGCGAACTTGCCTGTCTTTTATTTTGTTTGTGGGGCTTGAAAAGTTCATTTGGGAATTCACTCCCGGATATGATTCAGGACTTTACACTGGATGACGAACAAACTTTGCTTCGGTTCCCGAAAACGTCCGAAAAAGAATTTGTTTCTGAAAATTGAAGATTATTTGAATTTTGTTTTTAGATGTTCCCTAGTTTTCTATTGGCCGAAAAACATTTCACATCAAGGTGTGAAATTTCACGAGTTTTGTTTTGGATTCGCTTTTGCGTGGGTGTTAAACAAAGTTTGCAAATTCGAGTCTTTTTAATTTCTAACAAAATCAATGAATCAGTGCTTAGCATTTGAATTTTAAATCTAGATCTTGTTTTGTTCACTACAATCCCCTTCCAGCACAAAACTCACCATAATGCATCTATTATTTTGCATCTGTGTGCTGTGTTAGGTACATGAAATAAATCCCTCCCCGTCCCAGCAACACGTAAACATGAGTACCCCACGGAATACCTAAAAAAAAGCGAAAAAAGCATTTAAATTTAAGTTAAATTTCGGATTTATTTGAAAGATAATTGCTTAACTAAAGCAAATCTGAATTACAAGAAAAATTAATTTCCATATATAAATAAGGTTTCTAAACATTTTAAAAACATTAGCACGTTCACTCATCGAACTGCCATTATAGATGAAAAAGCTAAAGAAAATTTTAAATCTCTTAAAAATCCAATATTTGTTCTAGAGATACATTTCAAAGTCATTCAGTAAATTTAAGGATTAATTAACAGGATGGTATAAAAGTAATGTTTACTTTTTATTTAAAAGTTAATGAAAATAACGTTTATTTACGCACGGTAGCCTGTGGGGTCAGAGGTTAGAACAAAAACTCTATAATTACATACCTAACTTAAAAACGCGAGCGAAAAATTAAAAATAAAGAAATACAGAACACCAGCAGTGCAATAATGAAGACATTTGTATTTATGCTTAAAAAAATAAATCGTCTTTAACTTTAACGAATAATTTAAGAATACATTTTTTTTATTTTATAGGATTTTATGAAACTTAGCTATGAATTATTTTATTTTTTTATAGTACAATAAAAAAGTATTTTTAGTTAAATGATACTTTTGAGTGTAATACATTGCTTTTAATTTTTAATTATTTTCATACATTTTTGATGTCATAAAATATCTAATTGTACCCAATGTGTGTGTGGTTTTTTTTAATTATTCTGAATTTAAGAGTTATTTAATCATAATATTAATCTTCCAATAGGGAAAGTAGTAAAAAAATAACAGTTGCCAAAATGAAAAAAAAATTAAAATCCTCATAAAAGTTTTACACTCGAAAATGGCATTAAACTTTACATTTTTCTATTCTTCAAGCATGTCTTTATTTAACAAAAAAAAAAAAAAAAACTTACGAGCAGCAATGGGATGAATTTCAAAATTGCACCTAAAAAATAACTTGTAACTTAATTATTTATTGATACTCCACGAAAACACTAAAAAATCAGTATACCGTGATAATCACATGCTCCAAACGTAAGGAAAACAAAGTTTTATCTTCAAAATCGTTGTTATTATTAAGAGGAAAGATCAAAGTATTTTTTGATTATTTAATTAAATATTTTAATCCTTTTTAGAACATTCGAAATTTTTCTTGAGTCAGCGGTTGTAACTTTTAGTATAACAGGTTTTGGCCTCTTTTTGCGGTAACAGACATTAATTTGGAAATTCTTGCAAAAATCAAATAATTGTCGGATTTTAATTAAATTTTCAGCGCTTATTCATAATGAATGAAATTATTTTAAAAAAGTCTTTATTACAAAATCTTGGTAAAAATAAATATTTTTTACATGTGTTTCAGCCCCTTAATTAATTTTATGAAAACTTGAGAAATTCAACGAGTTGATTTTTTGGTGACTATATTAGTTAAAAGCAGAATTCTTTGAAGAATTTAAATCACTGAATTTATTTTGCAAAATCAAACCAGGTCTTATCGAAAATTTGTTCTGAATCGAAAAATAAAATACACAATAAAACTAAGATATTATTTCAAACTTTTAATTCCTTTTAAAGACAATATTGTCTGAAGAAAAAAAAATTTCGACGAAAAATGAATTTTTACAAGATTTGTTTTCATTCTTTACAATTTTAAATTGAATAACTTATAAATCTTTAAAAATCTTTTAAAATTCATTTTCAATGAGACAATTCTTAGGAAATATTGTTATTAAATAAAACTATATTTACTGATCATATATTGTAAATCTTTTCACAATATGACGACCCTGAATATTTTAAAAATAATTTCAGTTTGTTTTTGCATGTGTGATTACATGCAGAAATTTTGAAGTATGGATGTACAAACCAATAAATCTAGCATTTAAAAGTCACATGTTTTAAGGGTTGTCCCCCCTACAGCAAAAGTAAAAAAAAAAAAAATCTTTATCGTCTGCTTCCCCATACCTAACTATGAACACATTCGGCTGTAATTCGGCTGTAAATAAATCGATTAACACGTCAGAAAAACAAAACTCCGTTAGTTAAGAAATGTTTGTATACAACATTTTGCGCTATAAATAATATCTGTTTCAAATCAGATTAATTTAGCTTTAAATTTGCTAATTTTTCTCAAATAATGTTTCAGAAATATATATTTTATTTTTGCAAGATTTTTAAAACCGAGAATTAACTTTTGCATATAAATCAATCAAAAACAACCGTTTTGATCGATTTTATTGAAAAAAATCGATTCTGATCAATATAATTTCTGTTTGAAATACCCCACAGAGTATTTTGCTTAGTGGAAATAGTAAATTTTAAATTACGGCTAAAATGAAAGCTTAAAAAAGCCTTTTCATTTAAAACTTTACGTATACCGAATTAGTGGAGCTACCTATTTTTTTCTTAATAAATCTACGTTTTTCTGTCTAGTCAGAAAATGTGTTGCAATATGCAAGAAGCAGCTAAGCACCAACAGTCAGACAAGTATTTTTGTTGAGTTTTATTTAATAATTATATTTGGTAAAATTAGGGACAAATTTTCCATATGTTCGCACTTATTGCATTTATTTTTTTTATTTTTTGTTTTTTTACTGAGGTAACATTTACAGGGATTTTTTCTTTATAACTCAAAGAAAAGTCAAACTAAAAATTAAAAAAACTAACGAACAAATTAAACACGAGATATCGAAAAAAGGAGGTGGTGAAACAGACCCAATAACGCCCCCCCCCCCAATATTTCCACAAAGTTTTATAATAAAATAACCTATTGAGTATATAATTTAAATTCATTCATTCATCAATAAGTACTGGAAATTTCGTTTAAATCCGACAATTTCCTGTTAGGCAAATAAAACAGGAGATGAGATAGCGAATTTTCATTTCAGAAAAACGCATCCATTTTGGTGGTACCAACGCATGCTCGCGCGCACATAGCCATATATCTATTTTGCATTGGTGATTATACCAAATTATATCTCAAACCCGCACAAACCATGTGCTTATTTTGCATTTGTGGATATGTAAAATAATACTCTTCGATAATAATACCATGTGTCTATTTTACATCCGTAGTTATGCAAAATAATAGTGAAACGCTGAGCCGTATATAACTGGCCAATCAGGGTAGGTGATTAAACTAAAAATTCTTACTTGCCAAGATACGTGTAAGCGATCTGTTGATTGGCTGATTTCGAGCCTCTCCCCTTTCGTTATTATTATTATTTTTCTCCCCTTCCTCCTTCTCATTTTCCCAGCGTCCAGCAACCTGACACAACATGGTGGACTATTCTTGTTGCTTGTTGTGCGCAAACAATTATTACCCGCAACAACAACAACAACAACAACAACGCCGGCCTTAGCTTTATTTTATTTGTCTTAGATTATATTTCTCTTTTAAAAACCCTTGTCAGCAACAACTATGACTGACCAATTAACCGGATTACATAATAACCTTTGGATTCTCCGGCAAGAAGAGACGTAGGTAAACATTTCATTTAGTTAAGTGAAAGATTTTAAAAGGCAAAAAAGGATAATTGTAATAATCTTAGTACTTGTTATTCGTGTATGGCTTGTTAAATCTCCCTATTAATTTTCTTTAATTTATGAAAAGAAAAATGGAGATCTTAGTTTTTTTTTTTTTTTTAATTTCTTAAATTCAATGGGGCTTTTCCCCCTGTGGTAATAAAAATAAAAAAAAAATCTGCAATCGTAGATTCGTTTGAACTATTAAAAAAAAAGATATTTCTATTATATAGCATTAAAAAAATTGAATACTTTTTCTTTAAATTCTCCTTTTTTTTTCCCCACTGTATTTCAATTAAATCAATAAATCGTAATGTCAGTATTTTAATTATTTTAAATTATCATTTAAAAAATAGC
This sequence comes from Acanthosepion pharaonis, assembly GCA_903632075.3. Classification (NCBI taxonomy): domain Eukaryota; kingdom Metazoa; phylum Mollusca; class Cephalopoda; order Sepiida; family Sepiidae; genus Acanthosepion; species Acanthosepion pharaonis. The sequence goes on along the minus strand of CAHIKZ030000857.1, from coordinate 351,398 downwards.
AGTTGCTGTTATTTCAGAAATGATTGACAGAAATTAAAAGTTATAAATTCAGTCGCAGAAGTTGCTAAAGAATTCTAAAAGATGACTTTAAAGCCTGTTTGCTCGACGTGCTGACTGTTTTGTTTTGGGTTTTTTTTTTCTTGTCCACTAAAGTTCTGAGCCATGGTACTATAAATAATGGTCCCAAGACCCAAATTATTTACCATCATGCAACTGTTAACACTACTAGTAACTACTACTAAGATCCCAAACTGCTTGAGGATAAGGAACTATGTACCAGAGTCAGACCATTGGCATTTTTAAGGGAATTGGTTTCTAAATAAAATGACCACACACAAGAACGGCACCCAGGAAACGCGATTTGCAAGTCAAGTCACTTAATTTTCAACTTCACATTTCTCAAAGTTAGCCTTGAAAAGGGTTTTTGATCTTTACTTTCTATAAAGTGCCCACTTCATGTCACATCAAGCATTGTAGCAGATACTTTTCAGTACTTTTTTAAACTGCAACTTTCTAGTGCACCCCCCCACCAGAGATTAAAAAGATTATCAAATTTAACTTTCCTTTATTTGATAAAGGAAAGTTAAAGGCAAAAAACTAACCGCAGAAAACGTTACAAATAAAGCTTATTTGTATTTTATGACGTTCTCTGCAATTAGTTTTTGCCTCCTTAGGTGCTAAGTTACTTAAAAAGCTGTCCGGAGTAAATTCCGGGCATTTAAGGAAGATCAAATTTCAGATTCAATAACAAATGTCTTTGGTATTTCTCTACGTACGTACCTTCACGCAATTTTGAAGAGGGAATGCACAAGACTTGTATGAAAGTTAATATTTCGTAAATTTGTAGAAAACTGGTAAATTACGGGAAGACTAATTTTCGGGGGGGGGGGAGTTGCAGATGAGTTTTTTTTTACACGATTGTAAATCTACAACATAATTTTTCAGTAATTATGAATTCTTGTAACAAGTTGACATTTTTAAACCAAGAGTACCCTAACCTTTTTTTTTTTTTTTTAGTAAGGCTACGCGTATGTGCACCCAATGAGGCGTTAACTTTCTACTGCAACATCAGTTTGCCAACCATTTTTAGCAGGTGCCTTTTTTTTTTTTTTTTTTTTTTGAGGAAATGCTTTTAAATTCAAATCCACTTTTTAGTTTACTTTAAAAGTTTTAATAAATAATAATTTAAACTAAAGTTAATTTAAAAGTAACTTTATTATTCAAGTCTTTATGCTCTCCCCACATAAAAAAAAAATAAAAAATAAAAAAAAAAACTCCCGCGCACGTTGGGTTTGGGTTCAAAAGTGAGTTGCACGGGCGCGAAAGGATTGACAAAGTTTATTCTAATCTCCCAAATACATGCAATAACGGTGTTTTTTGTTTTGTTTTTCTTTCCTATTGCAGTAGCAAAATATCGACATAAGGAAGTAATTGAATGACAGATAAATGAAATGATAAATAGCGATAAGAGCAGAAATATTATACTTAGCACTTAGGAATATTTTCTACCTAGGATTTGTTTAACATAGACAAAATTAACACGAGGGAAAATATAAAAACTGAGTCTAAACAAGTTTGAAGAGAAGTTTGACAGTAAAAATAAGTATCCGGCCAGAAATTAGGAAGGAACTAAAGATATCAGCCAAGGGAGGTAATTACCTTGTGTCAAACATGCCTGGAGCTACCGAGAATAATGTAGAAATAAAACATTTTCATGATCAAATATCAAAATTCAGGATTTATCTGAACATTAAATGTTTTTGACATCCTTAAATACCCGGAGCAAAAATACGGATAGCTTTTCGTAGCACCTTTTATTAAAATATAGGATACAAAGTTGGACACTAATTCAAGATTGGAATAGTTTGACAAAGACAGGATTTCTTTGTTCCAAAATGTTCTTGGAAGTTTCAGTTCAGCATAAAAACTGCAAGAATTGGTAAGATGGTATTATTGTGCATTGAAAATCTGTGTTTGAAAGTTTTTGCTTTTTGCCTCGTATCGAACTTTAAAAAAAATCACTTAATGGACCTCAACAAATAATTGCTTACTGCACGAAGGTCTTGTCATTAGTCCTCGATTCTACCCCCAACAAAGCCACGCACGATGGTGTTTTACTAAAAGTCAAGTGTTTTACACACATGCACACACAGATTGTCGTTGGAAACTTAATCTCACTACTTGTGACCTAAAGTGTTTTACTTACCTGTTGATTGTACAAGAAAAAGGTTACAAAAATTCTTTAATGAACCTTCAGAAACGGTCACAATGAAGTATTGAAGTTACTTTTCTTTTTGGTTAGGCCTTTTTATCCTCTCTCTCTCTCATCTAGTAAAAAAAAAATCAAAGCGAAAAACATCAAGGGAACTTTTTATTTTAAGAAAAAAAAAACTAAGGAAAAAGACTGCTTTATTTTTAAAGCCCATATTGGTAACAGCTACGTGTCTTCGCTGCTAGTGGAATTTAAATTAAAGCAACCACTTGGAATCTGAAAATTAAGAATCGAATGTGTTTCCCTTTGTTTTGGGAAGGAAACAGATGGTACTTTTACTTGTATACGTTGGAAAATTATTGACTTTATGGATGCGATAAGGTAGTAGGGAAGAGTACTAATTCTTATTAAATATTAATTTAGACTTTTTAGACTAATGCACAATATGAGGCCTGATATTTATTATTTATTTTTTTTTTAATAAGTTTGCTTACTTACTTTATTTAAACGAACTGGCTATATAAAAACCATCAATTTTCCCTTACATCCATTATTTAACTGGTTTCAATCACTGTTGCTCGTACTCGGCTCAATTTCTTTTTTTTTTCTTTACACAAGAAGCCGTAATTATTTTTCTCGTGTCTTTGTCTACAGTCTTTAAAAAATAAAGGAGTGAAGTTTTAAGGCTTTAAAAAACTTCACTCCATTTTATTTCCTAACAGCTTGCAGTATTTTTTTAAAATGTTAAAGCTGCTTTTTGTCTTCATTATCAAACTTCGAACCAATTTTTCTCTCCTTATTTATTACGAATTGTTGGCGTTATTGGTCATATAATTTTTCTAAGATTTCGTGTTACAAGAAATCATGGTAGTTTTTCGTTCGATTTCATCCTGATGAAAATTGAAAATTAAGATGTATTTCTTCCTTGTCTCCTTTTACCCCACAAACCAAATATTAGCAATAAATCTATTCTAAAAGTTGAAAAGACTGACCGACTATAATTACAACTTGAGCTCTTTACTTTTTCATTTGTCGTACAGTAAAATAAAAAATAAGTTTTCTGGCACCGTTTTTTTTTTTTTTTTTTTTTTTTTTTATTTAATTTTGTTGAGTAATTGAGTAAAAAAAAAAAAATCTAATTAAGATAAAAGAATAGAAGTCATTTCTAAAAAGAAAAAAAATGATTACTTCTAAAAAGCGTATTTAATAAAGTAAAACTTTACAAGTCTCAAACATAAGAAATTTTATTAAAAAAATACATTCTCATTTTTTAAATATACTTCCTTTATACACCCAAAATGCGATTGTAGTATTTTTTTTATCGGAAAAAGTCACTTGTTGAAGATCAGATAAGACACTTTTCTTTGTGTTTAGTTTTAGTGTTACTTTTTTAGTTTTATTTCTGTGTAATAATGGGCTATTCAAGATCCAATACTTCGTGTTTTCCGCTTGTTTAGTTTACTCATGTTGTTGTTCATGTATAGTTTTCGAATTTTTTATCTAAAGATCTGCTGTATATTTAATTAATCATTTCCAATATTATTTAGTCTTTAATAAATTTCACTCAGAGTAAGCTTACATTTTTCATTTATTTATATATATATATATATATATATATATATATATATATATATTTATATATATATAGTAAATTTTTCTCCCAAAGGAGACTACTCCATTAGGTGCAACGAGTTTATTACTAATCTAAGGAAAGGAGGGCATTACAAAACGAACAACAAAAGAAAAAAAACTTGCAAAGAATTGCTCAAATACAAAACTGAAATTAAACATTTCAATAAAAGTCATTAGATAATTTTGCAGAATCTATTCGTAACGTGATAACTTAGATCGTCAGTTGACACTAAAATTATCAAGCCCAGATAAAAAAAAAAAAAAAAAAAAATGTCCCTGATCTATTTTTTTGTGTTTGTATATTCTAAAAAAATATTTCTATAACTTTGTGATATGCATTATTTTTCAATGCACCCAAACCATACACGTCATGGGCAAATAGTGCTTTGACGAAGTGGGCATTTTGTTTGCGGTTGCTTTTGGAAGCTTTTTAGACAAAATGTCCTGTCGTGATTGTCACGACATAAAAACTAAAAGATTTAGTTAGACAAATTGTGTTTTAGTTTTCTCTTATCCATGAGGATACCGTATATTTCACGGGTAACTTGATCAATGTTTCTCTTCAATACAAATACTGTTGTCAGTAGAGTTGAAATTAAAGTACAAAATCTCTTTTAAAAGCGTGGGATGTTATGGCTGATGATTTAAAAAAAAAATCACTGGAATCTGAATTGTATGTTGTATGAAACACTGGTCTCAATAGTGATTTATTCTAATTCAGTGCTGTAATTATCCTAAATGCTTTGAGTATTATTAATCTGGCTAGATGTTGATAACTGTTCATTCTAAAATGTGGCTTTGTTGAGTTTGCACTAATTTTGTCTTGAACAGAGAAATTCATTTGAAGTAATTTTCTTTGCATTCATAATTATTTTAATTAGGCGATCTTATATTAACTTTTAGCCTTGGGAGAAGTCAATTTCTTTCATCTTGTTTACAGTTTAGATGACCATAAAGTTTTTAGATTTTTTAAAAAAAATTTCCTATGTTCGAATTAATTTTACATTGTACATTTCTACATTTTATTCTACAATTGATTGTCAGCACTTTCATTAATAATTAGCGTAATATTGGCTTCACTGATGAAATGATAGGGTGTGTATGTAATGACTTTATTTTTTACATTGGTATGACTAATAAAAAAGAAATAGTATGTTCAAAAATGGAAAAGGAATACATATTTATTTAGAACAAAGAAGTCAGTTATTGATTGTACTTATGCACCATGAATTTGCTATTAGAACCGTAATAGTTCTGCTCTCATGAGATCATCTTTTGCCAAGTAATTTCATCATGAATATTGTTTGATTAGATTTCTATTTACCATAAAATTTCTAGCCTTCATACTGTGTTCTAAAAGGTTAGGATGTTAGTACAGATGTAATGTATTTTATAATATTTGCTAAATATTTATAATCTTTTATCTATCATGCTACTTACAGTTAAATGGTCTAAGTCAAAACTGAATAATACTATTTTACAAATTTCTTCAACTCAAAACATCTTTTTTTAAAAAAATGTTTCGGAAAACTTCTCTTCTCAGCAATGTAAAATAAATGGTTTTATGATCCTCATACTAAGTAGTTTTATTTACAAGCTTTCTCTGCTCTAAAACAAGTGACCGTTTTTTTTTTTTTTAGACATTGCTTTTTCATATAAAATATGATCTTTTGAGTGAAAAAAAACTCTTCTGATTACCACTGCAACAAAACAAGCTTAAGTAGTATTTTTTTTTTTTTTTACATAATTTCAGTGTCTTGTGTCTGTGCTGAATATATTTCTCTTCTATAGAGATATTTTGTAAGAAATATAAATTGATTTGGGCTATTGACTGAAAATGGAGTATGAAATATACAATAGAAAGTTCATTTGAAAATTTGGAATTTGGAAATGTCAGTTGTGAATACAAAGGGCATGAAATTTTCACTTGATCCTGATTCTATTGGCATCCTAGTAAAAAATTACTCAAACATTTAGAAATCATGAAAGGATGTTTGGGGGGAAATGAAAAATAAGTTGCTGTATTCATTATAATAAATGTTTATAGTCTCATTTTTATAAAAATTTATCTGCGCTCTATACACACACACACACACACACACACACTAATAGAAAGCACAAGTTGCAAATTTTTTTTTGTCTTTTTACTTTATTACAGTTTTATCAATATTTCAGTTATATATAATCAACAAAAGACCAATTGATAAAAATGGCAATTTTTAACACGAACACTGACAGTAAACTTAGTGTTGTTTGAGAACAAAGGTGTAAAAATATATCAGACTGTGTGTATGTGTGTATATATATATATATATATATAAATATATATATATATAAATATATATATATAAAACCTTCTCCTAGTTGAATACAAATGTAAACTTTAACAAATTTCTTAAATAATTCTAAAAGGCAACAAGGGACATTTTAATAATTGCTAATGAGTTTCTTAACTTTTGGCTTCTACATTCACAAGATATTCTATTTATTTCAAAGTCTAAGAATGTGGCTTTTATGCTTAAAGAGATATCATTGAATATTTCTCATCTCAAAGACCATCTCCGCTGGAATGACAAAGCATCTTACAATATTAAGAAATTTCCCTCCACCCACTTATTGCTTAGTAGAAATTTTCAAGCAAGCTAGCTTCTCACATAACTATCCTTAATAATCCTGAGCATATTCAAGAGAATAAGTTTTGTTCCAAATGTTCAAATTACTTTCTTGAAATCTAGCATCAAAAGAATAATAGTTACCAGTGAAAATTTCTATTAAATTCTTGATCTAAAAGCAGCTGCCATTTTTAATGTTTTCTGGATACCTTGATTGGTCATTACTCAAGTTGTCTTTCATAAGAAGCTTCTTGCGATAATCAAGTATACAACTGATATTTTCTTTCTGCTGTTTATGACAGTTGTACTTTCTGACAATGTAAGAAGCACATTGTCTTCGTTTTTAAGCTTGCAACTTTAAAAAGAAAATTGTAATTTAATTTTGTGTGTAAAATTTAAAAACGTATATTTTCACTTGAAATGTTCTAATTTGTATTTCCATCCCACTTGGTTGATAAATCAATACACCACATTTTTTTTTTTTTTTTTTTTTTTTTTTTACAGATTATTGTAGATAATGTGTGCATGAAGTATACTTAGTACTGAGTGCCAAGTAAAATGCACAATTTTCAAATTTTGCTTTTAGGATTTTAGAAAATTACTGTTGACAAGCACGTGTCCATCTGCTGGAGATAAAGGTAAGTGAATATCTATTGGTCTAATTATGATTGTTTACTAACACTTTTATCGTTTTAAAAGTTTCAATTTTCTTTACCAAATCTCTATTGGCTGCTGGAACACACCAAATAGTAATTTTTTGGTTTAAATCCTATTAAAACTTTGCCCATTTTATTTACTACTTATGAATTGAGGAGGAAGTTAGTTTTTTGGGACATTAATATTATCACTTATGCTTTTTAAGTTCTATAAATTTACAAGTTTTTTCTCTGATTTCTTTTTCAAATGGAAACTCAATGAGGTTTTGTTTTTAAATGCACACTTTGAGTGTTAGAAACACTTCAACGCTAATTGCATTTGATCTAATTTTTAGATAGAGATAAGAGGGTCAGCTGAAAAGTTCATAGGCTGGCCAAGATACTCTTATGTTTAAACATAGTACCTCCTCGTGGTCCACACATTTTTCATTGCTGTTGCAGTGCTTGGATCCCATTGAAGAAGTCATCAATAGCAAATATGACATCACTGTGATACTGGCTCCCAGCTAGGTGTGTTTTTTTTTTTTTTTTTTTTTTTTTTTATGAAGAATAGAGGATAATCAAATCAGGAAAATAGGGAGAGTGATCAACCAGTTCAAAGCTACAGTCACACACAGCAGACATTGAAACCAAGGACTTGTGTGCTGGAGTATTATCCTGATGGAACAAGACCGCTTTTGTCAGTTTTCCTTGGTGTTTGATCTTGATAGCCTTTCTAACTGCCTCAGCAAGTTGGTATAGTACTCTGTAGTGATGGTGTGATCCTTTTGAAGATAGTCAATAAGCACAATGCCTTTTGCATTCCAAAAAGCTGAAGCCATTACTTTCCCTGCAGATGAAACAACCTTGGCCTTCTTTGGACCAAGTGAGGAGGAGTGCTTCCACTGTGTGGATTGTGTCTCTTTGTCAAAGTGATTAACCCAACACTAAAGAAACCAGATGGATCTGCCTCAAACAATGTCAGATTTTCCTGTGCTATGATCAGCCTGGTGCACTTGTTCTCAGGTGTCAGAAAATATGGTACCCACTAAGCAGAAACTTTCATCATGCCAAGTTCTTTGTGCAGAATATTCTCAACTCTCTCATGGAATATGTTAATAACATTGGCTATTTTGTTTATAGTCAATTGCCTGTCATCCATCACCATGTGTTAAACAGAATCATTGTTTTCCTCAGTTGCAGAACATCCAGAACTTGGGTCATCTGCAAGACTCACTCTTCTACTCCTAAATTCAGTTTCCCACAGTTGATAAAGCTGGAGCATCATCTGCTGATGTATCAACCACAAACAGCATGAATGTCTTTTGGGGCTAAACCCTTTTTCTGCAAATAGTTGACAGGCCATTAAATCCAACAACCAACCAATCCTTTTTCTGCAGGTACTGTGATAACACCACAATGGCAAACTTTGTCTATCTTCAAGAGAAGTCACTACCAGTTACTTTTGAAGTTGTCTTTGAACAGTCAGATGTCAATTTAGCTGGAAAGAAACAATGAAGTTAATAAGAGTTGAAATTAATGCATGCAAGATTTCACAGCTCTAGCATCACTTCATTATCAGTTCTGAACTTTTCAGCCCATCCTCATAAAAATAATTGAATTTTTTTCTTGTCAGTTGTTAACATGTTAAATTTAATAATTGTCATGAATTTTTAAATTTTACTTTTGACAAATCCAAAAGTTGAATTGAGATATGAAATATATGCTACCTTCTCTTTTGATTTAGATCCTTATAATTAATCAGGCCAAAATAATCTGTGAGTAACAGTTTTTTTTTTTTTAAGTTGCTTTTGTTATAGTTTTGAACTTGCAACCCCTCTCCCTCTTTTGGGAAAAGGGTGAAACTCAGAGAAGCTACTGTGCTCTTTTTAAACTATATTTGAACCACATTTCCTTTTATTGACATGAATAGAGTTTAAGGAATTTCTCAAGATAAGTATTAACTGATTCCAACAAATGTAGCACTGGTTCTACATGCTAACATAGTATATTAAGTCAGCAAGCTGGCTGTATTAGTTTAGAAATCTTTCTTGTTGCTATGAAACTAATGTTAATCAAAGATTTTAAGTTGCCATAAACCAAAAGGATAAAGAAAATTTAATTGACAGCAAGGTTTTTAGGATCTTTTTTTTTTTTTTTTTTTTTTTTTTTTTTTTTCAGCTTTGCTCATAATCAGTAATATTTGCATGGCATGGGTTTTAAAACCTCTATTGGAAAATATGAAAATAGGTACCTCCATGAGATTGCTAAAAAAGAGCATAGCATGATGAAAAAGATGCCAAACTTGACGAAAACAAAATTTTATCATCTAAATGTTTATTAACAGGAAAGATCAAAATATTTTGCCATTTTTTTACATTTTTTAATCATTCCTAGCACGTCCGAAATTTGCATTAAAAATCTTTTTTTTTTCTTTTTTTTTTTTTTGTCAGCAAAATTGACCATTTTTTTACATTTTATAAAAAAACTGGAAATCTCACTTTGAAATTCTTTTAAATATCAATTATCATTTTTTTCAAAACTTATTTTAAGAAAATCAGAAATTATAATGTTTATTTAAAATATTTTGAACCAAGCTTAACTTAGCTTCTGCACCGAAAAGATGTAATTTGAAAATAAAACAAAGCAGGTCATAAACTTTCACGTCACTTAACAGGTGATGAATGACATATTGACGGATTCCATGAGGCTAATTTGTTCTACAGAAGGAGAAAAGTGAAATAATTTACATTTAAGTGAACAAATTATTTACCTCGTTATTTTTAAGGAAAACTTTCAGCACTCTAACTTTTTTTTTTTTTGTACTTAGCTTTCACCTTTACGTTTATGATGCTTTATGGAAAATATATTATAAAAAAATTAAAATAAGACTGTTAAGAGTGAGATTAAATTTCATAAGAAAGGTATCTAATTTTCTTATGAAATTTTACCAGAAGTGTACATAAAATACTATAATTTTATGTACATTTTTTACATTTGACTGTTATTTGTATTTCCATTCATTTTATTAATTTTGATATTTCATTTATGGAAAAATGTCATAACTGAGATTAATATAAAAATAAGATCATATAAATTTCATAAGATGATACTGATGCTTGTAGGTACCCTTCTCAGTTGAAATTGAAAAATCAAATTAACTTCTCTACACGTGTTTCGCAAAAGTAAAGGCCTTAACAGCGGAGAACAATGCTTAACTCAAATAATACAACTTAATTGTATTCTGGTTGGTCTTCTGTACGTTATAATTACAGCCTGATTATAAACACAAAATTACATTTCTTAATTACTGCGGATCTTCTGATTAGTCAAAATGATACAATTTACAACACGCTAAAAAATCTCTCATAAGGAGACTTAGGAAAGCTGATGCGGCTTTTAACTAATTTTATAATATTTTAAAAAATTAAATGTAAAAATCTATTATAATTAAGAAATAACAAATAATTGTATTAAAAATTCATTTTTCATCAAAAACATTTTTTGCTTTCAGAAAATATTGTCCATATTCATAAAAACAACTAAAAGCAAATAAAAGCATTTGAAATTAAATAATATCTTTGTTTTATTGAGTTTTGAGCTGATTTTCAGGTGGGGGGGGGTCCAATTAAAAACAAAAAAAAACATGATTTGCATTCCTCAAAGCCGTGTGCTTTTAACTATTGTAATCACTAAACCCGATGCAATTGAATTTCTACCATTTTCATAAAATTAGTTATGGTGGGGGGTAATAAATATAAAAAAAAATATTTCTGCCATGACTTTAATAAAAAAAAAAAAAAACAATAATTTCGATCATCTGTGAATAATTCCTGAAAGTTTCATTAACATCCGACAATTATTTATATTTTTGCAAGATTTTCCAAATTAATGTGTCATATCAAAAAATTGTCTGTTATTTACTAGTTCCGCTGATACAGAGAGAAACAAGGTTTTTTTTAATCAAAATTTAGAATGTTCTAAAAAGAAGGAAAAATTTAAAAAAATAATTAGTCTTTGGTCTTTCCCCTTAATAACACAAGCATTTAGACGATAAAATTTTGTTTCCGGCAAGGTTGGCGTCTTTTTCATCAAGCTATGCTCTTTTTTTAGTGATTTCGTGGAAGTACCTTATATGAAAACAAAAAAAAAAATAAATTCTACTTGTAAAGTTATTTATTTTTATAAAAGACTTTACCAAATTATCTATTTCATTACTCCATGTTTGTTACATTTTTTTCTTGTTTGTATGGTACTATGAATTGTATATATTTTCAAGAAATCCTCTTTAATAATTTCATTAATTACTTGCAGGATGTGTATTAAGATTTTGGTAGCAATGTTCATCTATTTAACAAAAATTGGTGAAAAATATTCATTTTTTTTCTTAATATTTAATGTAATTTTTCTTATTTGGTTTTGATATTAAAATCATGGATTTTTTTTCACTGTTCATCACATGGTAGCAAAACACTTAAACTATTTTTTAATGAATATTTTATTGCATTTTATTTTTTAAAAATTATCACATTACTAAGGATATCTTTTAAATTATTTATTTTTTTCACTAATTTCAAAATTGCTTATCCTGCATCATGTGTATCTGCTACCTTTTTTGTTTTGTTTTTTTTTTAAAAAAGAACAAAAAAACCCTAAATTATCCATGATGACTGGCCGTTCTACATCTAAAGGCTACCTTCCAGTTGGTAAGTGCTCTCACCACTGGCCTTTCCTATCTGAGACTTTTCTTTTTTGAATCCTACCTCAGCCAATCACTCAGTTTGCACACACTTAGCTTCAATCCTGCCAGAATCCTCTTTATTAGAGGATTCTCTGCCCAACCCTCAACCATTCTGAAAGGACAATACCAGCTATTGTTGTCTTATCTCTGGTTTGATGGCTAAGTATCTCAATTGCTTGCTGTATTCAATGATACACTTTTGATCTTGCATCTCTTTGCTATTCCCCATCCAGGCAATCCTGAATAGATTTTGCCTTTATGCTGCTTCAGACTTTGGAAATTTCCTTTTATACTGACCCACTTATCAAATATATTTGAATATCATTATGCAAATTATGAAATGTTTTTCTAATTTAGTTTTATTTGGACATTGCAATTACAATGAGGCAGAAAACCTACAAATGGTTTAAGAAAAGGTCGAGTATATTTTAGGCCTCAACAAAATGTCATTATCAGAGATTGAATTACTATAAGCAAAATTATGGGATTGGCAGAGTAATTTGGACATGAATTCAACAAGTTCCTTTTATTAGAATTTTGATATTTAAAGTTTATATTTTTTCTGGTCAATTAGATAATGAACATGAACTTTATTGCAGATTTTATAGAATGAGAATCTTTAATGTTTTTCATTGCAGTTTTGTTTACAGCCCTGAGACTTTAGCTACATTAGGGTTAGTTGTGCTGTTTTTATGATCACGGTAATATTTGACTACGACTCTGTATTTAGAAAAACAGTGTAATCTCATACAAGACGTTGAAAAGTCCTTGGCCTGATCCACTTGCCAAAATTTGACCAAACATTAAAATCTTAAATTTTTTTAACCTTTTCTTAGTTAGGCCCAAGAATTTTTCATAAATAGAAAGGGATTCCAAATAATGCATCTAAAATCTTTATAGAAATGATTTTCTTAAACTGAAGAGTATGCTTTTATGAAATTATTCTATATATGTCATCATTGTATTATGTAAACAATGTCCAGATAAAATGTTGCTTTCATTTTAATTAACCTGACACCAAAACATTTCTAAGTTGTCATTTTTCTCGCTTTAAATGATTGTTCACTAATATGTAACATAGATATGTTTTGAAATCTTCAATTTGATATTGGTCTTTTGCAGTTTAAGTACAAAATTTGAAAACCTTTCTTTCTTAGTATTAGCTCTGAAATGCCATTATCTTGGATTCTTTCAAACTGGAAATGAATAATACTCTGCCTATCTGTGGATACTTCCATTTAACACACACAAATTATTGGCTCAAAATTGTCTGTTGCTTCTGCTTGTACACCTTCTCTGCTGAGACACCAAACAATGTACTCTGCATTTCATTTCCTTATACTCTATAAGTAGTTTAGTATTTTAAAATCACTAATCCTATTGACAAAACTTTTACTTCCTCTTGCCCTGAAGCACTAAGGGAGGCAACTTTAGTTAGATAATATGAAAGAATCTTAGTTGAAGAGCTGCTTGTTTAGGAAATATGCTGTTGAATCAACGAAATAGCCTTTTTAAGGATCTCAATAAACTAATTCTTTAATAAAATAGGATTAAATAGGTTTGCCTATTGTCCAGGTCAAACTCCTCCCATGTCTTTTGAACAAGAGGTTTACCCATTGTTTCCTGTTTACAATTGTGTTTCCGGTTCCTTCTAAAATCTACTTCAACTCCATACTTCTAATGTCTCTGCCTGAACTATGAAATTTTATTTACTAATTATTTTTTCCTCACTAGTAGATGATGGGTTTGCTTCTTGTTTAATTGACACTCCTACCCAGTTTTTTGAACAGGAGTAGTGGTTTATCCCTTGTTCCTTGTTTAGGATTGGGTTTCTGGTTCCTTCTAAAGTTTTCTCATTCTCTTTCACTCCCAGTAGCCACTTGCATCTTCGTGACATTATCACCTTGCTTGGAGTGAATTGATTTAAAATAAAATTTTTCTAGTTGTATATGAATTAAAAACAACTGAGAATAGAAATTGTTTAGAATGAAAAACAATTTAGTTTGGTCAAAACAATTTCTAGTCTTTAAAATGTTGGCCACTACTATTAATGTATACAAAATGCAGAAAGTGTATTAAATACAGAACTCCTTTGAACACTCTGCTGTTTATATTTAATTTTGCATAAAAATAATAATTATACAGTAGTCCACCTCTATAGCGTGGGCTTTGGGGTCCAAGATGGCCGACCTGTGCTGCAAGTGAATCGTGGTGGGGTTAATGGAAGATTGAACACCTACCTGATTTTTGGGCCTTATTTGCCCTATTTTGCGATATATATACCATAGATAATGGCTCGAAAAGAACTTCAAAAAATTATACTAATTTATGCCAATGATTCCATAAGAAATTTTGGGTAATTTGCTTTTTAAGCCCTGCGCAAAGTATCTAATAAAAATTTCCCAAACAGTTATTTTTTATTCAAAACTTACATGCCTAATTCGAAAATAAAGAAATTTTTATAAAATCTACCGTTTTGGAGTTACCAACAATAAAAGTTTGGACTCATTTGTTTCATTGTCGGCTACAGCACAGCAGTCATTATTGGCATTGTTTGTATCAGTGCGTGCACAATAATCGAGACAAGTGAATGTCTATTCCACAGAAAATATGTGCAATCAATGCCAGTAATGGCTGCCACAACATGAATGAGTTCAAACTTTTATTGTTGATAACTCCAAAAAGGTATATTTTATCAATTTCTTTGTTATTTTCAAATTAAGCATGTGAATTTACACGTAAATATAACTATTCAGGAAATTTTTATTAGATACTCGGTCCGGGGCTTAAAAAGCAAATTACCTGAAATTTCAACTTATTTCAGTGTTTTACAGCAGACTTTTTATACAATAAATTTTAACCGTTCACAAAAGTACTTCCTCTTGCAATGCATTATTGTCTAGTTTGAAAAGTAGTCTGGCATTGTAAAAGGAAAAGACAAACATGGAAAGTGTGAAGTATAAGAAATTAAATTTATTTCCACAAATATCATGTTTGCTATACATATAAAATCGAACAATAAGCACAATAGTTATATAAATAAATAAAAAAAAACATTCATATTAATAAAATTAACAATGTCCATCTACTCAGTGTTTAATAAATAATAATAAAAAAAAAAAGTCGGTGAGCTTCTTCTGCACCTTGCCCTTCCTAGCTCTCAGCTGGGTCCTCCTGAGAAGGTTTCTTGGGATCCACCACCCACCCGCAGTACACCAGGTTATCGCAGTAAACTGGTTCGCCTAATAACATTGAACTACTGTAATAATAGAATAATTAATGCTTTCTCTTTCTGGAAATGTTTTAAATTTATTTCCAACTTGGATTTGCTATATGTAAGCTTATTTTTCATGACATCCACTTTTAAAACTGATTTGATATAAATTGATTCCAGGATGTCTGAATAAATGTCACTTCTGTAAAAAAGCTAAGACAAAAGACCTTCCATTCAAGTTAAATAATCAATTATCTCAACATGAAATTTGAACTGAGAATCCCAATGAATTTTACAGCAAGTCTCAAGAAGGAAATTTGTTCTTTTGGATGTTATAAAGCAGTTTTGATCTTCTGATATCATTTTTAAGTTGAACAGTTGGTCCAAACTAGTTGAACTAGTTGCTCCAAACACTTGTCTTTAATGTTAATCAAAAGATATATTTCATTCATTCTCTCTGGAAGTAGTTCTCAGAAGACATCACTATAACTTAATTTTATACAAAATGTTTATTTTATGTAAGGTGTAATTTTTATTTCATTTTTACTTTACTTTAAAGACTTTCTAAAAGCTTATTAGCTTATTACATGATTTAATTATTTTTTTTCTTTAATTTTCAACAAAAATTTTATTTCTCAAGATTGCGTTTAAAAAATGTTCTTGACTTCCTGTTTGGTTATGCCACCTTCTCCATTTGCTTTTTGGTTGTCTGTTTTAGGTGACCAAAAAAAAAAAATAGATTATTCTTGAGAAATTCAATTAAAAAAAAAAATAAAGTGATGAAAGTCTAAAAAGGCATATTCCCTATTTATTTTAGATGAAAAACAAAAACCAGAATTTACTATTTTTGTTGTTCTTACAGTCACAGTCATGGCCACCTACTCTGGAAGCACAAGCTCTGTGGAACTATCCATAGCTCCACTTATCACTTGTAAACTCTGTTTGACGGAGTGTCCATTACAAGACACTTATGAAATCCACGATTGCAGATGTCTTTACTGTGAAGCAGTAAGTATACCTTGTTTCTCTCCCTACCACCTTCATGTGTACACCACACTTGCTATTCACATCACAAAATGAATTTTTTTTTTTTTTTCTTCAGCACTCCTTCATGCAACTTTTCATGTTTTGTTCTATTTTTAACAATAAAATTGGACAGCCAATATTGACTATTGGTTGACTAACTACAAGATAAACAAAATCTATTGTGCTTTATCAGCAAATGTTATCTGACTGTTCAGTAATTTCTATAAATTCTATTTTTCGTTTAATATTAATGTAGGTACCTCCCCCACCTCCACAAAAATAACGTGTTTAAAATGAATTTTTAAAAATGAAAAATCTTTCTTGACGTTTTTATTTTAATTTCAAAGTAATAGATTAAATTTAATATTTCCAATAAGCAAAATACTTTGCAAAAACTAATTTAAATTGACTTAAAGAAGGTCTTATTTTTATTTTTTTTATTTTGCTAAAATAGCCAATTATTGCCCCCCCCTTTTTTTTTTTTAGTTGTCTTTCATTGGAATGTAATTCTCTTTATTAAAAAAAATCTTCCAAAAATAAAATATACTTTTCAGAAACTTTGAGGGATATTAGCTGACTTAAAGTATAATTAATCTGGTTTGAAAGAAATATTATTTACTTTAAGTTTAAAATAATACAGAAATGCATTTTTAAACCACTTGGTAGCTGTGTTTTTTACTGATAATAGCTATATTTACATGTTTGCCATGTGATGACAGATTTATTGTTCTACAGAGACTTTCTGTAAAACATAATTTAAGAACATGAGTGCCTTTTTTTTATATAATTTTTAAGTACTCGGTAATCTTAAAAATGTTGGAAAATATTCTTCATAATCTAATTTTAGGAATGTTGACTTTAAATTTACTATAGTTCTCTCTCTTATTTTCTGATAATGTTGTGTATAGTCATCCATACTTTAAAAAAATGGCACATTTATTTACATAAAAAATTTGAAAATTCTTAAGTCTTGGTGTTCGATGACTGGTATTAAGCTTTACTTTACCATTTATTAGTAAATATAGTTTTCACTTAATATAATCTAAATTCTAAATGGGTGAAATTAATATGGAATTTTAAGATTTAAAACTTGATAAATTTTTCTAATTAAAATTTTTAAAAAAATGGAAATAATTCTTGTAATAATTCATTATTAATTGAAAAAAAATTTTTTCTTAGGACAATAATGTCCTTAATATATCTTATTTCTAAAAGTAATTAAAAGCTTTCCTAATTAAATGTCAGTTTTATTGCTTTTTTCAGAGAAGATTTTTTGGTAAATAGTGTTCCAGCTTGACAAAAACAAAATGGTTACTAAAATTCTCCATGGAGTCTTGCTTTTAACTAATCTAAATCTAAGGCTGAAATTTTAATTTCTTGAAATTTCATAAAATTAAGTATTTAAGAGATGTAAAAAAAAAAAAAAAATTATATAATTTCATTCATTTGTGAAAGTTTCATTAAAATCCAACAATTATTTGATTTTTGCAAAAATTTCCAAATCTGTTTATCGAAAAAAAGGCACTAAAATAATTTCTCAGCTACTGTTGACACAAAAGAAGAGAAAAAAAATTTAACCAAAGTTTTGAACGTGCTAGAAAGCAATTAAAAAATTCTTTGGTCTTTCCTCTCAATAACATAAACATTTTGATGATAAAACTTTGTTTTTATCAAGTTTGGCACCTTCTTTTCATCATGGTCAGATCTTTTTTAGCAAAAAAGTGGAAGTACCTATATTAATGTTAAAATGTTTTTCTACATTTCTGTATTTTATGTTTTACTTAAATAAATGCTATGTTTTTGTTTATTAAAATCACTGCCTTTTTAGGTGTAAAATTTAGTGTGTCCTCTCTCCATACACATGACTTTTTCTATAAAGTTAAGAGGCTTTATTAGACAGTGTTTGAATTGGTAATTTTTTTTACATTGACTTGATCATCATATTTACCACTTTGTTCTCCTTTCTATCTTTCAGGTAAGTTCATTGTTCTATTATAATCTTTTTTGTAGTCTTCCAGAGGTGACATTTTTTTTCCTTTATAAGGCAGCTGTTATGCTTAATGTCAAGTCAATTCCTAGTTAAAGAATTTATCTTAACAATCATTTGCAAATAAAGGGAGACTACTCTAGTTAAGCTTCCAAATATTTAAAAAAAAAATAGTGAACTTAATCAGCAAGAGTCTGGTATTGAATCGTTTCTGAACATGGTTACAATTTAGATAGGTACCTTCATGAGATCGCTAAAAAAAGAGCATAGCATGATGAAAAAGACGCCAAACTTGACAAAAACAAAATTTTATCATCTAAATGTTATTATTAAGAGGAAAGATCAAAATATTTTGGGGTTATTTTTTTTACATTTTTTAATTGTTCCTAGCACGTCTGAAATTTTCTTTAAAAATCTTGTTTTTTTTAGTCAGTAAAATTGACAGATAATCAATCATGTCAACCATTTTATTCCATTTTTTATAAAAAAAAAATGAAAATCTTTCAAATTTTTTAAAAAATCAATTATAATTTTTACTTAAAATATTTTGAAACAAGCATTACTTAGTTTCTGTGCCAAAAAGAAGTAGTTTGAAAATAAAATAAAGCAGGTCATAATATTTCGTGTCACTTGACAGGTGATGATTGATAATTTCATTGTGTATTGACAGCTTATGTTAGGAAAATTTATCATACAGGAGGACAGAAGTGATATTTAGAAGTTATTTAGATTTAAGTGAATGAATTATTTACCTCGTTATTTTTAAGGAAAACTTTCAGCACTAATTTTTTTTTGTACTTAGCTTTCCAATTAAAAAAAATACATGATTTGCTTTCCTCAAAGCCTTGTGCTTTTAACTAATATATTCACTAAACTGAATGCAACTGAATATCTAGAATTTTCATAAAATTAGTTATTGGGTGGGGGTAATAAATATAAAAAAATTTTTCCATGACTTTAAAAAAAGAAAACAAATTTATAATAATTTCCATCATTTGTGAATAGTTTCTGAAAGTTTCATTAACATCTCACAATTATTTATATTTTTGCAATATTTTCCAAATTTTTCTGTCATACAAAAAAAAGAAAACGTGCTAAAAATTTGTGTTATTTTACTAGTTCCGATGATGAAACGAGAAAGTTTTTTTTTAATCAAAATTTGGAATTTTCTAAAAAAAAAAAAATAAAAATTTGAAAAGATAATTAAAAAAATACTTCGGTTTTTCCTCTTAATAATAACAAACATTTAGGGGATAAAATTTTGTTTTCATCAAGTTTGGCATCTCTTTCATCAGACTATGCCCCCCTTTTTCTTTTTCTTTTTCTTTTTTTTTTTTCTTTTTCTTTTTTCTTTTTTTCTTTTCTTTTTTTTTTTTTTTTTTTTTTTTTTTTTTTTTTTTTTTTTTTTTTTTTTTTTTTTTTTTTTTTTTTTTTTTTTTTTTTTTTTTTTTTTTTTTTTTTTTTTTTTTTTTTTTTTTTTTTTTTTCTTTTTTTTTTTTTTTTTTTTTTTTTTTTTTTTTTTTTTTTTTTTTTTTCTTTTTTTTTTTTTTTTTTTTTCTTTTTTTTTTTTTTTCTTTTTTTTTTTTTTTTTTTTTTTTTTCTAGCAATCTCATAAAGGTACCTAAATTTAGACAATATTTTTTTGCAATGGAGTGAAAATCTTCATAAAAATGGAAACAAAAGTGTTTTTTTTTTTTTTTTTTTACATAAAATATTTTTGTAATCCCTTTCAATGTTATGATTTTTTTGTAATACCTTTTAACAAATAATCCCAAAAGTCCAATCATCATAAATGCTAGTCTGAAATATGGAAGATGACAGAAAATTTGGTCACCAAAGAAACCTGCAGTCTTGCATTATCCTGTGATTGGATATTATGCTCCCACCGCCTCATCTTAACTAATTCTGAATGCTTTTCATTATTGACTGCTTTGTTTAAAGAACAGCAATTGTTTAAATTCCTTTTCCTGGAAGGAGTTCATGGTAGACATTAGTAATAGTCCATTTTGCTTTATTTTTTCTTGTTTTAAAGTATCTGGTTTTTATCACCCATCAAAAAGTAAATCACTTTTTTCTTGTGGAACCTACACTTGAAAGTGATTAACATAAGCATTTTCAGCACTTAGATATTTTGCAAATGCTACTTATATACCACATTGCATCATGCAAATAATATATTAACATATATTCTTGAGGAATATCTTTATTTGATCATTATCAACAACTGATTTTCAAGCATTGTTAAGTAAGAAACAAGAAACTTTCCAATCCAATTTTGACATGTTTATTTTATTCACAATACCTTCTCCATAAAATGCACATTTTTTTTAGGCCACATTTTTATTTCAAGATAAAGATGTTGCTTATTTACATTTTCTTTTGTTCTAATCAGTAACTAAAACTACACTAGTATTGACATTTCTTTCTTAAATGCATGCTAATGACAACTGTTGCAATACATCAAACGGAATCTGTGAATTTATTTCAAACTAAATGTTCTTAATATTATTTAATGACAAAAGTAGATTAAGCAATAAACATAAATCTCATTTTGATATTGATTCTTTGCATAAGTTTTAACCCTAGAACTAAAGTGATGCCACCTTAAATATTGGAACAAATAGCAGAACTGCATTTTTTTTTTTTTTTTTTTTTTTAAACTCCTGATCCACTTCAAGCTTGTTAAATGATAGCAAAAACTAAATGGTTTTAATGTTTCAAATACCATGACTTTTCAATTTCATACCTAAGACATGATGTTTGCATTATTAATAACGAGAATTATAAATGTAGAATTAAAGCTTAAAATAGACTTTAGAACAATAGAAGGAATTGTTATTTTGAATTTGTGCTACTAAAAATGATTGATTTCTCTAAGTTTTTTCCTTTGCTTTTATATCTGAAGGGGGAAAATGTTTTTCATCTTTTTGCAACGAACCTTTAACTGTTGTCCATCCTGCTTTTGTTTCATTCTCTCTCTCTCCAGTGTGTGAAGCAGTATCTGTCTGTAATGATTACAGAAGGGAATGTCTTGGCCATCACCTGTCCTGATGCTGAATGTAAAAAACAGGGTAAACTGGATGCCCAAGAAGTAAGAAAACTTTTACCTCAAAATCATAGTCATTTACCAAATTGCATTTAAAGTACACTTTTATATAGTCTTGTTCTGAAAATAATGGTAATTTCAAAATAGTAATGACAAAAGTTGGTTTTTAGAAGCCAGAGAAAAGCATTAACTAAATAGTCCAACAGTAGATAGTTATTTTCAAAGTGGACATCACCCTTCTGACACCAGTCAAAGGTTGATGGAAAATTTTGCCCTTGCAGCTGATTGAGGAAATTATTTCTGAGAAATCTTAGATGGACTTTGAATGAGACTTGATAGAATGTTCAACTGAGGCATGGACAAACAATACAGAATGGGGGGACCTGAAGTTGTTTATATATTTTCTATTCAGCTCAAATAGTGCAAGGTTAATGATGTCAGAATTGAATGTTTGAACTAAAATTGGTAAATGAGAAGGATAACTTATGGATTGGGAATTGTCATTATTTTAGCAAAAGCAAGGGCATTTGGGTGTAGCCATAGGTGTCTTGGGTGTAGTCATGTAGGGGAATTCCCTGCATTCTTGAGAAATGAACATCGCTCATAATTTTGATTTCATTTTAATGAAAGAACTGCCATAATTAGCATTTTGCATATTGAGTTTTTCCTACCAAGCAGCAGAGAACAGCTCATCATTCAAGGTAGACACATCTGTCCATGATGGCACATTTTCCCAATTGATACAACTAAAGATGTTTCTCTCTGCCTTGTCTCATTAGTTAGTTTCAATTCTACACTAACCTAGATACCATATTGCCTGGAATATGCCATTAACTAATTTAGCTGCAGAAAGCAAACTTTTTTCCTTGTTTCTGTATATTGTTTTCTTTCATTTAGACTTAGTGAGATCTGACCATTAAAAGAGGGGAAAGAATTCAGCAGATGAGAAAGAATCCGTTTAAGAGTATGTGTGTATACTTGTCTTAAGCAACTAATGATCACAATGTTAGATGAAGGCCAGGAAGAAACTTCAATACTTAGTAAGAGCAACATTTTTTGCCTCTGGCTTAGGGAAAGCTATTGCAATGATGTAGCATTTATATATATATATATATATATATATATATATATATATATATATATATATATATATATATATATAAAACCTAAACCTAAGTGGAGGGTAGGTACAACAAATTTGTCTCAGGCAAACCTGTTTTGACACTAAATTTGTCAAAGATTCTTTTAACCTAGAACAGAGGACAAACAGAAATATTATTTACATTATTCGGACTATTGTCCTCATATTTATTACAACGTTTCGGCTGTTGTACACTCCTGCCTTCTTCAGGTGGTTGGAATGTCGAACTGAACCCTTTATTGCGCTCACTGGGGTAGACTGTTTAAGTTCCACGTGCCATGTTTAATGGATATCAGTTATCTCCTGTTGATTTCCCTCCCCAAATTCCCCACTGCCTTAGCTGGGTATTGAACTCCCACTCTTTGGGTCTTGTCACTGGATCTAACTAATCCAGTGTGCCCAGCTAATATTGCAAGTGAAAGCATACTTAATTTTTAAGTTTAGTAATAATTTCTAACTGTTCCAATTTGGAGGTAAAACATGTTACTCTGTTGATGGACAGATTTATGCATAAATTCACTGAATAACCCTAACTGTCTGCGCTCTCGCTGCTGCTATTTTTCTTTTTCCTTTTCATTTTGTTTTATCAATCTGTCGTTCTCTATCTTAGCACTACTTCTTGTCATTGTCACTCGGTGCATTTGATCTTTACAGCAATTATGTGTTGACATCAAGCTGGGAGGTAACCAGATTCTACTGGGATTTTGCCCAATGGTTATTGTGAATCTGCAGAAATTTCAGGTGGGAAATCCTTGCAGGTGTTGTAACTTCTTTGCTAAAAACCAATATCAAAGCAATATATTCTGTTGATATCTAATAATGGGCTGAAGTTTAAGAAATTGAAAAATTTTCAAGTACATAAGGAGTAAAGAATTATTAAAGTTTCTATTTAGCCTGGTTGGTTTTTCAGCAGGATAATTATTCAGAGTAGTAACAGCGGCCAGAGAAAAAGTGAGGATTAAAACCAGACTTCACCTATTTTGTCATCTGGTCTCTATTTGTACACTATTTGAGAAAATTTGAGCATTTCTGATATTGATTTATGACATGCCTTGTCTAAAAAGTCATTCCAAAGCTCCCTAATATTGGATTTAGCAAGATATAAATGTTTGTGGAGCTTTGATAGTATTTTAAATAAATACAGCAAGAATTGTTCTTTGGAATTTGGGAAATTTTAGAAGACCATAAATTTTATACTGCCTCGGAGACAATTGGGTAGTTTGACAACATCTCATCTTATTAAATCTTAATGAATTCTACTTGGTTTATTTCACTTTCAAATCTTCCTAGAGCCTTCCCCAACCTTATTTTATGACTTCTAATTATTTTTAATCTGTTCTTTCCTTTTTCTGCTTTTTTTTTTTTTTTTTTTTTCACCATTTAATCCTAATTATTTTCTGCTTAACATTTGTCATGCAGCATTCTCCTGCATTAAAATGTTGAACCAACATTATCACTGCATATTTTCAGTTTAATGAAAAATATCAACCATTCTATTCCTCTATATTCTACATCCTGAATAAGTAAAAGAAAATAAGAGTGCCTCCTTCAATTCTTTCAGATAGAAAAACTAGTGAATGAACAGACATTTGAAAGATATTCCCGATTACGTTTTCAAAAGGGTAAGGATCTTTTTCTTTTTCTATTCCTATTTAATCAGTTTAACTTTTTGTTACCTTGCTATGTAAATGTCAAAGATCCAAAATTACTTGACTGCTGACATAAGTGGAATTATGAATCCACTCATGGCAAAATATATTCGATTTTAATTAATATTTTAAAATGAGCAAACAATAGCCATAACTGTTTTTTTTTTTTTTTTTTTTGTTTTGTTTTTTTCATTTCATTAACCCTTTCATTGCTATTTGGGGTATTTGAAGCCTGACGGAATGCTAGCTTGGTTTTTGTTAGTTGCCATTAGGAATTGCAATAGAAGACTGACAAATTAAGCTTTATTTTAATAAAATTAAATTTGTTAAAAGTACACCAATGAAAAATAAAATTGTAATATCTTAAATGTGTTTTGTTTTCCCAAGATTAAATGTAGAAGTAATAGAGCTAGATGACAGTAAATATTCACATGTGAATCACATGCACAGTTTTCAAAATAAGATTTTTATCTACATTACTCAGACCCTGTATTAATACACTGTATATCCTGAGTGGGCATTAACACAAGCCTTTGTGTTTGCATATTATCACACAGATGGCAAATACTAGCCTGCAATGAATTATTCCATGGCTCTTGCATTTGTTGACACAGTACAGCAAGAGTTGTAGGTCAGCTAAGCATGTGTCACTGTCTAAAGCTCAGGCAGAAATAATGCACTGATATGAACGTTACAGTATTACATGGTAAGTGAAAACTTAAAATTTGATCAGAACATCTACTCCATGCATATTCAGTACTCAAGTCAAAATTTTATTCTCCATCAGCATATGGAGAATGACACTGATGTGCATCCTTGTCTTTTTTTTTTTTTTTTCACTATAATGCTCTGTGATACACATGTGAGTACTTTCCATAGAGAGAACGACACCACAATATGCGCACATGTCCGTCATATGGAAGTAAATGTGTTAAACTGCCTGTTCTCATTTCATTCTGTCTTTTCGATTTCCTGCCACTTTATCAACTGGATTACTCTTCATTTATAACAGCTACTGTTTGTTGTTGACTTAATTTTTTGAGTTTCTCTTTACTTCTTTCATCCCTATATGCACTCACAATGTGCTCCTAATTATAGTATAGATTTATTTCTGTTGTATCTTTTTCTCACATTAGAGGCTTTGGCCCAATGTAAGAGCTACAGTATATTGCCATCTTGCAGATGAAAAAATGTCGTAAATTTTTTTTCTTTTTTGGTCAAATCATTGAGAGTTCATTCCTCTTCACAATATTTCCCCTTTTATTCCACAAGTTTTTAATTCTTTCAATGCGAGAACGAATTAC
Source organism: Acanthosepion pharaonis (assembly GCA_903632075.3). Lineage (NCBI taxonomy): Eukaryota > Metazoa > Mollusca > Cephalopoda > Sepiida > Sepiidae > Acanthosepion > Acanthosepion pharaonis. Next base: position 326,199 of record CAHIKZ030000857.1, on the reverse strand, counting down.
AAATGGCCACCTCCTTATTCCCACAACAAAAAAATAAGAAACAAAAAAACAAATTCTCTTTTAATAGATGAGAGGATAGACTTAATGAACATGAGCAAAAGAAGACAATCCAGTTGTCTGCTTTGTGTACTTTTATTGGGAATTCTTTGTGTGTGCATATATTGTTTTTCTTTTCTCAGAAGTGGATGTTGATCCAAACCGGACATTCTGCCCGAAAGCTGGCTGTGAAACTGTGTGCCATGTCTGTAGTCCCTCAACAGGGGAGAACTCCAAACCAATTCCTGTCGAATGCCCTGAAGTAAGTCAGGAAAGCTTTTCATTTTTGCATGTAAATGTTTTAACACCTGTCAATAAGTTGAACATAGTTTTATTCTGATGGCTGAAACACTTTCCATTTTGTTTCTTTGTCAGTGTGGCTTGGAATTTTGTTCTGTCTGTAAAACCAAGTGGCATTCAAGCCAAAGTTGTGATGAAGTCATGAACAGTGGCAAAGCTGAAGATATAGGGTAAGTATTATTTAAACATGAAGGCTTGGCTATTTAACGTCATTTTCTTTCACTTGTATGATTTAAATAGCAAAAAAAAATAAAACAATTCCCTTACTGTAAGTTATACAATATGTACAGCAGGTGTGCATAAACCGAGCCAAACAAGAAGGATTTACTTAGCCTGGTGTCAAGTGAGAACAAATGATTGTGCACAAAAATGTCATCAATCTGGCTTGGCAGCAGCCATAATACAAGAAAGAGAGAGGGTGGGGAGAGGAACTGAAACATTTGAATCATTTGAGTTTATATGCTCCCCCTCTCCCAGACTTTTTGTCCTATCTCACCTTGATTCTCCCCCAATTTCTGTGCATACACCACATTTGCTATTCACATCACAATATTTTTTATATAATAAAAATGCGTTTTTAGATTAACAAGCTGTTTTGTCGAGTATTTTTTCTTTTTGTTAAAATTACTTTCTCAAGACAGGCTTGAATTTCCAATATTTGAATAAACATTTAAATAAACATTTAAATTCTAAAAGATTTCCACAATATTCTATCTTCCATATTCATTATCCGAAATAATGATTATGTACAGGGGTAAACTTTTAAAATAAAGAAAATTTTAAATGTCTAAAAAGTGCTTTAATTGCCAACTCACCCACAGTAAATTTACATCCAGATTCTTACAATGTTTGACCATTGGCAGATTTTGTTATCACAATATGGGATATTTAAAAACAAAGATGATGGAAAGTAAAATACAGATGAATTTGGTTAGATTGAAAAAAATTATTTCAAAATATTTTGAAACTACCAGCATCTCTTGTTCATGTGCAGTCAGAATAAGGTCAACAAACTCAGTCCGATGGCTGGATGAAATGTGTTACAAATAAACTTTCCATTTTGTCTTGCAATTTCCTCAATACTGTTCTTAAGAAGCTGCATACAAAATGCTGGTATTTAAAATATTTTTTTTACTTAGCTCTAATCTTGGATTAGAAAAAAATTTTTCTCGTTTCAGCTTACATGAAATCATTTGCTCTCTGAAATTGATAGTGCTCTGGTATAGAATTTAAAAAATGATTCAAAACAAAATGGTTTATCAGACTTGACTAATCAGGAACTGCAATTGACAAATGAATCCTTGTTGCCATCTACTGACCTGGACTGATTCCAGGCTTGTTAGATGAAGTGCTGTATTTGTAATGTTTATAAACTTGAAAAGACTCATTGACATATGATTAAGAATGCCCATTGTTCTCTTTTCTTCCTTTTTGTAGATACTAAATCTGTTACAGAAATAAAACTGGAAAATAACAGAAAAATGGTCACTCATATCTCAACCAGATCAGTTCAATTCAGCAATCCCAAGAAACATTGGAAAAAAAACCCCCAAAAAGCCCACACTTCTAACCATGTATGCAGATGATTGCAAGTTGCCATTCCCAAAACACCTTTGCTACCAAGAAAACCACACAGTTCTGAAATCTATATTAGCCTGACTTATACATCTGATAAAGAAGCTAAAGAATTTTTTTTAAGCAGAGATTCTATACCAGATAAACACTGAAGAATGGCTTGGCGAAAATGTTATAGTAGTGTTATGAGTTCATAGCAGAATTGAAATTTGAATCTTTGTATTGCATTATGCCTGAATCATTTATCACTATTTCTAAACTGGGTTGAAGCAGTGAACCTATTAGGATCAGTAATGCCAGTTGATTTAATCAGTTACATGTTAAATTTTTCTTTTTCTTATTTTTTTTTTTTTAGAAATATCTTCCCATTTACTGGTTTGCTCTTTGCAACTTCTAGCGAAAACAATAACTTCTTTCATTGTTGCAGCATTCCCTATAGCAATACTGAAGATGCACAAATCAAACGCTGTCCTGTGTGCCATGTTCCAATCGAACGTAATGATGGCTGTGCTCAAATGATGTGCAAAAGATGCAAACATGTTTTCTGCTGGTATTGTCTCACTTCTCTTGATGTAAGTTCTCTTTTCTTGCTTTCTTCATTTTGATTTAATTATTTCTATTTTCAAAAAATTATCTATAATGAGCACTTATAAGTCTGCAAAAGTCACTATGGATATCATAGGCCAAAAGAATTTATACCAGGACCCAATTCACAAAATTTAACTATACATTGTATTTATTTTTAAATCTCTCTTCAACCTTTTAATGTTTGATATTAACTTTTTTAGTATTTTAATATTGGCTATCAATAAGTTTATTTTATATATATATATATATATATATATATATATATAGTGTTTGTGTGTGTCCAAGTAACTTCTCCACCTCCACTGGTCCAATTTCAATGATTCAATACATTTAAGCTAGCTCCAGTAGAGGACTCTTGGTTTTGCCATCATCACAATAGCTAGGGAGAATTAGATGCGATAGGCATCAATAAACTAAAGAAAAACTTAAAATTGATTGCTGCATTTAAGTATTGAGTTAATGTTTAAGTTTACCTTTTAAAAGTTCAATGATAATTCTTCTACTGCCACTTAATTTAAAGATGATTTGATGTATGTAGGTCCTTTTTTTCATTACAAACAATTTTTATTTCATGGGTGACAGAACAGGGGACAATTTATAAAATTAATATAGTATAAAGATGGGAAAATAGAAATTAGAATTACTTATACATTCAACATTTGAAGTGTTAAAGAAACATAATAGCTAATTAAGTAAAATCTATATTATAGAAATCTATATGAATAAATGCAAAATTGGAGCACAATTCTCCCACGAATTCCGAGATTAAAAAGCCCCAGTTTTACTTTATAGTAATTTATGCATTAAAAGCTAAATATCTGTATTATATATTATCTACTTCTAGGCAATATCACTCTTCAGGTCTAATTAATTTGTATATTGATTTTTAAAAAGTTTAATGCATTAATTAACTGTCCCTCATTACTGTTCTTTTATTCGAGGATTGTTTTGATTTTCACAAATAGTTCTGTTTAGGAATATTGTCTTATATAGTGCAGAAAAGTGTTTGAAATTTGCATTTTACTTGGTCTTCAACAAGTTGGCATCTATTTGTAAAACTTTCCTTAGCTATAACAAGCCAATTTATGAATGAAATGTTCATTTAAAATTTGTTTCAAAGATTTCAAGTAATGAATATATCTTACTTTGTGAAACGATAGTGAGCAGGCAAAGCCTGCTAGTGTGTGTGTGTGTGTATATATATATATATATATATATATATATATATATATATATATATATATCTTATTATAAAACACCAGATTGTGTGTGTGTCTGTACGTTTATATATTGGATTGGATTTCCTACATTTTTCAACAGATTTCAACAAAACTTCACAGGACTACATAAAATTACCTTGCGGTGGTTCTGACAGCACCAAAAATTGGAAAAACAATTGTTTTTGCATGAAATCAATTTGAAAACATGATTAAGAGGCATCGCGAGAATGAAAGGGGGACAACTCATATCGGGTTATACTTATTATAAAACCCAGGTTGTTTGTCTGTGTGTGTTCGTTTATATATGGGATCAGATTTCCTACATTTTTCAACCAATTTCAACAAAACTTCACTTTTTTTTGGTGGGTAGTGTTTCTTATTGTCTTGCACATTTTTTTCTTTATTTTGACATTCAGAATGCTTTAAAAATTCCATTTACAAGACAATTGTTTATAATAAAATTCTATTCAATCAGTAGACTCATAACGATTGAAAACGATGTTTTTTTTCGGTTTGACCAATTCGTAAAAAAAAAAAAAAAAAAAAACTAATTAAGACATGCGTGTCCATCAACCTTAAACAATAATCTTTGTCAATTTTATTTTTCAGTCTTTATGATGGTTGATACTTGATCTATCTCTTACTATTATATCCCCGGGCTCTACTGCTAGTATATATATAAAAAGTGATGTCTTGTATCTTATTTAGGCATGCATTAAATTCACCTTTCACAATTATTTTCATTGTACAAGCTGTTTAACAAAATTGGGAATCTTATAATAAAAAACATTTTCTATATATTGCTAAATATTTTTTAATTTAATGTATAAGTGGTAAATTTAAAAATATTATACTCTTATGATTCTATAAACTTATTTCTGATCTAAATGTTAATTTTCCTTTGATAGATTTTAGTTTCAATAAAAGCTAAATATTAACCTGTCAAATATACTTCTAACTTATTTTTAATATAATAAAAAAAATGATCCAAAAATCCTTTTTCAACTTCATACTTGAAAAGATCCAAATGTTTGGTAGTTCCTTGGAAGAAAGATTCTTTGCTTCTGCCTTGAGTGTTTCCGTTTCTTCACCCCAAGGTCATCAACTTGGAACTGGTAATCAAATGTTTACTACCTCTTTATGAAGATACTGCATTCTAATCTAAAATTCTGTTTACTTTAAGGATGATTTCCTCCTTCGTCACTACGATAAAGGCCCATGCAAGAATAAACTTGGACATTCCAGAGCATCTGTGATTTGGCACAGAACACAGGTAAGTCGGTCAGTTTTTGTATCATGGGTTTGTAAACGGACTATCTCTGCACTTTCATTGATTTCTCATGTCAGTGGACGAGTGCTTAATAAATCTTAGTTTTTTTTTTTTTGTTTTTTTTTTTAAACTGATTCTGGATTATGAATGAATTAATGAACTGTTTGATCCATAAGTGACAGTTAATATTTAAGTTTTTCACTTGGGGTTCAAGGGAGGTGTATTATTCTGGCACAGTTTTAACAAATTCATTAAAGGGAGCTTATAGGGGGCAGTCAAAAGCCCAGTGTTAAGATTGAGAGATGGTTTTTGAGGTAAAAGTTAATAAGAGGCATTTTGGGCTTATTGTCTTCCTCTTGATTTTTAACAAATAACAATTTTGAATTACTTTTCTGATAAACTCTTTTTAATATTTCAAATAAAATGTGAATATTTGGGTGGGGAGACAAATATTTTTATTGTAAACTATTAAAAAAAAAATAAGCTTTTTATGATTTGTCCCCAACTGGCTTAGTTTCAAACAGTTGTTCAAATAATTTTTACTTTTGAAATTTCACTTTAAATCTTTCAAAATCCCAAGTAGGAAGGAATTTGTATTTGTAGATTTTTTAAAATTTAATAGAAATTAAATAAACTTGCATTTAATATAAAACTTTTAAAAACATGTACATTTTTCTCCAAAATTTCAAATTTTAAAAAATATTTACTAAAATCCCTAATGTTAACTTCATTGTAAAATGAAAATTTAAGTCAAAATTTACCATAATCTTGCAAAATTTGATAGATTTTAAAAATGAGTAAGTCCAAGATTATGTATGTGTGGCTCAGAATTAATTTTAGTTTAGTAACTGAAATTACCTTAGCAGTGTTCACTTGACTTTATTTTACTATTGAATTTTTTCTTTTTCCAGGTGGTGGGGATCTTTGCTGGATTTGGTGTCCTCTTACTAATTGCTTCACCATTTTTGTTGATGGCCGCCCCATGTATTTTGTGCTGTAAATGTAAATTGTGTAAATGCTGTGAAGATGAGGAAGGAGAGGGACTACCATCCTAGCAGACAGGTTAAACCAGAGCAGCAAAAATGCCAGCTTCACCCATTCAAATTACATCCCTTATCAGCATGTGTGGATACAAAAACAGCCTATTACATAGGGACTGCAGTACTTTCCACCATTTCTCCTTCCTCGTGATTAAAATAAAAAAAAAACAAATCCACAAACACAAATCTGCTGTTGAAACCTAAGCATCTGTATTTTTGAGATGAGGAAAACAATTTCTTTAGATTTGCCCTCCTTGTTATCCTGTTTTTATTAGTTAATCTTTAATGTTGGGTGGAAACTGTATCCTCATTGGTCTAACTGGGTTACAAATAAAAATAGATCTCTACACCATTTGCTTGAGGATACATGTCTTCTGTCTGAAGATTACCAAAATGTTACAATGCCATGAAGGGTCAGTCTGAAGAAATATAACTCTTCAGTGCCCCCTCCCCCCTTTATTTTAAATTGCAAAAACAACCTAAAAGCCTACAGAAATTTTCTTCAGCTAGCATTAAATTTTTATATTTTTAGTCTTTTGTCCCATTTTGGTAGATAGAAATCTGAAAGTGCTATGGCTGTTCACCTAAGCATGAAATCCATTTTAATTACAACTAGAATTCATCTTGACATGAAAAGACATGCGAGACAGATTAGGACACATTTGTTAACCTTGTCTCAAGATGCTGCCATTTGAGGAGAGGATCCGAAAGGCCGCCTTTTGGTGGACACAGACAAATGCTTATACTCTTTTGCCTTGCAGCGAGAAGAAACCACTTGATCCAGATCGTAAGTGAGATTACATTTCTTATCCAGTTGAGCCTGGTGCTGCTGTTTTGGCTTCTTTACTTGAGGAGAGGAGGAAAGGATATTTTTGGACTCATCATCCATTTTGTCTTATTCCAGGTTCATATAAACAGCTGGCTATTGCATTTATGTCAGTGTTTAAATGTTATCACACTGTAAAATGTCTTTTTATATCATTCTCAGGTTTTTTTTCGCTCCTATTGCAGTAAAGTTAATCACCTGATCAAAGTTTAAACTGAAAATCAGATTGCAACAGTAATATGCAAGTATTTTCTGTTTTCTCCCCACCCCAACTTCATTGGGAGGAAGGACACTATTTTCCCTAAACTTTGGTTTGTGTGATTTATTTTCTACTTCAATAGCAAAAACTGATAGTGCTTATGAAAATAAAAGGGACCTTAATATTTTTTTTTTTTTTTTATATACACTCCCAGTTTTTATTTCTTTGTATTAAATGTTTTCATGTAGTAGTTATCAAATTTCTTATAAGTTTTAAAAACCTTCAGTGCTAAATTTTTCTTTTTCTGTTATCCCCTCTCACACCATTTATTAGAAAGCAGGGAAGAAAATTTTCTACACTCTTAATCTGTGGAAAGCATGAAATAAGTGAATCTAAATTAAAAACCTGTGCCTATTCAAGTGGATAGAGAATGTTTCAGGATATAAATGCAAGAGACTCAAATTTCTGTTAAAATTGGATTTTTTTTTTTTTTTTTTTTTTTTTTTTTTAACTATATAGCATAATTTTCTGTTTGCTGGAATCTTTGCTCATGCCTTTAGTCTAAAATTTCCAACAGATTGATAGCCCTTACCATGAATGTTTCGATTTGGGCAAGATTCCTACTGGAACTTGGTTTCTCCCTGTGCCTCTTTTATCTGATCTGCCCATTTGTTTGCTTAGCTGTGGCATGTGCCAATTGGAGCCAGATCAAGCCACCTCTTCACCCAGACATGTCCTATCATTCGAACCATACTCCCTATGTTTGTGAACTTTGTTTTCCATTGGTCATCCATTTTTTTTTTTTTTTTTTAGCTAAGGTGGCCTCATATATTCTTGGAACAGCTCTCTTGAAGATCACAGAAATATTTAAAAACAAAACTCACAAATGTTAATTAATTAACCTGATTCTGAAAATTAATTAGAAACTACCAATTCCAGAATAAATAGCTGTTGACAGTGTAATGAAGCCACTTCCTTCTTTTAGGAATTAGAGCAAATCTATTTTAACTGATGGTCCACATTATGCTTAACATTTGTTTACAAATTCAAGGTTATTAAACATGGCACATTTACAATGTAAAGTACAATATTTTTAAAGTTTCTTTTCTACCCTCTTTTTGGCGGCACTTTCTTCATTGTTTTTTTTTTTTTTTTTTTTTTTTTTTTTTTTTCAAAAATTGTCCATTCTACCTTGTTTTTGGTCACCGTCCATTAAAACTTTTTTTGTTAAGTTTTTTCTTTTTACAAATTTATTGAAAGTTTCTGTAAAATGAAATGTGCATAGTAAGTTTCCTTCTTGATCTTTCCCTCCACTTTTATATCATTTATTAACCACCACTTCCCCAATTATCTGGTTAATATTTTAAGGAATAAAATACTAGTGGGTTCTCTAATTGAAAAAGAAATAATTAGCTGTTAGTTTTTGCTCTTATGAACTTAAGATAAAAACTTTCCGTGTTTTTTTTTTTTTTTTTTTTTTTTTTTTTTAATCTTGTGAGGCTAGATATGTATATACATTGAAGAAACTTAGCCTCTTCCCCCTTTTATTTAATTTTAAATCTTGCTGCTGACCCCTTCACTGCTTGACCCCTTGCATCTCAATTTGGTGCTGTGATATGGATGGCTCTCTTGCTCCCTTCTATTCTTCTGTCAACACCAAAATGTAGATTAGTTTAGAAAATTCACACTTTTCTTTTTTTTTTTTTATGTTAATATTTCATTTACTTGCATTATTAGGAGCCAGACCAATCAAGTTGGGGACTGATTTGCAATGTTTGAAATATTCTGGTTGAAATTAGTAAACATTAAGGGGGATTATTTTTCTTCCTCCAAAAATATGAGCCCCAAATCTTTTCATTTAAACTGATAAAATAAAGATATTTGGCTTAGTAAGATGACAGGGGAGTTGCACAATATTTTAAGTTCATTTCAATGATAACACAATCTTAACTTGAAATTCATTACTTTGCTTGAATTCTTATTCAGCAGACTGTTTTATATTAAAATCAAGTCACTTAATTCAAAGCAGCTTTTTGTGATTTTTAAATACCTTGATAAAGTTTGATTTTTTTTTCTTCTTTCCACTCTGCAGTGTGACAACCAGACTGTTTCACTTTTTATCTTGTGTTAAAGATCTTGGTACTTAAGACACATTTCTCTGCACAATTGAGCTAAATTTGCAAAAATGGCCAAAGACCAACTCTACTTGTACGACTTACATGTGACCAAATATAAAATTCTGAGATTCTGAATGCCTGCTTCAATGAATCTTCAGAAATCAAAAGCACCAATTATTGTGCTTCAATCTTTGACCAACTGAATCCTAATTAACCATTTGTATCTGAGAAATTCTGCTTTTAATTAAAAGCAAAGGGCATGAGATTATATGCCACACTAATAACTAATTGAATTTCAAAAGGAAAATTAGATGATGGGTCAGAAAGTTTACTTTGCTTCATTTGTGCCTTAAGGTACTTCTCCGATACACTCGATTAATTAGGAATTTATGAAGTTTATCAGTTGAGTAATATCAGATGATGGTTAGACTTAAAAGAAAAATTTTAATTTGACACATATCTCCCTCAATAAGATTAGATGCTGACCACTTATTTTATAGTCTCTGTAAAATGGTGTTTGTGCATTTAATGTTAAAATGGTTTGTGTTAATTTTCTGAACAAAACTTCAAACATGAATACACTTATGACAATTGAGAGCTATTTTTATCCTTGTAAAGGAGATATCCATTCACTTGCCCAGGATGTATAAAAGAAGTATGGGCCCACTTTTATACTTGCTCCCTGAAAAACGTTTTTAGTTACTGCTGATCCTCCTCCACCTTACTCTTGTGTTGACTTTGAAGAGGGCAGGTTGGAAGCAAAGCATCACTTCTTGCCCACTCTCCATCTCACCATGGCAACTATTTGTTATGGTCCCTCCATCCCATCATTTTGTTGCAGGTTGTCTCTAGTCAAATTGAATATTAAGAAAATTAATGTGGAGAAAATCTGCCCCCATCCAATACTTTAAGAACCTGAAACATTTTTCTTTAATGTTTTTTTTTTTTTGTTTTAAAATGTTTTATTTTTTAAATGTTTTGATTTTATTCATTGTAAATTTTTCTTTCTTCTTTCTTGATTTTATTTTCCTGTGTACAAGACTGCCTGAATGGTATATCATGGTTTCAGATCTTTAAAAAAAAAAAAAATAATAAACATTGGTTTTCTGTCTAAAAATCTTTTCTTGATATTTTTTTTTATATATATAAAATGATTTTGATGGTTAAAAACAAAAAAAAACCCTTTTAATGTCCATTAAAGCTGCCAAAAAGAACCCTGGAACTAATGATTTTGAAGGATTGTTAGCACATTAAATTATTGGGATTAGATCTAGTTTTATTGTCTTTTTCTAGAAAAACTATTTCCTTTAGTGGAACATTAACTTAGTGTAGAAGTGTCCTGCCACAATGACCACATCTTAAGCTCAAGTTTTACTTTTCTTTTTTTTTTTTTTTTTTTAACAAATAAGTACATATTTTCTTAGCTGTGTGCTTAAATGTTTATAAAAAATAAAATATTAAGTTTCATTTTGATCTTAAGGATGCCAAATATTTGTAGCTTTGAGTATCAACAATTACTGCTGTTATTGATATTAATCTTAGACAAGATGGCAAAAAATTAAGTTAAATTGTCTAAAAGATTTTGTTGGCTATTTTATGCTTTAATAAAATATAAAATCTGCAGTGACCAAGTACTTTAAAAAAAAACGTTCATGCAGCAAATAAGAGAAAAAAAGAACATGTGTGCAAATATTTACATTTAATGCACATTTGATTGTTTAAAAAAAAAAAAAAAAAAAAAAAATCTTCCAGTATTTGTATGTTGGTTGGACACATCAGGCAGTAGACAGTGGCTCTTGTTCAACGCTTCACATTGCAGCACAACCATTTACCAAATTGCCTCTCACACATTTGGAGGCAGAAGCAAAGCTGATGAACATAGACTTTTCAGCACAGATGCCAAAGTTCTTTCCTTGGTAGAGTTATTGGGGCATTTTGTGGTGGTGCCATTTGGAGGGAAGGCAGGCAGATTGATACTTGTTGTGTTGCATATTCTAATGAGCTCTTTCCAATGGACATAAATATTTAGAATTGGTCAGTTTGAAATGGAAGACCATCTCTTACCTGATCCTGTTTTTTGTTAAATATATTTACATTTAGCTTGTTTTTATCTACACAGTTGAATTAATTTGCTTTGATTCATTTAATATTAGAAACAAAAGTGGCTTGTCTAACATGAACAAAAAAAAAGTTGGTTCTTATTTTGAAATGTAATTTAAAGACCAAGTTACATGCTCACTTAAGCATAAAATTACCTGGAATTAATTTAAACTGCCTGCTGGTTTCAGTTCTGCAGACACAATAACTTGTACCTCTGCCCATTGCCAAAAGATATTACCTGCTATATTTTCAAGTAAATACTTTCCCCTCCACCCCAGGGAATAAGACGGGACCATTTGGGAAAAGAGACCACAATTCAAGCAGAATTTATTTAATGATGAAACTTGTGTTATAAGACTACTAAAATTTATCAGCTACTGCAGGTCTCCCTCCCCTTAATCTAGTACAGAAAATAACACTTAGCTTTAAACTCTGAAAAATTAATAAAATTATCCTACTGAGTCTGACAGTTGAGTTGGAGAAAATATATTTATTTTCCCCTTTTCCTTAATTTTAATTTCTGCATTTATTAAATTTTTTAGACATTTTAGAAATTAGTGGAAGTAAAATTATTGGCACCTTGTTGCTGAATGCCTATCTACTTGCCAACATAAACTTGAAAAATTTGCCTTGTCTGCCCAGTGGTCACTTTTTTTTTTTTCCCTTGAATGGTCCCAAAATCAGTGTGAGTTAATAATGTACATTTTAGTTGTTGGAAGATTGTCTCCCTTATCACAGAAAGGGGTCCCAATTAATAAGTCCAAATGTACACTAGAGGGATGAAGCTCATCCCTTATGTACAAAATAAATAAGTACCCAGCTTTCCACCCTATTTTTTTTCTTTTTTTTTTTTTTTTTTTGTGTATATTTGAAACCTTATTTTACATATAACAACTATCTTCCCCCAAACTTAGTATGGGAAAAAAATGACAAAAACTGTACAAACATGTACAAGTGAAATGGAACCAGATCTGGAATGAAAGTCCAACACCACAGCCATTTTGTAAGGGAACATGAAATGAAACAAGGAAACTTGAAAGATATCGATTGTGGTAGAATAGGGATTAAAAGCAGGCAGCTGACAGGATGAACCCCAGCTGAATGGGAAGACATCACAATGGCAACTTTAACATTATAGCTTTAAAAAAAAATCTCATCCAGCTGCCCTGATTATCAACCAGTGAATACAGGCAGACCTTCCAGCTATTCAAAGCAATTGACAAATATATTCACTCTTCCATGTCCCCCAATACTTAATCTGTTACAGTGCTATCTTTTGCCCTGTTTGTTGTAAGTCACTATGTGAGCTACATGCCACTAAGATTGAATTATCTCATAAATGTGTGGCCTTAAAAAAAAAACAGAGGCTTGTATTGATAGGTGGAACTTGCTTATACTCAAGAACAGTTGCTGGGATTCAGTGGAGGAAGAAAGAGAATCTGATATATTACCTTGGACCTGCTCAAACGATTGTCTGGCTCAGAATTCTGCTTTGGTGGGTCTGGCCTTCCCACTATATAAGTCTCTTTACAGTCCAATAGGATTGGTGGCAGGCTAAATGAAGCCTGGTTTGAAAAGGCCAGAGGTAACAAAACAAATTCCCCCTCCTGGCCAGAAACCATAACCTGCTGATATTACCCGCCAATCACTGCCATTGACTACCACAAAAGATACAGCAACTGAAAAAATATATTTACGATGTTCATTTGAAGAACTGGTCCCATCTCAGTAAATATTGTTAAGGGAGAAAGGAATGAGATTGTTTTATCTCTTAGTGATCTACTGACAATGACTCACCCGGTACCTGGGTGTGCCTGTTTTGCCAAAAATTAAAATGGACCAAAAAAAAAAAAAAAAATTGTGTTAAGTGAACTTTAGTTTTTCTGAATGCTATTTTTCTCTAACCAGTTTTTAGTGTCTAGATGAGGGAATTTTGAGATGCTTTCATTGAATACCTCTGATGCTGCCTTAATTTAAATCTGAAATGGAACGTAAACAGTCTTGACAAATTCTAAGCTGCCTCTGCCAGCTCGGAAGAATATCTGGCTCCTGGTGAATCTTGGTCTGCTGCTTGTTTCAGGAACAACACTTTCACTCCTGCAAGCATGAGTGTTGTTTGCCATCAGTTGCTATTGAATTATTTGAAGGCTTAATGAAACTGTACTGTTCATTAAAACTGGTGCAGGATATTCAACTGGGAAGGAAATCAGTCTAATCTAAACTAAAGAGAAGAAATAATTATGCAAAATGATTCAAGCCCTAGCAAGGAAATCTGTGACAATGAATCTAAAAAGCAGAATCAACATCTAGGAAAAAAGGTAGCTATCCTGCTATAGGTGAGAATGATAAACATGTGGTCATCTATTGTTAGTTGTATTATTCATGTGTTTAGCATCATTACATTCAGATGGCAAAAGCTGTGTCTATTGTATCTAAATCTGTTTCTTAATATTCAATAGCAACTGAGGCTGCCATTAAATTCTAAACAAATTGAAGACCCCCCCCTCCAAAATGACCCTATGCTCACTTAATTTTGACCATTTTAATCTTTTTTTTTTTTTTTTTTCTTTAAATAAAATCAGTTGATTTTTCTCAGCTTCACCTATTTAACAAAAAAGCTACTAGATTTATTTTTTATTTCCCATATAAGTTTGAAAACCCACAATATTCTAACATCATAGTCTAGATTTACTTTGGAAAACTTTTTTGTTCTTCAACTTTCCCAGACCCATCTTCCCCTGGCCCAATTTGCATACTGTCTCTCCCTTCCTGCCCATGGTATCATTTAAAAAAACAAAACAAAAAAAAACTCTGAGCCATTTTCTCCTAGTGGAAACTCAGTATTATATACGTATTTGTCAGCCACACATCTCCTGATTCTTTTTATCACCAAGTGGCCCCGGCCAGGAAGGGCAGCCCCCAGAGGCCACCAAGACAGTAGCAAGCCTAGTGGCACCAGTATTGCAGGTATGGTGCACATGTGGACCTTCTGCCAGTGCCAGAAACTCACAGGAATATCCTTGGAATCAAACAGCGGACCTTTTCAAGATTTGGATTTTGTTTCACCAAGGCGGCACTGACCCCTTTCCAGACTTTTGCTGATGGCATCACGTAACTGTTGGCTGGATTTTCACCACGCATTAGTTGTAATCTTCCAATATGGTAGACACCTGATAAAAAAAAAAAAACAAAATTTATTGAAACTAAATTTAATTCAAATGGAAAAAAAAATTTTCTAATGTAAGGTGAAGGCTTCAATAATATAATTTTTATTTGTCTGTACCCATCTTTTAAAAATTAAAAACTGGAATAGTTATTGTATAGTTATATTATATTGTTTTTTTTTTTTAATTACAGCCAACAATCATAATCATGCACTTATTTTAATGAACCAAAGGATAAATTTTATCAATACTAAATCAGAAAATATTTTTGGTTACTTGCAAGTTTTTAAGGAAAATACTTTATTACAAATGTAGATTATTCAAATGTTTATATGCACAACAAAATCGAGTGTACCAATCACTCCTTGTATATATTTGTCACAGTAACAAAGTACAAATAGTACATGTTTAAGTGTTTGCACTGCAGACGAAAAAAAATGAACTATATTTTAATTCAAAAAGCTTATTCATCATTAAAAGTAATGTTTGCAGTGGTGTGATATGTTAGCATAATTTGCTTCAAAGCTACCTGGTCCACTCAATTATAAATTGTCCCTTTATAAAAGGCAAATGGATATCTTCAGAAATGCACTTCACTGGCTGATCTCAGAAGATTTAAGTTTTCAATTCAAAACAGCTATACATAGCAACAGATATTAACAGCTCAGAGTTTTCCAAATATTAACATTTTCCTGCTTAATGCAATTTCAAAAAAATGATTTTATTTTATTTATGTAGCTATTTGTTTACTTATTACTGATGAAGTTTATCACAAAAGTCAGAAAGCATGATGATCTGTTTGAATTTTCAGTGTAAATTTGCAACCTGGCTAAAATGAATGATTTTTCTTTATTTTTGAAAAGAGCAAAATGTCACTTACCTGAGTTATAATGATGGATTCTTTGTTTGGTTTTTCTCACCTAAATGAGAAGATGAATAAACAGCAGAAAGTTAGAAACTGATGTGCAGAAAAAAAAACAAAAATCAAAATCAAAGAAAAAATGAGCAAATATTTATACTTGAGTGAAAAATTCTAATCCAGATTGACTCATTTGTTTTAGTGGATTCAGTGAAAAAATGCTGATTGATCAATAGTTTTTAATGAAATGAGAGAAAAGTTTTTAAAAGAAATGAATTAATTTTGGCAACTGCTTCCTCCTTTTGCATTGGAAAAGAGATTATGGTAGTTTTAAAAAGCCTTGTCTCGTCTTCATGTATTTTTTTAGAAAATGGAGAAAGAAAAGTGATTGTATGTCTACAGGAAGCATTTGGGCAGATAATTATTTTTAATAATCAAAATTACAAAAAAAAAAAAAAATAAAAAAATAATGTTCAGCAGAGACTGATTGACTTATGTTACAAAAAGGCTTAAAGAAATGATACCAAAATCTGGATCAGTATTAGTTTTTCTCCAGGAGAAAAAATGTTTGTCTGAATGTAATAACAGCATTTGGATTGTATCTTGTGTTCTATTTATTTGCAAATTACAGAAAATAAATTTTCCTTTAAAGTTTTAATTATTAAACAAGACTTTGCTGTGTTTACCAAGAAGGTATAACTAATGCAGATGTAATGCTTCAAGTGCATATTTGTGTATTCAAGTTAGAAATAGTCGACTTTTATTTTAGGGGACTTGGTAAGAGGAGAAGCAGGAATACAAAATAATTGATCTCTAGAACATCATAACTAATTTGGGAGGCAATTTTGAAAAAGAATTCAACATACTGGTTCATCATACAAAAGATAAAATGTGATCTATTATTAAGAGAGATGATGTGCATGTTCCTGACAGCATACACAATGTTGCACTCCTCTTATTATTATTATTTTTTTTTTTTTTTTGCATTTTCTCAAATAGGGCAAAAGACAAAAGCAGCAAGACATCTGAACTCCTAAAAGAACAAAAAAAGAAAATATGAAAAGGCATCTATTGTGAGCTACTAATGTTGCCAATTGCTTGTAAAATATGACACATTTAAAAAGGTTTCAACAATATAAAACAATCTTTTTTAAAGTTAGCTTCCAAAGACATTAAGTTGGTATGTGATTTATTGAATAAAATCAAATATAAAGATGAATCTAATTTTTTTTTTTTTTTTAGGCACAAACATTTAAAAATAAAATGAATTGTTTGTACATAGAGGATGAATTAAAAAGGCTTTAAAAAATTAATGATGCATTTTAAAGATGAAGTTTTGCAAGAAATAAAAATTCTAACCATAATTTCATCTGGCAATCTCTAAATGCACCGACAAGAAACAGTTGTCCTCATGAGATCAGCAACAACCACATAAAACAGTTTACAAATAAAACATTAAGAGATAAAACTGAGAAGAAATCAACAGGAATAAATAATCTTTGATGGCAATGGAGTTTATTTCCTGTTTGTATATATCTATGCAGACATATAGCAGAGGAATAATCTGACTCAATGAAGCTGACAAGTTGTATCTTCTGTATTAGATTAATGAGATATGTTTACTGTGTTAAGAACTGGCAAAGTTTCACATTTTTACCCACAAAAAATGGTGTGTCAAGAGAAAAAAAAAAACATCCTTTTGACAGTTTTTCTCTTGACAGCTATTACTCGGAAATATTTATTTTTTTTAAAAACCTATAACTGGAATTTTAATGAAACCAGATTTATGCATTCTCTTTTTCTTCGCAAGAATTGGCAACAAAAAATTAAATACTATTTATTAGATTGTCTATTTTCAAGAATAATTTTATATTTACAGGTTTATAAAAATCTGAACCAACTATTTATCATATACAGAAATAACTGAAAATTATTTCTATTCATAAATTTATAAAAATGTTTGTGAACAAGAGAAAAAGAAAATTTAAATAAACACAACTACAGCATGATTGAAAAGTAACTCCCTATTTTATATATGATGGACTCTCCCATCTTGTAAAAATTATAGTTAGACGAAAGAGTCCATCATACCTAAAATAGGGAAATACTTTTCAATCGTGTAGAGGTAACTACAAATTTTGAAAAAAAAAAAAAACATTTTCTAAGCATTTTTTTCATTCGATAAATTCACTGAAATAGGTTGCAAGCATTTGGATTTATGCTTTTTTTTTTCTTGAGAATTAGTAACAAAAATGTTAAAATGCTATTTATTTATTAGACTGTTTAATTACAAGAATAGTGTTTAATACTTTTGTTATCAATTCATGAGAAAAAAGAGCATGTATAAAATCCAGTTTCATATTTTTGGGTTTTATTAAAATTCTAAAAAATAGTCTTTTAAAGCAATAAAAATTGCAGAAATCCAGCTTAGATCATTTATAATTCAAGCAGAAGATATATTTTACTTAAGTACAAACCTTATCTTACAAATGTGTAAGATAAAAATATAATAATTGCTTCCAAGTTTCAATTCATCCTCCCTGTAATCAACAGAATTAAGAGAAATATAAACTTAGCATATTCAGATTTTAACTGGAAATGTACAAACATATTTTATGAAGATATGATAAATATAAAGAAGTTTGGTGACCAAAATAATAACAATAGAAAAAGTTAAAACTACAGAAATTATTTATCATAAGCAAGTTCATGTCTTATTGAATCCCAGCTAACAAAAATCAAGCATGAGAAACAAGAACCATTCAACATTTTTAGCTTCTCTTCAGTGCACTAAACATCTTTAGATTTCTCAGGGAATATGAAAAATGCTTGACATGAGCAACATGTAGACTGCTATTACTCTGTTGGAACAGCATCTAACCTTCTTGGTGTAAAAGTGGCAGTGGGATGGGTTGAATAGTATTCTGAATGTAGATTGCAATGTTCAACATTCCTTCCATAAATATGAAAGACAAGTGAGCATTGTAACTTATGGCATCCCACTCTATAATGCCAGCAATTTGGCCTGTGTGTTGGGAGCAAATGCACTCTGTAGAATGTCGCCCTCTCCCTGCAGAATTATGTACAAAGAAATGATCATTACTTGCATGAAGGCAGAACCTGTTCTCATCACTGAAAACTACAGCATGGCATTTCATCTCCCAGGTGATCTGCTTGTCATGCTACTAGAGACATGTACAATAGTGTTGTGGTGAAAGTGGATGTCTGGTGAGAATCACAACAGTCCTTACTGTCATACCTGGGCCCACATTTGTTCTGATCTTAGCAGTGGACACTGTGTATTCTCTGCCATTGCTTCCTTTACACTGTCAATCTTGGTGAGCCTCTGTACCATATGGTCATCCAGAACCTGGTCTACGAGTGTAGAAATATTCACTTGACTGCTGTTGGCAATATCAATGCACCATTGATTCATCATGTCCAACAGGCACAGCAATTCTCTGAAATGAACATTAAGCCACTTGATGTCCTACAATCCAACCTGTTTAAATGGCTCTACTTGAACAAATGGAACATGTGTTTTTCTGGAGCAAGACACTTGCTTGCACTGGACTCTTTCACTACTTATTGTCACATGCATCACTGTCTAAAGTTCAGGCACATATGTCACAAGATGGTCAAAGACTTTGAAAAAATTTTCAGAAAATCTACTACTCCTTAGCATGTACAGAGTTTTGCAATTTTATTTTCTGTAAGTTTGTGTTCAGTGGTTTATAACAAAAATATAATTGCTGATATTTCCAAATAATATCTCTCCCACTGTGTGAGAATAAAAAGTAATAATTTACTTTAAAATCATTGTGTTGTGTGCATGTATGTATGTGTATATATATATATATATATATATATATATATATATATATATATATATATATATATATAGGCACATGTCCAAGTGGTTAGAATGTTTGCTTTCTAATCATAAGACCCAGGTTTGAATCTCACCAGGGTTGATTTGTTATGAAGGTGACTTCTTGATATTATCATTATGGGGAGGTGATCCCATCATGTGGAACATTTGTAAAGTGCCTGAAAACCACCCAATGGATTGACCCAAGCCTTGTGAGTGAAAACTATTCAGAATCTGTCAATGGTTGTTCTAGCATGAAGTAAACAAGTCTTCATGACTGAGAGTATTGGTGTTGTTCAAAATACTGATTATGACAGATTATATGCACTCTCTCCCAGACACTGTAACTAAGGACCACTCAGCACATTACTGGAGACATTCACATATTGTGTTCAGTGGTTTGTGACATACAGTAGGCTCCATGGGTTTTGAACAAACATGTGCAAGTGTCTAGCAGACAGGTGTGCTTAGCAAACAAGAGTAGTTATTATATATATATAATAAGTCAAGAAAATACTTAAAAATCCATTTCGGTTATAATTTATTTCATGAATATATTTAAATATTCAGACTAAAGGATACTTTAATAAAATGAAATCAATTTGTCCAGACAAAAGAAAGAGGAAAAAAGAAAGAAATGGGTTTTTAAGGATTGTCTTTACTTATTATTATTATTATTATATTGTTCTGTTACTTACATTGATCTCTCTTTGGATTAATGTCCTCCTTGGAATTATCCCTATCAATTACCAATTGGTATTATATATATATATATATATATATATATATATATATATATATATGGTAGAAAAACTTTGTTTAATCTTTCAAAATCAGTTCCCAGAGACATCCAACTCAGTATTAATCATGTTATATTCTTTGTACTTGTTATAGATTAATATAAAAAATAGTTTATTTGCAATCACTGAAAATATTAAATATCCAGATTTATTAGAAACTATAAAGTTGCCAACTCTGTCAAGTTATAATAAAGGACATAAAGAAAAAATATATAATTAGTAAGTTTTAATTGAATTCCTGTATATAGCCAATATAATTGAAAATGACATTTTTTTGCCTTTGAAATTCAACGAAGGACAAGGACAGAAGGAGCCAAATAATGGACTGTGCTTTCCTATGAACGGTGTTGGGCAACCCTAAATATACAGTAAGTGGCACAATTATAAAAATGACCATTTATGAATTTTTTGCTGCTAGAAATACTGAATAAAATATTTTCTGGCTTTAAATAACCTGCAAAAGGTTGATAATCCATAGAAAATGAATCAGTCAATCAACATAAGCATAATCATAAAACAAAAATGATACCAATGAAAATAGCCCTCATCTTGCACATAAAAGCTATTCACAGCTAGCTCTGCTATATATATTTTATTTTGGAAACAATCTATTTTTGTATCAATCCATATTTGGTCTTAGGGAATTTTAAAGAATATTAAAAAAATATACTCACTTTGAAACTTTGAATAATTTCTTTGATTTTTGAAACCAATTAGAATCGAAAAATCGACTGCGTGGTTTCCTTTTCTCATCAGATTGTTGACTGGATAAGCTTTCTTCTCCTTCACAGCCCACTGCTTCAAGGGGCTCGAAGGTAGATTTGCAAGCAGCCCCTTCAAGAGACTGAGAACCAGATTTTTCACTCCCTTTTTCTGCTCTCATCTCTTTCGGTGTGCTAGTTGATATGCCCAAGTCAAATGACATACTTTGTTTACAAAGCTCTCCAATGGTCCCCTTTTTCTTTTTGCCTGTACGTCTGTCAGAGGAGGTGGGTGATGGCATTCTGACATGCTCAGATTGTTTGCTTTGACTTTTTGGTGAATCTTCTGCCTCACCACTGAAGGATTTTGATGATTTAGAAACTTGAGGTGAGGATATCTTATAGAAGACAGAGCTTCCAACGACTTCCCTTGTTGTAATGTCTCTTTCTGATGGTATTGTTAGCTTTTCTGATTCAGATGCAATTGTCTCAGTTGACTGAGCTGAAAAAAGTTCACTCAAAGCACTGCAAGTTGCAGACCTACTTCTGGCACCATCACCTTGCACCTCAGCAGAAGATAAAACAGGCATCGAAAAAGAATTGGATACACTTATAGTTGAATCTGGTTTGCCTTCGTCAATTGTCCTGCCGTCTAAGTTTGTCGACGAGGAGCTTTGGGCTTGATATTCTGGCTGGAATTCACTCGATTTTGGTATTTCAAATGACCTTCTTCTTGTGGGCATTGTAGTAGATGATTCTTGGGTGGTGCCTTTCCCATTCACAATCTTGACACTTTTCACTTTTTCTCCCTTAGTGACTTCTTTCAAAGGAGCACCAGCCTTTGCTGTTTGGACTTGGGTCGACTGTTGTGAAAGCAGAGTTGGTTCTGACTGACCACTGGGGATGTTACACACAATGTGGTAGCCAATTTCAGTCAGTGAATGTGGAGAATCAGAATGATGTAAAGAGATAACTGAACCTGCTTTCGGTGTGGAATCATTCGACCCAGCACTTGGTGTTGGCATTTCTTCATCGGAGAGTCTTTTTGCAAGTACATGAACAAATCCCTCGGACATGTTTTCCTTGTCTTGGGTTTTTTTGGCACTTGCCTCCTGTGGAGGCTTTTTGTCAACGTCTTCTGTTCGAGCACCTCTGAGATGGCTCCTAGTACGATAAGCAGTATGTCCCATTCTATATTTCTGACATTCCTCCAGCAATTCAGTGGCTGGTTTCAGCCTTCGAATGGGTGAGACAATTCCTACCTGTGGAGGACACACTGATGTCTGGCTACTAGGACTTGTACTTCTTGATAGTTTTAGCAGTGGGGTTTCAGAGAAGGGACCAATTTTTTCAGTTTTTGTGGTCTTCTCATGTTTTGGTTTCAGTTCTTTCAGTGTTTGTTTTTCAGTGGACACATTTAAGGTAGTTTGAGGTACATGACTACTCCTTTCTGTAGGAGGAGCCCAGGGACCAATGAGAGAGCTTTGAGATGTCCATTCAGATCCTTCAGTTTCCTGTCTTGTTGCTTTACTTTTATCTGACAGATCTTCACTTTTTGCAAGAGGGGCTGCTTTGCTTTTTTTGAGAGCTGACTTTTTGTATGGGACAGGTTCCTTTGGTTTGCTGACACTCTGCTCCCCACCTGGGGGTATAGCAGATGCAGATGGAGTTTCATCAACAAACAATGGTTTTACTGTGGTCATTCCTTCTAAATCAGGGCTGCTCTCTGGTAAGAGTAGCTCAGGACATTTTGGTTCTCTTTTTAACCAATCAGCTAGGGTTTCTCCCTGATGAAACTTATTAATGTGATCTGCTGTACTACTATCTACAGAAACTTTTGCAGGATCAAGCCCAGGGCCTGGGGTAGTGGAAGTTGCATGTCTTTGAGCAGAAGAAGCAGTTTTACACAACATGCACTGAGAATTGATGGAAGTTGGTTCATGTGTTGATGTTGCTATTGTCTGTGGCATTTGCACGTTCATAGTGGCTAATGAGATAGTAAATGAAATTTGTAAGTGTGACTGGTCAGGATCCTGAACACTATGGCTAACTGGACTAACATAGTCCGTCTCCTCTGATGCCCCATCCGGTATCCGAGATATGGTCTCTGCATCTGTGTGACCAAGAGTGGATACTGGGGTAGAGATTTGAGTCTCTCCTTCGGGTGCTGTTCTCACAGGGCCTAGAGGACTGGCTCCAGCTTCTCTATCTTCCATAGCCAGTGAGTCAATAAACGGTGTTGATGTGGAACGGAAGTGAAGCTCAGGAGTAGAGTTGTTGAGAACAGCTCGTGGTGAGTCACCCTCCAATCTAACTTCCGTCAAGCTGCCAGCAAGATTGGATTTAAAAGCACCTAATGATCTACCAGTGGCTGAAAACCAAAAATAAAAGGCCAAATAGAACCAGCAGAATATACAAAACTAGAGAAAAGTCAATCTTCTGAATAATTTGTCTTTCATTATTTTATAATAAAATTTTTCATACTTTGGAATAAAATTTAGCTGCATTTTACTCTTAATCTAGGATGCAACACCAAAAGATATATTGATTATTCTAAATGGGGTATTAAATGGTTTTTAAATCTTGAAGTATTTTCAAATGTCTTTTTGACATAAACTTACAGCAACAAAATGCTTTACACTTTCACTTCACTTTCTCTCAATAAACATGGTAACATAATTTTTGAAAATCTATTTTAAAACCTTTTAAATTATCAAATAAATTATGTTCATGAAATTTGTTTTAAAGTTAGTTTAGGTCTACTCAAAATGTAAAGTTCACATAACAAAGCACAATTGCATTTTTTATATCATTTGAGTGTTACAAGTTTTCAAGTGCATTTCTAAAAACATACAAAATTAGATTTTGTCCAGTACAAATGATGATCCCCATTTCATGTAAGAAAAAGAATAACATTTTTTCATGCTTAATTATTGACTAACAGTCAAACAACAATTAGGCAGGCCATTGCCTCAAACAAGTTTTGATAAAATTTACTTCATTTTCTTCCATCTTTTCCTGTATCAGCTTTCAACTTTGTTCTCAATATGAAATGTTTTTCTACCATTAAATCCATTTGAAAAATGTATGAGCCATGCCAATAACTAATTCTGATTTTAGTAGTGTTGAAAAGCAACTTGAAAATCAATATAGCAGCAGGTGAGATTAAATAGTTCAATGCATTGTCTTTTTAGTGGGTGAAGAGGTATAACTTTTTAAAGAGTTGCTTGTCAGACCAATTGTTTTGAGCATTTCTGAATAGTTAGTAAAGTAGGAAGAAAAATACATAACATGGCTGGCAACTGAGGAACAAACCATTTAGGTGCCGTGTCTTTTTATGATCAGCTTATTTAAAACAAATTAAGCTAATAAAAAGGAACATGGCTATTCTTATATCAGTTAATTCGTTCATTTTCACTACTGTAATATCCTAAAACAGTTAGCATGAAGCATAGTGTCTTTTTTATGATAATATGTTTTTGCATAAATAGTCATCAACAGTCTCTAATGGATGTTGTAAAGTAAGAGCTTCCTCATCTCTCATTCATTGATTTAACTATAAATCTGAGGCTGTTTGAAAAGCTTGCTTTTTATATTCTTTACATATTATATTCCTATGAGATTAAATAAACAATAACTTGTTACACCATATGTATCAGTATATTCTGTATAATCAATCTATGCACTGTATCTATTTAGACAATCGTCTGTGTATGAGTGATATTTTAGTCAATATATAAATCTTTTTGGAATTAAAGCTCAATATTCTATGAGTACAAAATGTGGCATTCAAATATATTCTAATTGTACAGACAGATTTTGCACCATTTTAACAGAAATTGGGTTGAATACAAATTGTATAAAATATAAAGTTCTAATCCTTAAATTAAAAGCAGACCAAATTGTATAAGTTCTTTTGCCATCAAAGATGTCACTACAATTAAAATAATATTGCATTTTCTCCAAAAGATTAGAAAATAAAAAATGCAGATACATAAAAAGATACATATTTATACATTTCTACTAGTTTTCATTATGCTAGCCTGGATTTTTTTCTTTTTAAACATTTAAAGAATAAATTTGACATTTCAAAATTTGCATTATTTTGGTTTTAAAAGAGAGGACAGAAATACTTTTTTTTATACTTTAAATGTTTTAAAAAATGAGAAACATTTTAAGTCTTAAACTGTATCCAAGCACATAACAATTCTAGGTATTACCTAGTAATTCATGACTGAGAAAAACAAATGCTTGCAAATCAGACCTTATTAAATCTAGAAAACTTCTGTTTCATGATTTCCTGCTAGCCATATTGATGTGTTTAACAAATCTGTACAAAAACTAGAAAAATTTATACTTCATAAATCAACACTATATTTATTTTTGCTTTATTTTTTATATAAAATATACTAAGCAATCAAATCTGTGTTGAATCCTGACATTTATATTTCATGATAGTCTAAATATAAGGCAAGACAAACATTCTGAAAATCAGTATACCGATTATCAAATAAAAGTCACAATGAAAAAAAAGATCCTACTGATATAGTTTAGGTTGACATCTTTAAATCACAGTTTTTATAAGAAAAGTTTACAGGCAAAATCTTTAGGATTTTTCTAGGTAAAGAGACTTATGATAATTTAGACAAGGCATATTTTTTCATCGAGTTTTTCTGCATTAGAGATTTTTTTCAGAAGTTAGTGGAAATAAATGCAAGTTAGACAAAAAGGCAACAAGCAAAAAGAAATCAAATTTAAAGAAAAATTTGGAAGAAAATATTTTTTAAATTGTTTAACAGTTTATAGACTTTGCTGACATTAAAATAAAGTTTGGAACATTTTTCCTTCAACAGCCAAACTAATCTTCAATGTTTAAAAAAAAGAAGAAACAAATTTTATATTTTATTTCATAAATAAAAAAAAAATTAAACTGTTTTAAACAAAGATTATTTTATTTGCACTTCCAAAATATTTTGCCCCATTTTGACAGGCATTTTGCCATTCATAAAATATTTTTCTTTCTTTTGTACAAATTTAACTACACAGTTAAATTTGTTTGGTTTTTATCTCACAACTATTTTTCTTTCTTGGGCAGAATGCCATGCACAAAATCATTTCAGCTCATTTAATTGTGGGCATCTTGCCATACAACATTATTTGCTCCTCTCTATTTTTTTATGGGCATTTTGCCATAAGACACTTATTTTACACCCCACTTTAATAGTGAACAGATTCATTTTGCTCCACTTTTTAAAATGTAGGCATTTTTCCATAGCAGATAAATCCATAAGACATCCTTTTTTACACCTCCCCTGTGGGCATTTTTCAATGTCATTTTATTCTATTTCTCTCTTTATTTGTGGAAATTCCTTTTATCTTCTTGTTACTAAACTGTGAAAATTTTCTCTTCAGAGGTTTACTTTGCTTCTATCTCACATTTGAGAGTGGAGTTAATTTTGCCAAGAAATACAAGGAGTGTTTTTGACTGAGTAAACACAAATTTAAACAGACCTTTCTCTGATAATGTCAGACCAAGATATTTTTTTCACTTTGATATTATTACACCAATTGTTTGGTTTATTATAGAGAATAATATTTCGCAATAGCTAAGCCAATTTATAAAGTAACAGTTAAATACAGAATAGTCAACTAAAATATGAAAAGAAAAGAAGGAAAAAATGGTAAAGGATTTGTTAGTTGCATTTCCCCAAAACGATGCATAACAAATGATGAATATATAAGACAAAGGGGTAAAAATCACAGGTGGAAAAGATTAAGGTGTAAAGCGGCATGGAATAGAAACTTATTTAATGGTAAACTAATACTTTTTTTTAAATCCAAGGGAACAGCTAATGATAGATCATCATCATAAGAAAAGTAAGCAATTGATTACATCTGCTGCAAAATTATCTATATATATATATATATATATAAGTGGACATTGAAGTCAGCACCCAGCAGTGACACTGTTTCATACTTGAATGCAAGTGTCAGGCCATATGCCCATTTATGTCATATCGTCTGACAATTGCATTCAAGCATGAAACAGACTGTTACCACTGGATGTCCACTTTTATATTTATGTACGCTCTATCTCTGTTATTGAGCACTTTAACCCATAAATATAGCATACCTTAAAACTATATTTTCTATCATATATGAGTTAGGATTAAATACAGATCAGAATCTGACAGGATAAGATAAAGAACACAAAGGAAATGTTGATCAATCTAACATGTTTCACATTTATTAAAGTTTCATCAGAGAATGAGATATAGAGAAAAAGAAGAAAGAAATTCTGGTATTTTTTATTTCAAACAACACAAAAGTAAAAAGTACCAAAATGTATTTCTCCTTTTTCTCCACATCTCATTCTCTGATGAAACTTTAATAAATGTGAAATATATTAGATTGATAAACATTTCCTATTTGTTCTTTATCTTACCATATATATATATATATATATATATATATATATATATAAAACTGATTAATTTTGAAATATAACTAGGCACTGATGATAGCAGTTCAGTCATTTCATTTTTTTCAATCATTGATCTGCTTCACATTGTAAACTTCTATTTCATTGTTGGTATCTCAAGCAATTAATAGATTTACTTGCTTATGGATTTAACCAATCTTTTCTTTTCCAGTATCACCAAATTATACTTAGTAAATGCCATTTTAGTATAAACTTTGGATTAGCAGAGGTAGAGATTGGATTACTGTTTAATTATACATTTATACAAATACAGAAGTTTGAAATAAACATCTGATGAAGGGATATAAATAGTAGGTTAATACAAAGCAATAAATAAATAAATTTAAAGGTATGAAGCACATGCCAAAAGAGAATGCAGTTTTCAACAGACAGAGTTAATGAAAAGCAAGTGAAAAGACACTTAACTGACAACTGCTCAGGTATTTAAGCAAACAAGACTACTGAATTTCTGTAGCCTAGAAAGTTTTCACAAAATTGTCAGGTAAGTAGCTTTCTTTACTGATGACAAACTCCTTTTCTTTCTTTTTTATTAACCTGTTTGCAACATTCATCATTACAAGGGATATTGGATTGTCACAAACACACACATACATACATACATAAAGAGAAAGGAGTTTGGTTCAATTAAACTTTTAAGACAGCCTTGCTTTTTTAATCACTTACTGTCTGATAAGGCGGCTTCTTGTGCAGACTGGCTGTCAGGATCTGAGTAGATCTCTTTACTTCTCTCTTTCATACTGACGAATCGATGTAACAAGGTTTTGTCGTCATATTCCCGTCTGCAGGCCTAAGTGGATGAAATAAACAGAAAGCCATTAACCAAAATGTCTCATCCCAAGTGTGTTTCACTGTTGAGTGAACAAGTTGCACAACTGATGGCAACAATCTCACTGCTGATGAACATGGATGTTTGTTTCTTCTGATACCAGTCACCACTTAGAGACTCTGTTTGAAGCCCACAAGCTTTGATCAGGAGATTATTGCAAACAACTGACCATCATTTAAAACAAAATATATCCTCCTCACCTGTCTGTTCAATGACAGTTACAGTGAAGGCTAAGCAAATAATGTGGTTGAGAAAATAGAATGATACTCAGCAGAGATAAAATGGCATGACTATTTAAATGAAAGTTGTTTTTTTTAAAGATTCATCAGAATTGATTAAAAATAATGTAAATTTGAGAGAACACTGAACAGGGACTGAAAAGATGATTTAATTTTCAGTGATAGCTCTGTTTCTTTTCCACACACATGCCAATTCACCTTTGCATAGCACATCATCATTCATTTTCTCAGACTTTCTGTAGTTAAAAGGATTTTCTGATTTTTAAAGGCTATTTCTGAAAGAAAGTGTGTAAATAAAAACAAACATGGTAAGCTTATAAGGAGAGATTAGATAGAGTAATGAAAACAAAATTGGGGATTTTCCTTGCATCTAAAGAAAGTGATAATCCATATTCTATTTAACAAAATTAAGTAATTTCATTGAATGGTTAAACAACAATTAATATTAGAGAAATTCTTTAGCAGAGTGTTAAGGCACATGAAAGAAAAAAAAGAAAATAGGTGTAATAGTAGAGTAGATAAAGAGAGAAACATTATCCAAAGAGATTTAAGTTCAGATCAGAACCAAACCAAAGTTTATTCTTTATGCTAAAACTAGAAATAAATTTTCCATTAGAGAAATTGTCAGATCAAGCAAAAAAAAATATATTGTCTTTAATATTTTCAAAATTTCTTGAATAAGAAATTATTTGCTTTGATATTATGAGAGTAAAGATTTTGCAACTTCTTTTATTGTGAAAACATTTTCATTTAAAAAAGCAATTTTGACTGAATAAAATTTAACTTTTAAAAATCATAGGGCTAATATATATTGATTAAAATTGAATTAAAAAAATGGAAACCAGGATCGTTTCTATTTAGGAGTTGCAAACAAGGAATCCTAAGCAATCATTTATATTGTTTTTCATAAACAATAAATTGGATTGTAGTGTTATGTCAACTAATAGAAATCTAGTTTTCACACAAACGTTTATCCTTAGCTGAAAGATGATATGAATAAAACTAATTTAATACACATGCAACAAGTGATTCCAATGAGTTGATAGAAGATTATGGAAGCTAATGATTTCTTTTTCTTCTTGTATGAATTTAACAGTTCAAAATCTTTACTATTGTAGCAGAAAATAGAGGATATAGCCTAATGAATCAAGGTAAACTAATTCAACTAACATAAGTGCAAAATGACATGCAATCATTATTTCTGGAAGTAGTTTACTATTTGAGCATATTGTTAATAAAAAATAATCTTAAAACAGATACGTAAAGGACATATTCCCTTTTGTCAGAATATAAAAAAATTACTAAATGAAGTGGACAATTTTTCTCAGACACCAGGAAAAATCAGAATTTGAATATATTCCTTTGTAAAATATAATCCCAATGCAGTCATCATATAAATCTCTCCAGTTGCATCTGCTAAAAATTCTAGAACTAAAAGCAAACTTTTATTTTCTAATTAAAATGTCTAATTACTGTGATGTGTAAACTTCTCCCAAGTTGTTATAAAAATAAAGAAAACAAAAACAGTAGCAGAATCTTGTAGTTTTTATTCCCTATAGAATACTTGCAGCACTGTGGCTCTGAAGTAAAATATGGAAGTTGGTCTATTAGAGCACACCATTTCTCCTGATGGCAGCTGTGGTAGAAGATGAACACACAGGCTGACCAAGCTGTAAATGCGAAAACATGACAAACACATATTAATTAGCATGTGATGCATGAAAAAGACCTAACAACATTTTACTGTTGTGGGAGACTCTTAAGACAGACCTACTTAATAGAAACTAAGACAATATACTTCTTTTAAAAGTTAAGAAATAGCCATAAATACATACATGTAGTATTAGATATGGAAAATATAAAACTAATTTTAAGTAAAAAAAAAATCGCTTTTTAAATTTATATAACTGAGTAATTTAAAAAATATATAAACTTATTTTTACAAATTGTGTTCAGCACAATAAAAAATTCATATATTACACAGTTAAAATACATATATTGAAAGAAAATAAATTTAAAAACTATATTACAATAAGTAATTTCAAAAGCTGAATTTCTTAGACATTAAATATTTTAACAGTTTATTGCTATTAGAGAAACCATTCAGGAAGTACAAAGGCCATAATAAAATATTTAATACTCATTACAGAATCAAATTCAGCTTCAATACTGTAAAAATTATTTAGGGACCTCATCCCCATAATATTCCAATAGTAAAATTTAAAAAAAAAATCTAGATAAAGTTCACTCCAAATAAACTGAAAGAAAATTTCTCAGTCTTTTATTCAGTGTGCAGATGTTTGCATTGGTTAGCTAGGACAGTTTACCATTTAGAGAAATAGTGTGCAGGATATTCTATCTAAAATGTATCTGCTATTAAAACAATCCAGTTTGCTATTTTTCATCAGTCTAATATTATTCATCAACTCTAATGAAAACCTGTTTTTAATGCAGTGAAAGCCATTGACAGTTTCATAAGTGCTAGAGACATGTAACAGCCAAACTTTATTATACAAGTAAATACTGAACCTGAAGTTTTAATCATCTACCCATTTATCTGCTTGCAATGGTTTTACTGATTTTGTTCCAATCTAATCGAGCCCAAATTTTCACTCTTACCCCTGTGGATAGCAAAGCTCCTATTGTATCATAATTCTATAACAAAGCCTCACTTGATTTTCAATATACATAACCTAAACAAATACTACTAATCTGTATATTTATTCCTATTGTAGCATCTCAACAGCAACCATTGTTCTTTAATTGGCAAGAATGGTAAAATGGTTTCTTTGAGTGTTGGCTCCAAACTAGTTATTTAGACTTTGGAAAAGTCCTTCACAATTTATACTTGTTCATGCATTAAGAAAATCTGTAATATACAAAAGACAAATGAATTGTTATGGATTTTTATATTTAGGAATTAGTTTAGGCTTCTTCTGCAAGGTTACTTTCTATCCTAGTACAATTTTTACTTGATAATGAACAATGGAGATTTGCTTAGACTGAACCAACTTAGACATAAAAAAATATGTTTCATGAGCACTTGGTGGGAATGAAATTTATTAGTAATTTTGGCCCTGTATAAATGAGCAGTTTCACTTCTTATTTTGTTTTTAGACAGATGAAACTGTTTAAACTGTCAAATCCCCCAGCTGCTACTATAAATTATAGTAATAATTTCTTAATTTTCTAATCATTTAAAATTATTCTTTTGGTAATATCAAATCTATGATAAATTTATGTCTTACTAAGCTTATATAAGCGAATCCCAATCATTCTTAATTCTCACAGAACTTGTATTTTCCATGGTAATGAAAAGTATAATTAATTAGCAGTTCACTAAAGAAATAAAACTGTCAAGCCAATCAACGACATGTAGAGTTCCTCTTATTTTATTTCATCAAAGGTAATTTAGAATAAGAAAGTAAATTTACAACAAAACAGTTGTGTTAAAATATCAATTGCTCTGCAAGCAGCCCCTTCATACCTCAATATCATGGGATACATCAAGTAGGATTTCTCTCCCATACGAGATGCACAGGGAATAATGGCAAATGATGATTACTAAAAAAAAGCACACAAATCATAACACTGACAAATGAATAAAAAAAATAATGATGAAACAAATTAGACAAAAACACTAAAGAAGAATGATTCATTACATTATGTCAACTTAAATCAACATCTAGTTCACTCTTGTCTTTAAACAAAATGAACCAATCAGGTGTATTGGTAGAAATCAATCAAGTGTGCTTGCATTGAAGGTACAGTAACAAAAGAAATTAAACAGGAACAGTACATAAACCAAAACTGAGATAACCTTCATCAAAAGTTCAGTTGAATGAAAAAAAAAAAAAAAACAAAAGAAAAAGAAAAAAAGAGAGCAGGAATCAACTGAAAGAAAGAGCAAATCAAAATACATTAAAAATTCTGCAATATAATTCTTCACCTCTTCAAAACTAATTTAGTCCCAAAATTTAATAGGAAAATATATGCATTTATCCAAAACTTTTTATTATATATAAATTCTTGTGAATAAGCATTTTCTGTGAGTGCTATTACAGATGAGCCTAGAATCAAGAATTTCTAATACCTGTATATAAACAAAATTAATCAAAATAACCTTTCTAAACATTTTAAGATACATCTTTTTAGCTGATGACATGAAAATGTCACCCAAATTTTAGCCTGCAGCCCATAAACACACAGACAAAACCAGCAACAGAATGTTTACAAAACAGAACCACTCTATTTGCAATATAAGAACCACACATGAGGAACTTAATCTTTTAAATGGTAAAAATATGGCTGCACTTTGGGGAGAGAAATGAAAAGAATGCAAGAAGAGCAGTACCCACCACTCTTGGTCTTGACTCCAGGTTTCCTCCATGGTAAGTGTTCCATCTTTTCAATTGAACTGAACGCCTTGTCTCTTGGAATTGATACAATTCAGATTCTCGTCGTGTAATATCTGCCTGCAGTAGCAAATTGTTCACTTCCTGCAGAAGCAGCTGTCTTTTCATCTCCATTATCTCCTTGTTGCGCTCAAGATGACTTAGTCGCAAATTATTCATCTGATTTTCAAAGCAAACATAAATAATAATTAAACAAATCAAAACAATATGTTGGTTAAAAACAGAGATTAAAGAAATATCAAATAGGATTAGTACGAATTTAATATCAAAGACTTTCTTAGTATTTATAAAAGGATTTAGCCATGGCACTAAATCTAATGCCAGAATACTAAATTCCAATAAAACTAGTCTTTACCAAATGAATGACCATTTGCATATACTCTGAGGAAGTGCTGAAAAGTTCTCAGCCTGACCCACTTCACAAAATGAAACCAAATAATTAAACATCAAAATTTATTTTGGAACTCTTTTTTGGTCAGGTTGAGAACTCTTCAGCACCCCACTCATAACCACTTAAAAAAAACAGCATCTTTTTTATCCACTTTGTCATAGTACTTTTTTTAGCTTGTGGCTCAGAATTTGTTTATGTAACCCTATCTCTAGCTGTGTATGAGCTAAAAGCAGTTGCTGAAAGTATTGAAATTTATTAAATAGTTTTGACACTTGATGATCATTGATGAATACAATAGTTTATTGGAGTGTTTTTTTATTTCAAAGAAAGGCTATTTGACATTTTTATGTGAGATTGTAAAATATATTTGCTTCTCTAGATCTTTGTTTTGTACCTTATTAAATGCTTTTGTATAATCTATGAAACATAAGTGTACAAGGTCTGATCAAAAAGTATTGAGACTCTTGCTATAGTAACAGTGCTAAAGTATGCAGAGTGAAGCTGCTTTGCACAGATTGACCATGAACTCTGTCATGCATGCACACTGAGTTCTCACTTACATCTGTTTATAGCAGTGCTTGTAAAGAAAGCATGTAGAATGTGGTCGTCTCATCACATCACAGAGGTTCCATCAGTGACTATAGCTTGTGCAGCAGTTTTGGCAAAGTACAACATTCCCAAAGTCCAACAATCACCATATTCTCCAGATCTTGCCCCTTGAGACTTTTTCCAAAAACAAAATCCAAATTGAAAGAAACAAAATTTCAAGACATGAAGGAAATCCAATACAATGTGATGAGGCAGTTGCTTGCTATTCCAAAAAAGGAGTCCCAGGAATACTTCCATCAATAGAAACTGTGTTGGATAAAATATGTGGAACTACTTCAAAAGAGATTCAATGCTGAATTGATGTGTTGTAATTTTCTTTTTATAGCATCAGTTCCAATACTTTTTGATCAGAACTTGTACATCCTTGTGCATTTGTATTGCTCTCTTCAATATCAGGCTGATCATCAAGTCACAAGTCAAGATCTAGAGTTTTGATTATACTGCTGTGGGTTTTCCAGTGACTTGGGCAGGCAGCAGTTGGCTAGCTCTCATTCCTTCTTTCCAAGCATCCCTGTCAAGCGGGCTAATGTGAGCAAGGTCGTACTCCCACACATCCCTCCCAATGCAGTCCTTTCATGTCTTCTTAGGTCTAGCTCAACCTCTGTAACCAGGAACCCTGAATTCTGAGACAGTCTTAATGCATGATGAAGCACATTAGATGTGACCAAACCATCTAAGAAAACAGGTGCGCAGCACTGATGTTATATCCCCAATACCGAGCCTTGTTAATAACTCAGATGAGGGGGTTTCATATTGAGGCTTGGTGCCACAGATCCAGCAAATCATCAAGCGGTCATTGCGGAGGAGCCATCACAAGACCAACACACTTGCTGCCTAGTTCTCACTGCTGTGGAGCAGTGCAGATCATACACACGCAGAACACAATTTGCCACGAGTTTTCAGTGATACATATTGGATGTGAGAATGGGTAGGAGCTTTTCGAATTTCTCCCAAGCCACAGAGCACATCCCCAAGATAAAAGAAATAGGGCTATATATCCATTTTTGAACCATCCAAAGTGACTTGGGTAGTGAGTTTGCCACCAATAGGGCATACTTCACCACAGCATCTAGGGCAGATGTAATCTGGTAGTTCTGTTAGCCTACTGGTGATGCCACTGCATTTCTTGTGCACCCAGGTGTTGCATTTGGAGCACAAGATCATAAATATAGCATTTCTTCTTTCAGCAATCTTAATAAAACCACACTGTTTTTGTCCTATTTCCAGTCTAATTCTGCTTCATGCTCTATTCATCAGAAATTGGATTATTAGCTTTATTTATTATTAATTAAATTTATTGTCTGATGGAGCTCACATTTATTTACACCTGGCTTCTTAAGTAGCACTACATAGATAGATCCACTAAGCACAATTTCAAACTTGACATTTCTAAATAAAAAAGCAAGTAGAGATAACTCTCTAAAAAGTTAGGGATCAATTTTACACTGTACTGATATTATGAACAGGACTTTCACCTTCTAAAAAGATTTTTAAAAAATCCTTTACATTTTTTCTGACAAGTATTGTGCCTTGATTAATGTCTAATGACTGTTAATCTACAAAAATGATTCCCCCAAAAATGTTTCTCTATTTTTTAAGACTGGAACAATCTACTTAAGTAGCACATCTTTTGTTCTGTTTTTTATTCTTTTGTGCATACTAGCTTTATCTATGATGCTCATTCTTTCTATTTCTGCACACTTTTCATTGAATCATTTCACTTTAGCCTGCCTGCATTTGTTTCTAATTTCTGTATTTAACATTCTGTAATCTGCACCATTCCTTGGCATTGTTTGTTGCCTCATTTTCATCACCTTGAGAATTTCATGTTATACATGACTGTGTTTTCATATTTTTAATTCTAATTCAATAATCTTGCAATACTTTATTTCTTCTTTAAAAATTATTAGATACTTAGTTATGCTGTTCTTTGTGAGTCAATGAATGTCAGGATAAACTTTTCTAATTATAAAAAATAAATAAAATTAATGAATTACTGATCACTTAAATACAAATAATATTTGGTAGATAGTAAATGAGATTGATTGAAAAGACAATTTGAGGCAAATATACATTCTGTATAGACATTAAAATAATCTTACAATTTTTAAGTCATTAAATATCTTCTATTTTAAATAATCATAGGTAAATATTTTAGTAATAATTATGACACAATAATTAGTATTGTAAAGCATTAACAGTGATAAATAATTAACTTCAAAACAGATGAAAGT
The DNA here is from genome assembly GCA_903632075.3 of Acanthosepion pharaonis. Taxonomy (NCBI): domain Eukaryota; kingdom Metazoa; phylum Mollusca; class Cephalopoda; order Sepiida; family Sepiidae; genus Acanthosepion; species Acanthosepion pharaonis. The sequence goes on along the minus strand of CAHIKZ030000857.1, from coordinate 290,317 downwards.
CACTTACAAAAATTTATTCTCATTAAAAAAACTCATATAAAATTAACATAAATTCTAAAACTTTTAAAAATTGATATTTTGTAGACATTACATGGTTAGAAATACACTTGTGATATCCAAAAAGCTTTTTTAAATTCCCATTCTTTATTTGTAATGTTTTAACTTGATAATAATATCCAAAGTATGTAAATAATAGTTCCATGCTTTATCACTTTTTTACAAAGAATAAAATATATAATTAAATCCATTTTTCTAAAGCCATCTTTTGTCTTACCTGAATTTGCAGCTGCATTGCATGACAGTAAAACTTTTCAAAGTTGTTCAAGGCTGAAGATTTTTTAGATACTTCTTCTATAATGTAAAAAATTCAAAACATTGTAGAAACAAATAAAAATACAGTATAGGGTGAATAATAGTGGATTTAATTTATTTTTATACAGATATTTTATAATTTACTCAATACAGTGTAGCTAATTTATATCCCATTGCAAAGTAGGATTAAAAAACTAAGTCTGGTGATAAAATGTATAATTGTACTAATTGTCCATTCAATACTCCTATAAATAGTTACCAAAATCTTCAAAACCAGTTAAATTGTCTTCTCTATTCCTAAGCAAACTTACTATATGTTATATTCCATGCTAATAGGAATATATACTTGAAAAACAAGGTGGATAAAATAAGTAAAGGTTTATTGTAAATAACCAGTACATTAAGAATAAAGGTAACAGTTATGCACAAGATCATCACAAGTCAATCCAGTAGTGAGTGCTACCATTGGAAGGTCAGTAGTTCTTGTGTAAGTCTGAGTTGTACTCAACAGATCCCAGCTAGTATATTTAGCTAACCGCCACAAGGGATGCATTTGGCACAAGGCTGGTTTAACGTGGGTTCTCCAAGCCCATATGCTCGGCCCAAAATATTCCCTTTCAAACCCGTATAAGCGGTTTCAGGGGCAGTCTACCTCCCCAAACAAGACTCTGCCTTCGGCAGAGCCTCGTCCGGGTTCCTCTCTGCCCAAAAGAAGAGAGTTCGACTGTTTAGCTGGAACAGATCCCAGCTAGTCTCTGTAGTCCATTGACTCACAGCTACTTATAGGTAGTTACTACCTATAGTGTAGTCACTCATGAGGGTGACAGGTTATTCCATTACATCACTATATATATATATATATATATATATATATATATATATATATATATATATATGTGTGTGTGTGTGTGTGTGTGTGTGTATGTATGTATGTATGTATGTATGTGCAGAATTGTGTTTACATTTCTTTTATGCAAATTTAAAATCAGTAAATTCTAGTAACAACTTTAAATATTGACTCTAATATTGTGATTGGCTTGTGACAAATTTCTTGCTAAGCAAATAACTTGATTTCCTTACCTGTCTGTGAAGCTTCAGCTAACATAAGTTTCATCTGTTCCATCAATTCCATCAATCGGCTACTGATGTTTTCTTCTCCTTCCATACTTTGTAATTTACACATCTTCAAAATAGAAGCAGCAATTTAATATATAACAACAGCTAATTGAATGCAAATAACTCCATGATGGTATACAAGAAATTCTAAGGTATTTTCTAATTAGAAAAAAAGATGTATAATCATCATTCATATGATTAAGGATTAGAATATAATTTAATAGATTCTAAACTCAGAGGATAACTTTCAAACATGATTTTTTTCTCTTTTTCTTAAGTATGTACTTCAATAAATATGTATCTGTATAATGGAAACAATATTTACTTTACATAATAATCTCAATATGACAATCTTTAATCTCTGTGCTTGTAAAAATGATGTGTCAAAAGAAAGCTTTTCCCTTGACACCGCTATTATTTTAACTACCATCACTCCTTGGCAATTTTTATTGTTTTAAAAAGAGATGATTAGAATTGTAATAAAACCTAAACATATGATGAAAGGGAATTTATACATTTTTTTTATTTTTGAGAATTTACAACAAAAATATTATACACTATTAGAATGTTTTTTACAAGAATAATTTTATATTTACAACATTCTAAAAACTAATACAATTCTATTAAAACTAATACAATGAAATATTTATCATTTACCAATTTATAAAGAAATAAATATGAAAAGTTTTTATTCATAAATTTATAAACATTTACTAAATTATTAAAATATTTTCCTTGTCAATGTACTTAATCTAATATTTCTCCATTAATCACAAATTAATAGTGAAAATTTCAGATCAAAGTTCAGCTTTTGATCAGTGTCAGGCTGCAGACATATTGATCCACTTTTGTATGGCTGTTTAAAGTAATTCAGCACAATCAGCCAACTCTCAAGTTATTTCTTGGTTTAGCTTTATATATAATCTTACAATGACAACATTCATTACTACATCTGAGTTTTACTTATTTAATTGTTAAATAATTGCAAGATTTAAAGCTGTATTTTGTTGAGACAAACCAGCTGCTTTTGTGTCAACCTAAAACTATTTCATATATGTAAACAATTATTTTTCTTTTGCTAGCATCAAGTAGCTATTATTTTGATCTTAATTCTTTGAAATAAAACTGCATAAAAATGCATTCAGCTAAAGAGTTGTTTGTCACTGACAATACATATCCAACATATAAGTGGGGAGAGGAAAAGTACATTTTTGCCATTAAAGAAATTTTCATTATACCTCATGATAAAAGTTAAACATATTTCAAATCATTTTCAGTTTTGCCATAATCTTTATAAAAATATTTAAGCACTTCAATAAATTCTTAAGCATTTTGAAGGCTCAAGATAAAATTAGTTTACTAAGTTGTATTTTTCGGATTACTGTTATCTGTGTATCCATTGATAAATTGAGGTTTTGTGTGTATGAGGATAGATCACAAAGTTAGTAGCCTGACAAATAGTTATTAGTTTAATTTTGATGTGAAAATCTATGTGATTAACATCCACCACTGAATTAAGTACATTGACAAGGAAAGAAATTATGTTGAAAAATAAATGCTTTTTCCATCATCATACTGTGGACTCTACACACAAACACACACACAAAACAGGAACAGAAAATGTTTCAATCATCAAAAATTTCTGAAAAATAATTAATAATTATTTTTTCATAAACATTTGGACAAAAAAAGCAACTAGTAAGTCATCATTATTAAAAGTCATATTTTGAATTTAAATATGACAATCTATGTTTAAGTAAAAGCATTATATAAAGGATATTCTGAGAGTAATATCTTCTATTTATTTCCATACAAACTATAACATATACAGGGCGCATGATTACACTGTAAATAGAGCAAGTTTTCAGCTACAAAACACTTCTTTTCCAGATAGTCCCCACTAAAACCTATGTATTTTGAAAGTGCTTTTCATTCTATGGATTGATAGCTGAGCAGGGCAGCTTGGTATGTGGCTTGTCATACACATTGCCATCATCACTGCTGAAGCACATTATGCACTCCTATGCTCACATCAGTTGTTTGGTCTCCATAAACATTTAGCTATCATCAATGAATGTCAGCAAGTGTATTTTTTCTGCATGGAGGAATTCAATAACACAACTGCTTTATACACGCTTTCATGTCAGATGCCATTTTACCAGACTGCTATTTGTAACAAAGACTCTGATGTCATGAGTCAACATTAGATAAGAGGTATTACTTTCAGAGTAATCCATGTAAACTTGAAAATACTATGCCACAGAAATGAAATATACTAAAAGAAAATTACATCACTACACCTCTAATAAATTATTAAAGATTTTATTGCCTTGCAAATAGTAAATGGCTAAGATTATGTGCAAATGCTTTTATAATTGTCAAGAAACTATTAGAGATGCATATTAACTTTTTAGATTGTAAGAGATTTGTAAATTAAAAAACAACCATATTTGAATGATAAATTATTTTTCTTTAGGACATAAGCTACCTCTGTTCTTCACACTCCTTTTCCTTTTAATATCCATAAACTGTTTATTGCACTGATTGTCCTTGGGAAAGATAGTTCAGTGGTTTCCTCTTGCCTTCTCCATAGTTTTGATTTTAGTGTTACTAATCAAGACTAGAGTACCCAGTTTGCTATGTTATTTAACCCAAAGCTGTGAGTAGAAGATATGGATTCATGTCTCTTCCAAGGGCATTAGCGCAAAATGAATGCAAAATGTTTCAACTGGAATTTAAACAGGTTTACTGATTTCATTTTCTAAGGCATTAACCATAAGTCCATTCATACCTCCAAAATGATTTAGGTGAACAGACTGCAGAAAGTTCTCATCCTGATTGACTTTCCAAAATCTGTCCAAACATAAGATTTATTTTTATTTTTAAAAGTGTTTCTTGTTTAGTCTGAGAACTTTTCAGCACTGACTTGTAGAAAATGTAAATCCAGACTTTTCCAAACTAAAGCATCTCCTGACATTTTATAATCAAATTCAAAAGTGAAAGTAACAAAGAAAGAAGACTCACTGCAGCACTTTCCATAGAGAGTTGGAGTTTCTCACCAGAGTGCTCCAGTTCTTGGATTTTTCCTTCTAACTCATGCATTGCACTGATAAGAGCACCAGATTGCTCTTCTTTAAGTTTTCCAGCAGGCTTTCTATCCACTGGAATCTGTTTTTTGTAACGGACTGAAAATAACAAGAGAAATAACAACAATAAAGCTGGAATAAAACAGCTATTGTTATCAGAAGAAAGCTTTGAGATTATTGGTTTAGTTTGGTTTGTTTAATGGCATATCAACTCCTTATCGGTCATTTCATACCAAAATTTTATTTTCTTGTGAGGTTAGGTAACTTTTTTTAATGTATTTTTATATTTTCATGTTTTAACCCCAGTTTGGGGGTTCACTATTTGCCCATATTAGGGTATCTAACAGGTGCTATTATTCAGGGCAGATCTGGGAGCAACAGCAATTAAGAGGTGGCTCTATGCTCCTCAAAACCTCTTGATGAAAGGCCTTGATGCCAGATGTAGTTTATTGTCATAACCAAGAAGGTTGAGCTTATTGAAATCAAGACATCATTTGTGCCATTGCATATGCATTAAATAATTTGATAATTGCATTTATAATTCATAATTCTAGGATCACTATGACAGATAACCATGCATCTGTATTTGGCCTTAAAGAACAATAATCAGATGTTTGAAAAATAATTTATTCCTAAGTGCAACCAATAGATTATATTCCGTGCTAATAGGAGTGTGGAATGGACAAACACGGTGGATAAATAGTAACAGGTTTATTGTAGAAACCAGTACAACAAGCAAGGAAGTAATAGTTATGTGCACGGTCATCACAAGTCAGTACAGCCTATTGAAAGGCCGCTAGTCTCGCAGATCCCAGCTTGACTCTCTTGTTCACTTTCCTCACGGATACTTATAGGTAGTTATTACCTATAGTGCTGCCACTCATGGGGGTGGCAGGTTATTCCATCACATCATTTACAATCTGTATTACATGAATGCTTCTATTATTTACAATTAGTAATTTTAAAATTTATTTATTATTTATTTCACAATTACAAGTAAAAAAAAAAATATTGAACTTTTCTAAGTAATCTTATACTGATTTTGAGGGGATAAAAACACAGAATCAAGTTGTACATAATTATTTCTTTTTAAATAATGAAAAACAAAGTAAGTTTTATAAAACAAACAAAAACAAATATAATACAAAGCTGTCACATTTAATTAGAATATGTGGAACTAAAGCATTTGGAAAAACTATAAATGTAGATAGAACTTAAAGTTGAGTGGAAGTCCATTTATCAATAATCTTCATTTTGCTTCAGATCATAGAACAGATATAAATGAATAAAAATACATCTTATGTACTTGTACATGTTTTATAAACTTTAGAAACAATGAAACCAAATCTGAAATTACTGTTAAAAATTAAATCAATTTACAATGACCTTGCAACCTCTCCACCCATGAAATATTTAAATAATTTCAAGAGACTAAAATTCAAGCAATTAAAAATAATTTTGTATCTGGTTAAGAATGATAAGTTATAATGAAGTATGTATTTATTTCCTATTGTTAATTGTCCTGTCATTGAACATTAAAACCAAACTGAGGTATAATTAATCTTGATTACAAAACACAAAAAACACCTACTTACCTATTTCCTTGGAATGTGCATCCTTGAATTTCTCCAGTTTGACATGAAGTTCTTTTACAGATTGCTGAATTTTTACATATTCTTGCTTCTTCTCTTCTAGTTCTTGCAATAATCTAAGATGAGCATTTTCTAGGCTGATAAAACAAAATTAAGTTCAAAATGATTCTAAACATTTTACCATCATGATTACCTATTTTACATTTTCAATGACAGTGAGTTTATAAATATATCTACTTCAAAATATATCTAACATTTGCTGATATTTAAGATAATTATGTTGCAGATTCAAAATGAGAAGCAATTTCACAAACATCATTGTCATACAGAGGTCAAGATCAACATTTGATAGATAATTATTTGCAGAAAGCCATTTAAAGAAGAGACAAAGAAAAACAATTGCTAACAGTTTAGTCATGAGATAAAACAAAGTTATATCCCTTTTGAAATTAAATGATGCTATGACTTATATCACTTGAAAATTTTGTATTTAGATTTATATAAATATGGTAATGGTAATATTAGCCGTTTCCTTATAAGGAAACATTCGGTACTCATTGACCAAGTATCTAGTACTCCTGTTGATTGAAATTTATAAAATCTTTGTCTTAGAATTAAAGCTAGAAAGAGTTATTTATTAATCAATCCAAATAAAAAAACAAACCATTTTTGATTATTGAAAAAAAAAATATTTCTATATTAACAGATACAAGCAGGCCTCTGTGTTTCTATATGAGAAATGTTATTTCCTTTTATCTTTATTAGGAATTTAATGATTTTAAAATAAAATCATGTACTATAATTGATTAATATTTATATTGAATAAAACCAATTAACTTTGCTGACATACACAAAAAATATTAAATAATAAAAAATTATTATAATATAAAAGTAAGATGTGTTCTGATGAGCTACATTCCTTAGTCTCACCACCCTTGACTTTTACAACTGGGCCACACTCCATTCCCTTCGTACGCCATTAGTAAGAAGTAAGAAGTTCCATTCTGACAGCTTCTTCTTAAGAACTGCTGCTTTGTGGAACAAACTTTTGGCAGAATGGTTTCCCAATCACTATAATTCCTGCATAATCCTATGAACTTCAATTCTTGCTTATACATCACCACACAATAACGCTCTACCTTGAGTGGCTGAAGGGCCTTGTATTGAGTGAACATTAGTATAAAAAAAATATTTTTTGTATTGCTGAAAATTATCATAAAAAATGACTATATCAAATCAAAATTTTAAATCTCTTTAAATGTAAAATCTCTACAGTTTTTGGTTTCCCTCATGTAATTTATGAGTTCCTTAAAGCAATTTTCAACAAAAATAATACTCAATGTGACACTGTTAGGCAGACTAACTCCTAACAATTACTATCAAGCTCCTACTCGACTTTGAGCTAATGGAATATCTCAACTGCCAAAAAAACAGGTCATCTGATGCACACGGGAAGTAGTTCATAGAGAGAGCAGCAGAATCAAAGAACTTAGTTAGGAAGGAAACCCCCATCAATACTGGAAAGGTTGATAATAGCTACTGGACTTGAGAAACCTATTTTCCTGAAAAATTGTTTTAAGAAAACGATTTTATAAATTTCAACCAAAACAGTACAGGCTGTTCAGTCAATGAATGCCAAATGTTTCCTTGTAGGGAAACGGTTAATATTATCATTACCAAAAAAAGATCATGTCAGAAACACCAAACCTAGCTTGAAAATCTAGTCAGACAAACTTTCTGCAAACTTACAGCAGGCATACATAATTCCTTAGGATACATCTTGTGCAATTAATTTGAATTTGAACAACCATTTCAGATATTTTTTGTATTAGGGTGATCTCTTGATGCCCAGGGAAGATGAATATGTTACAGAATCAATGTCTCTGAGCACATATGTGATTTCTGAGGCCAAAGTCAGGTTTACAGATACAGTTGGAGCAAACATCTTCCTGCGTCTTTCTTGGTTTGGCTTGAGGAATTGGATGCATTATATTTTTGTATACTGATGTGGTAAAAGATAAATAAACTTCCCCCCCACACACTACTTATTCATGCTTCATCATCATAGAGTCCCAAATAATAAATACATCTTGAGTTTAATGAACTGGTGCTTACCTGGATATATTTGATTTGGTCATACTTGACTCAGTGGTTGCACTCTCATCCATACTTGTATCAGAGGAGGAGTGAGGGAAGCATCGGTCAACAGGTGATGCTTCATCAGGAGAATCCCAGCTTGGGGTCAGATTCAAGGGACTGGGTTTTTGTTTGTGCTCTTTTTCTTGACCTGGAGTGTCTGCTGGTGTGGCAGTGGCAGCAGCAGCAGCAGCCATGGTAGGGATGGCTGGTGTTGTGGAGGATGTGCTTGCCCTTGGGGGTGGATCCCCTTGGAGGCCCCGTTTTTTCACCTCCCGGTACAATGCAGCAGACAACTCATGTGACAGGCCCTTCATGCGTTCCCATTCATAAAGCTTATGGGCAAACTCATCTGTGATCTTGTAATCGGCCAGGGGACCTAACAGCAAATTGGTGCTCAGCTTGGGGTCAAGTTCCATTGGACTCGTACTTTCTGGTTTGTCAGGGTGGTATTGACGTGACTTTTCTGCAGTTGTGTGACTCTTGATCTTTACTTTCTCTCCATCTTTTGTTTTGCTTTTTTCAAACTTAAATAACTTTTCCTTGTCTTTTTCAGATTTGGACTTCTTAACTTTGTATTTTTCCTCTTTTCTAGATTTTGGACTGAAACTTGATGACAACATTGGACTTCCTTCCTTTCGATATTTGATCTTTTCCCACTCTTGAAGCTTTCGAGAAAAGCTCTGTGAAAGATTACGTTGGATCTCATCAACATTTACATTGGGTGGAGATGTAATATCAGCTGAGGAAGAAACCCCATCAGAGGTGCCTTCACTTGAAATACCAAACTCCCATCTTAGTTTCTGAAGAGGGCTTGGCCCTGAAAATAAAAAAAATCATTTACCTGAATTAAAACTAGCAGCAACCACTTTGGCAATGATATAAATGACAAATAATAAAATAGTAGAAAGAAAGACATTAGAAATAATCATAATTTGCTAACAAATTTAGAGTCAGTATGTTCTTACTGTTGTCATTAGCTTAATTCAATAATAAAAACAACTGTATGCCTAAGTAATATAAAAAATAACTACAGGAAGTGAAATGTTCATTGTTACTCATACTTACTTTATAGCATAGCCAATTATTTCCTCAGTTCAAAGATGTATAAATATTAATTTAGAAAACTGAACCCTGTCAGACCTAATTACAAAAGCATGTTAAATAGATTCTAAGATCTGAAATAGAGTAATTTTTGTTGGTAAGTTTTTCTGTGAATAGTGTTTTAAAATGTCTACTTGTAAAATATAGTTCTGCTTTGGTTCTTCAACATAAATAGGTAAATCATTAAAGGGAGATAACAAAGTCCAAGTTGTAAGCAAATCAATCCATTCTTTTTACAAATTGTGTATGTCAATATTTTTAATGAAAGTTGTACTTAAAACATAAAAGACCTGATTTAGTGTTCATTAGGTAAGATAGGAAAATTAACATTTCTCCAAATTGATGAAGTAGGAGAGACATAACCTCTTAAATCTTTTAGACAATTTTTTGAATACTAATAAGCCTTGTAGAGAGTAAATATGATTAACAAACATTATAAGAAAATACAAATTTAATTCATTAAGCTTATTTTTTTTTTTTGTTTACAGTAAGGTTCACTTTTTACAAGACCCAGAGGTAGAGGGTTATGTTATGTGGATAGGGGTGGAAGATAACTGTTAACCCTAGCCTTGAACAGGCTAAGATTGTAGTGATCAAGGAAATATCCTTTTGGGAGTTGGTTCCACAGAGCAGTGTTTTGCAAAAAGAAGCTGTTCAAATGGAACTTAGTTCTCACCCGATGAAATACAGAGGGAATGTAGGTGGTTTGCTAATATGTAAGTGGCATGATGTGTCCTTTCTGTGAAAGTCTGAATTCATGGGACCAGGGAATGTAGTTCATCCGAGCACTTTCCATGGAAATAGCAATAGAGCAGTGAGAGGCTTGCCATATCCCGCCTGTAGAAGAGAGGTTGTAAGGTGGAGAATAATTTAGTAAAAATACTAATTATTTCACTTTTAGCACTCTATAGGTGACTATTTTCACCAAGCAAAATTTTAGTCCTGCCAATGCAAGTTTAATTTGAATTTCTTGGTTGTGGAGTCATATTCTTCTATAGCCACACTTAAAGCAATCTTGACAGAAATTGAGAACCAGGCTACAGCAATTTCAAATACATAGAACTAATATATAAAACACTATATTTTGAGGGGATTCCATATACAGCAAAAGGGGGAGTAATATTTATAAATGATACAGAATGTTAAATGTTAAAACAGATTTTTTATCTATATACAAATAATGGATTAATCTTAACTGCATCTTGATAATAGTAATCAATAACTCCTAATTAAAAGAATAAATGTTTTCCTGGTTATTTAAATCCTTTTTATTGTTTATTGTTTATCTTAGATATTATATGATGAAATAATATGTGTGTTACCATAAGAAATGCTAATACAGAAGAGTAGCAGAAGTAATCAGTGAATCTTGATTTAAGTAAACAATTTTTTAAATTCATTTGATCTGTAGCTTAAGATAAGAAAACTTACTTTATAAACAGGTTTCTAAAAATGTATTATTCTAATTATATAATCTCATTTTTGTTGTCTTGCTTCTTTTCTTTTTTTCAGAATATTATAATAACACGACAAAATCAGCACTTATGTGTGAAATATTGAAACTTCCTTTTGATATGTAGTTATTATACAAAACTTTTACAATTTCAGGACCAAAGACTAAAACTATAAACAAAGAGTGAAACATTACCTTTCAAAAATAAAAACTCTTATTCTTTATAAAATTAAGTAACAAGATTAATAACAGTTTTAATTCAAAATGATTGTAGCAAGACAAACCATTTGATGTTATTGCCACAAATTATAAAACTGTTTCTATTAAGATTTTACATTATTCCTCCTAAATTCTTTCTACTATTTAACCTTTCTCTTTTTTAAATATTGAGTTTATCAAATGATAATGAACTAAGAAGTGAACATATAAAAAGTTTATTTCACTACTGAAAATCATAACATTTTTTATATTCAATATTGAAAATCATAACATTTTTTATGAGTTAAGTGTAGATCTATATACTTTATCACAAATAGCATCTTCATTTATTAATAATGGCTTACCAACTATAGCATTTCCTATCTCTTTTCCTTCTGTATTAAAATCATGCCTTTCAAATCAACTAGCAATAACATTTTGTCACAATTTGATTCCTCTAATACAAATTTAAACAAAATCTTTTGGATGTATAGCATCTATTGTAAAATATCTCGGAAAGAGGGAATTAGGATTTTATTTTTTCAAGTCCCATGATGAAATACTAGGAATTGCTGATGATTTGACACTTGTTTTATTTAAATAGTTTGTTAAGAGAAAATCCAAGTTCTCTTTTCTAAATCTGATTAGAAAGGTGAGTGGCTGGCTTTTGGCAAAACTACTAAACATGTTTCTGAGCATCTTACCTTTGGCCTTAACTGTCTGCCACTCATCTGACTTTCCTGTTGTGTCACTTGATGCCTGTTGGGACACATCAGCCACTTCTACAGGACCTGCTTAACAATAACGTAACTTTCTTACACTTCCGGAAAGTGACAATGAGTAAACAGTTTAATGAAATAAGATGCACACAAAGTATTCATGGAATAAATGAATACATAATTAATGTAATGATAGTGAAAACTTATTGGCTTTAAATATTCTACTCTTTATCTTATTAGGATTATTATATTGCTATTATCTGTATACTTCCTTCAAAGTCAGCCATTTTCCAATAAAAGCTTCAAGAAAAAAAATACTATCTTGAACTAAAAAAGAAAATGAGCACTTGGGAATAACAAGAGTTAAAGTCATCTTTTTGTTTTTCATGACTTAAAAGGCAAATGTTAAAATGGATAAATTATTTTTTCATCAGTCTTATATGATCAATTATTTCCATTCCTACAATATTAAGGACTAAATTTTCAGCTTGATCCTCTACCAAAAAACTGACCAAATGATCAAACATCAGATTTTTTTTATCCCTTCTTGGTTGGGCTGAGAATTTTCAGCACTCCATCATAACTACAGAACTGAACTATTATTTTTTCATATTTGTTAATGAAGAAAACAGAGTCAATATAAAATTTGTATTTTTAATAATGAGTTTAAGTCTATCAAATGAGAATGAGTTTAGGACGGATATCAGTAAAGTAATGTTTGAAAAACAAAGCAAAGGACAGTTTTTCTAATAGCTGCTTGATTCTTTGTGTGTTGTGAGAATTTTTTAAAAATCTAAGGGAAACAAAATTTTGCTTGGCACAGATTTAATAAAATAAGCTGATTCAGAATTTCAAGAAAATATCTAACAGGATTATATGATATTTTTTGTTTCTATGCAAGAGAATTAATTTTAATCTTCTAACTACAAAAATGATATGAATAAAAATGCTTCCTTTTGTTGGTCCTGTGTAAGATAAAGATGGAATTTGCATTATGATAGATGTGATTGTAAAAAATGAAAAGTAAGTCAGGAGGATGTGCAAGTGGCATTTAAAGATAAGACCATTAATATATGTGACATGAAAAATGTACAAGAATAGTTTTGTATTCACAGAGCAATAAAAATTAAAACTATTGCATAGTGATTTACAAGGAGAATGCTTTTCAGTAAATAAGACAATGACCATAAGCAAGCTCCTCTTGTAGCTAGTTATTAATATTAAGGATTTATAATGAACAATCTGTAGGTTATTGGCACAAGAAAGAACCAACATAACAAATCTTGTGAGAATGAAATACATTATAAATGTTGAAATATGCATGTATAAAAGTTAAGAAAATAATGTTAGCAACTTCACTGAAACAAATTTACCATATAAATATATGCAACAGAGAAAATTAAATCAAAATTTTATCAAACTAACATGTAAGATAATAAAGTTTGTAAGTATGTTTAAATAAAAGTTTTGTAAGTAAATAAAGTTTTGTAAGTATGTTAAATGAAAGGTTCTTATTATACTTCATTATAATATTAAATAAATTACAATAACTCTTCTTTTACGAGGACAGAAAAAATAAATCATACATTTTACTTCTCATTATAAATTAACACATCAATCAAGATATGTATAAATTAAGGCAGGTATTTAAATAATATGAGAATAGGGCAATCAATAATTATGACATGCAAACCAAACTTTTTAAACTTTATTAAAGAATTGGCTTAAGCGTCGAAAAATGTAAAAGTAAAATATAGCAAGAAATTGAGTTATATAGTTACAATTAGCCAATTTTATTCTTAGGCAATAAGAGGTTGGCCAGTGAATGCACCAAATGGCTTAAGCAACCTTCTTGAGGTTCCTAATTCATGTACACATCACAGGACAACACCTCACATTCCAACATTTGGCTGCCCCCCACCCAAACTAAAAAAAAAAAAAAAAATATAGCAGTACAAGTATTTCCATATGCTGAAGCCAGACTGACAAGATGCAGACAGAAAGAGAAATAATTTGGTAGAAACTTTCCGAATATCTAATGAGGGTTTTGTGAACATAGTAAAATATAAACTTTCTTTTTTGATTTTGGAGATAAAGCTGTTGTTTGAAAATGATTTTGCAAATGATTTCTGGATAGATTATATCTTGAAAAGAAAGATGTTTCATCAATAAACACTTTCTTAGCAAAAGAAAAATTATCTGCAAACATTTATAGCGTACACCACCTGAATAACTATTTTTGATGAATGTCTGCATGTTTGTTCCTGTCTATCTCAAGGTTTGTATAAGATATTTATATTGGTAATGAAGGTTTTGGCAGTCTATGTTTGTATTTCAGTTATCATAGAAAATAAATATAAGGGTATTTTTGCAACAAACTAGGGTTAGCATTATTTCTACAAAGCTGCACCAAACTCTTGTACAGTTTTGCATGCTTATAAAAACTTTCAATTGTAATATATAGAAGCTGCAAAAACTAAATGGTTCTTTAACAAAAAATATCTGAATACTACTTTTCTGCCACCCTTAACTTTTTTTTTAGAATTTGCAAGGTAGGTTAGACTTAATGAAAATAAAAAAAGTGTGCAACTTACTTTTACTTGCAGCTGTAGTCTGCTTACTTCTCAGTTCTTCCCATTGCTTCATCTTCTTTGTAAAATCATCTGACATACCACCTTAATAAAGAGAAGAGAGAAACTAAGAAAGCAATACATGGAATCACTACAAGTTACAGTGTAGCACTAGAAGCAGCAGCAGCAATGATCACATGACATGAATTAAGTAGTAAAATAAAACAAAATCAGAAATAAACCTAGCCACAGATATGTTAGATGTGACTCAAGGCATGAATTTATAGATGTCTATCTCAAGGGAAGTCCAAAAATAAGATTCTCTTGATGTGAGAAATTTTTTTCAAGTCAGACATTTGAATTTACATTAATATCACAGGTTGGTAAAATCTCTGATAAGAAGGCTTAGTGCCATGTAGATTTTGGCATGGAAGCAGCAAAACTGATACAGAAGCAAACAAAGATGTCAACACCCTCATGAAATATGCTCATGGGTGGAGAATTGTTCATTATCTGAATAGGAATCAAAATCAAAGCTTACAAAGATCTCTTCTTGACTAGTCAGGCTCTTACCAACTTATTTTTTTTTAAACTTGCAGAGACATTAATAAAGTAATTAATATAAAATTACTTGATATTAAATTAATGCCAAACTGATGTTCTGAATATGTATCGGTATATTATTAAAAAGAATACTAGTTATTTATGAATGGAAACATTATTTTAATTAATGCAAATTTGATACATTTTGTTAAGTAGAAATTATTTCAAAAGCCAAACAATTTCAGAACTCAAAATTATTTGCTAGATATTCATTTATGCTTTTTCTTTTTTTTTAAATGAAATTACAATTATTTGATTTTAAAATTAATAATTCAAATCAATAGTGGGCAGACAATTCATTTAAAAATTAACAGTAAAATATTTTTTAAACAATATCATTCAAGCTTCCATTACCAAAATTGTTGATGCAATATCCATGAATGACAATCTGTAGGGAGAGTGATACAAGTTCAGAAGTTACTTGTTTATTTCAAATTTTGTACTGTTTGCTTTAGTAGTCAAAGAGGTGAAGAAGTTGAATGTTGTGATAAAAAGCAACAATAAAATAAGAGGAGTAAAAAATGATGTTTCCTCCAAATTTCAGAAAAGTTCCTTAAATAGCTTAAAACTTAGAAATTAACATAAATGTGAAAGTAATCAATACTGAAAATACAAGTGTAAGGGTTTTAAAGGAACCTTTTATTAAAAGAACTCAATTGAAAATATCTTGCAAAGACAAAGGAAATACAGAGTAGATGTGAATGCAGAAAAGGTAACTCTTTTGAATCAGAGGAAACTTTGTTCAAAAAAAGAAATAAAATGAAATAAAAACAGATTAATTAAGTAGAGTTGAAAGTTTGAAATTTTATCAGCACACAAATGCACTGATGGTATATGAAATGACAGTAATATGTAAATGACAATGACATGTTTTAACATTAATTTATACTGATAATAAATGGCAAATATATATTTTATTACACATTGAGTTAAAAGGAAAGGTAGTGTATTTGATGGCATATAAGACCCAGCTATTTACATATTACACTATTAAAAAGTTAAGACTAGATACGAGTACTGGTAGTCTATGACATCTGCATAAACATTAGCCTACCAGATACCCCAAATTCACATATTAGACCAGAAAGATATGTTTGCCATTTTTTTTTAATGTGCTGTCTTATATGCCATAAAATATGGTAATTAACTGTGGAAGATTTGCCCATAATCTTGATAGTTGCTACTAGATCTGGATACAAGCCAATCTCTTTATTTTTAAAATCTTGTCTTTTAAAAAAAAATATTACCAATCTAAACAAGGAAAGAGGAGGACAGACAGATTATATATATATATATATATATATATATATAGCCATCCACAGACAGACTGTTTCTCCATATCACAGCTCATCAGTGTGGCTAGACATCCAATCGCTCCAGGCTGGAACCAAAACCCGACCGATTTGGTATCAGTCCTAGGTTATTAATGCCCAACAGAGAGAAAGGCAAATTTTTGCATATTTATTTTTAATTTTTTTTTTTCTTAAACACACCAGTCACTCAGAGAACTCAATTGCTAGGAGAGTCTTGCATTATCATATATATATATATATATATATATATATATATATATGTGTGTGTGTGTGTGTGTTTGTGTGTATGTGTGTTGGGGGGGGTAATTTGAAAGCCAAAATTGCTGATTTTTCAGTGGTTTTCTCATAAAGAAGCATTAAAGGCAAGCAGGCTTTGTGGTGGAGTGCTCAATATTGAAGATAATGCAAAGTTTGCATTATTAAGAAAGCCAAAGAAGAAAAATTGGTAGAAAGAAGTTTGACTTAAATTTTGCAATTAAGTATGACCAACAAAATTTAATAAAAACAAATGATAAAATTTAGTTAAAAACAAGTCACATGGAACAAATAACAAAATTGCAAAGTTCTTGGAGATTTTTAGTATATGAAGAAAAATGGTGCATTTAGGTAAACAAAAAATCCTCAATAATATGTGCATCAGGATTATGAAAATGAAATAAAATGTGCAGCTATAAGCATTAGTATAATGCTAAAAATTCAAGAAATGATTAAGATTCATTTTCTGAATGACCAAAATACTAATACTATATCCCGGTTATATTTTAATTATTATAAAAGAATAAGAAACAGAAAGATTTATCAAAATGTAAGACAAATTATATTTTTGGTACTGAGAAACAAAATAAAAAAGATTGGAATTAAAAAAAAAACAACCTTATATGATTTCTAAACATTAAAAAACTCTTTATGAGTAAATATCACAGTATCTATTGTGTCTTTTTTTATGGAGATGTTCTTTTTGTATAGTTAATAATAACATTTATACAGTAATATATGAAAGGAAATATGTGGAAATCATTTTTTAATGCACTCTTTTATAATAAACAATAACTACTTCAAAATGTTTATGTGTAAAAAGATTTGTTTTAATTTCTAATATTGCTACAAATGAAGTACATATTTAAAGTTTTTAAATGTACAGAACTTTAACAAATATAACAATCAGACTGCATATTTATATTATTTTATTCTCATGGAATAAGCATTAACTTTAAAAGTGTGAATAATCATAATATAACTACAATATTTTATTTTTCTATCATATCAGTAATCACACATTTTGTTTGTCTCATTAGGAAATTACTTTTTTCTTTTGTAGAAATAAGAATCATCAATATCATAGGTTAATGAAGTTTTTTTGTTATATTTTGAGAGGAGAAAATATTTACAATGAAAAACATGGAGAGTGAAGTCATTAAAAATATATTCATATTCATCAGGACTTCCAAATTCAGTTGGTAATAAAGGGGAAATAAATTGAACAAATCTAATGAATTTTATTTTAGACCTGCTAAGAAAAAAAAGAGAAAAAAAAAGAAAGAAAGGAAACAAGCAGAAAGCCAAAAGAAAAAAAGAACACACACAAAATTTGAAATCATTCAAGTCCACTCCAATCTGACAAGTTTACAAGTGATGATACTTTTAGAGTTGGCAAAGCTCAAAGTTGGATAGATGAAGTTGCTGTAGGAAGAATAGTGAGCCAGTATTCGTAGTCAGGTTATCTCCCTTGACAAAAGAAAATGTCTTGTTTTGCACTATAAAATCCATGTGCTGATTGCTGTCATCATCTTCGATATGTTAGTCCGTCAGTTTTCCAGTATTGAGATTTGAAAATACCAGATTTGGATATATTGTTCCAGCTCTCAAAGCTCATTAGAAAATGACAAAACATTTCATGATTTTCTATTTTGTAAATTAAAAATCGTTTTTAGATAAAACTGTTATAAGTGAACATTTTTGGTCATTTACTTTTAACATTGTACATTAGAATGATAAAAATATATTGACTATAATTTTGATTTGTTTTATTCAGTTTAAAAAAAAAAAAAACCTGACTCCTTAAAAAGAGTTAGATATGGGCAATGAAATAAACAAAAAGAAAAAGGATTAAGTGAGAAAAATATAGCAGTTGGCTTCAAGAAACTCTGACACTCAGAGCTAGAACAATCTATAGTAAGAACCCCAATTTACATGCTTACTGGTTGAATTATACACTAAATGAAGGCTAAAGAAAGAATTGATTGAGATTTAGCAATAAAACCAACAAGGTGAGGATGTTAATCTGAACGATTCATGGAATTAAAAGGCATAATCTGAGCAGATGAGTTGAAAGGAACTTACTGAAGAATATAAAATAAGAAGAAAAGAAAAATTAGATCTCTTAACCAAATGATAAATATGCTTCTTTCACCTGCAATCTCTAAATCTTTTCTCCTTTCTGCATATATTTGAACGAATGAGTGATAAAGATTGCTACGGAAGAGTTTGTTCATGAGAGACGAGAAGATTTTCCTTAAAAGAAGAGAGGTCAGGATGGTGCTGACTTACCCACAAGAGCAGCCATATCCACATTGCCAGTTCCTGGCAGGTTCTTTTTGGCTGAACTGCTTCGAGATTTTGAAGATTCGCTTCCTGATGACTTCACTGAACTCTGTTGATGAGACAACCGGGGTGAGGTTTGAGGAGTACCTACTTTGCTAACAGAACTAAGTCCCAGTTGTTTCTTGGCCAATTCTGATAACTTAGGAGAGGAATAAATAAGGCCATCTTCAACTTCAATGTCTGTTTCTGATGGTTCTTCTGAAGTGAATATCTTTTCTGATTTTTTGTGCTTCTTTTTTGAACTGTCCTTCCTTGTGTGAATTATACCTTTCACTCGTCCCCAGGCTGTCTTGTAACACTTCTTATCTCTGGAACTGGCTCTTTCTCCACTACCTGGTACTTTGTAGCTTGCTGACCTGTGTAGGCGAGGTGAGGCAGAGTCTTCATCTGGACTCTTATTAGCACCGTCTCCTGCCTCCACCACAAGAGATGGACTTGACTGACGTCGAACAAGTGTCTTAACATTAAGATACTGCCCTTGACTATCAGTCACCTTACCTGAACTTTCACTTTTGATTCCTTCTTCCCAACTCCGTGGCGGTGCCATCCACATTTCTGTGTGGCTGTCCTCTTCTGCAGGTGGTACTTTGGCCAAGGGTGATGGGCTAGGTGGCCCTCCTGATGATGTAGAGGTTCTCAGTGCTTCCCTCCCATCACCATCAGCACCACTACTGACACCACTGTCCATTGAGCGAGTTTCTGTTAGGCCGACGATTGGTACAGTCAGTTCCCGAGTGCTGCTTTCTGGTGCTGCCTGTTGGCTTTGACCAGGCTTTCCTCCATCTTTTACAACTTTCATACCAGACCCAGAATCATCCATTAGTTTCTGTCGAGTAAGTATCTTTTTGACACGGGCCCATTTAGAAAATTTAGTAGACTTTTTCTTAGAACACGGTGATTTGGAACCAGGTTTTGAATCTTTGCTATCATAATCACTGACTATCACAATATTGCATTCTTCAGAAATATCCTGTTCCATAATATCTGATGGTATCTCTAAGGAACCCGTAGAAAAGCTCCGTTTATATAACTTAGTTGTCTTTGGTCGTTTAGGGGTCTGGTCAGAGGCAGTTTCAATTACTTCTATAGTCTGAGAGCTGTCCACACTTGACAGACGTTGCCGAGGAGGGTCTGATGATGATGGTGAGAAGTCTCCCTCACTGGAATCTTTTATAGCCTTCTGTTGCTTTTGTTTTGCTTTGCTTGGTAGAGACATGTATCCCAGAGGTGCTCGATCATCAGACATTTCACTTTTTACTTGCAAAAGATATTTTGTGCTCTCCAGATATGCACATTTCTTTTTTAGTCGGTTGTTTTCATCCCGCAAATTAGTAAGTTGCTCCATCAACCGAACCAGGTTGTCAAGGTGATCAAGGCCAACACTTTGACGCATCATGCTGGGGCTCGGTGATCGGGTCTTTTTAATTTTGATAGGTTTTGGCAGGGTTCGAAAGTGTTCTTGGAAAGATTTCTCCTGTTCTTCAAAAAACTCCATTATATGAGCACTGTTTCTTTTTGGTGAGGGCTGATCAGGGGATGTTTGGCCCCTCTGTGTTTCTGTCTCACCCATAGTGGCAAGTTGATCTTTTGAACTTGTTTCTGTTGCTGCTGCTGCTGCTTGTGCTTCCAGTGACACAGCGCGTCCTATCCCTGCCGCCAAAGCAGGGACGTTCCCCATAGTCTCACCACCAACAAGCATCTCTGCATCCTCCTCTGTGCCCTCAGCGCCGTCCACTGTTGTGGTGACAATGCAGGGCAGAGGGCGATGGTGTTCGAAGGGCTGAGACATGGTTATTTCCCGCTGCTCTAGCTGGATAGGGGGGACATTATCATGCTCAACAGGTCGTTCAATGCTGGCAACAATTGGCTTGGACTCATGTTTCTTTGGAACTGGTGGTGAAGCCATGTATATTACATCATTTCCACACTCTGATTGGTTATCAGCCTACAACAGAAAATAAACAGTAAATTAAAAATGCATAGATCAATTTTACTAAACAAAGTAGGAAAATCTGGCAGCAATTGAGAAATTAAAATCCATTTTGAAATTATCATTATCAGTTAAAAATGAAAGTTAAGCAGTTATAAAAATCCTTTAAAATTCTTTCTATGTATTTATACATGAAAATAATAAATATTTATGGTAAAATTGTAATTTCAGAATTTCTCTCAGACTACTTGAATCATAATGACATGTTGATAAAAAATTAAAAACCTGATCAGTAGTTCTGATAAATTATCATGATGATTTTTAAAAATGGATTTTATTAAATAGTAATTAGTGAAAGTGATTATTATTGAGTCTGTCAGTACATGGTAAAAAGGAGAAGACATAAAACAGGAGGCTACCAAAGTTCAAGCAGATATTTTACAGTAAATTTTGTTAGCATTTTACAATTTCAGCTAAAAGTGTGCAAAGAAATTTAAATGACAGTAAGTATATTTTACACACACACACACAAACTTTCTCAAATTATGCCATTAAATACAGATGTAGTTAATTTCATGATTGGTCCAAATCATATAAAACCGAAGAGTTACATGAATTTATGGAGTATGTTTATCTCTGGATTCTTTATGATAAAAAGAAAATATCTTCAATTATTTTTAAAAAGTTTCTGAGAAATAAATGTTGGTCTCTGTTGTAGAAAGAAAAATAAGTAATAAACAAATACAGGGTGCGATGGATAAATTGTCATCTAAATTACACAAAAATGAAAATAATATTGACATCTCATTTTAACAGATATATTTACCAAAATTACATAAAAATATCTTGCAATGCTAAAGATTAAATTTATTTAATAAAATCACCATTGGCTTCAATGACAGCCTCCAGACAACTTTGGAATCTCTTCTGGATGGGCTCCTTGTTTAATCTTGTGAATGCTGCCATAATCCTAGCCTTCATCATTGGTGTTACAAGGAATTTTGTTGGTCTCTCACTCAACTGTGCCCCACACATAATAATCAAGTGGACTGCAGTCTGGAGAGTTAGGTAGCCAGATGTAAGCGGTGATATGGCTGCAGAAATTGTCTGACAGCCATCACTGGGTTCTCCTACTTGTGTGGCATGGTGCAGAGTCCTGTTGCCAGACATAAGTTCTTCTAGTAGCCACCCTCTTGATCCAGGGTAGCACTACTTCCTCAAGGCACTTGATGTAGGCCTCTGTATTGTGTCTGAGGCCCTCACCAACAAATTCAGGAGTTCTTTTCTTATCAGAACAATCAGAGTGAGTTTTCCGATCTGCCATACCTTCGTAATCAGCATTAAACTCATCCAACACTTTTCAAATCTGCACTGTTCTCAGATTGACACCCAACAGTATAACATGCCGTTTCCAAATTTATGGCAGAGGAAATTACATCATGATGCTCTTTTTCTCACAGATGCAGTCAACAGAATCAAAAACACACATACACAAAATGAA
The DNA here is from genome assembly GCA_903632075.3 of Acanthosepion pharaonis. NCBI lineage: Eukaryota > Metazoa > Mollusca > Cephalopoda > Sepiida > Sepiidae > Acanthosepion > Acanthosepion pharaonis. The sequence continues at coordinate 268,083 of CAHIKZ030000857.1, read as the reverse complement.
GAATATAAAATGGTGACAATTTACCCATAGCACCCTGTATGATCTGAGATCAATCAAAACCTTGGTGAAAGGGTATTAGCCCTTGTTTCAGCCACAGTAAATAAGAATTTTGTGTCTGCTAAAAGATAATTGCTAAGAAAGATTTTATATCCTAATTAAATGTTTCACAAACATTCTGATATATCACTCACTTTAAAAATTTAACCTACAGATTTTTCTTTTGTCAGTAAGACCAAAGATTGTAAACCTGCTGCTAGAAACATTAACTTGTACTACAAAAGAGACTAGAGCCATAGTTTCTTTCTTTTTGCCTATATAAAAAGTGCTCCTCTGTGGTTTAGAAAGCATTAAGCAATTTATCTTGAAAATAAGAGCCACTTCTACTTAAACAACAAGTGTTAGACAGTCATAATTTATCAAAAGTAAATTTTTCTTACTTTATTAACACTTCTAGAAAACAATCCAATATACCTTACCTAACCTTCAATTAAATAACAGTTTAAACAATTTTTTCAGTAGACTTATAGTACTAACAAAAATATTTCAATTATTTTCCAACTACTAATATAAACATTTAATGGTCAAATCATTAGAAGTTAGCTAAACTCAGTAAGTTTACTACAAACTAATATTTGCAATAGATCATTCATGAAAATATGCATGTTCTATTATCCAGTTATCATCCTATTTGAGGGTATATAGGAATTTTCTTTTTTTCTTTTCAAAAACATCTCTCAGGTCTTTTTTTGTGAAGTTGGTAGGTTAATGCTTACCCAAATACTATAGACTATTAGTACTTGTACCTAGCCTAACTCCATAGTAATATTAAATGTAAATGAAGAGGGTCTTATATGTCATAAAATAACTTATTTTTATTAATTTACCAGCAACACATAAAATTGAACAAAAATCTTAAGAAAAACCTGTAGAACATTTAAGAATGCAGCATGACAGTAATAACCATTTTAAGAAATGAGTTAGTTTACAAATTCTAATAAAAAGTTTCTAATTCTAATGTTCTAAACAGTATGAGTAAATGCAGAAAAGTTCTCAGCACAACCAAAAAGCCCTTCTAAATAAAAATTTGATAGTTTAATCATTTGGTCAGATTTTGGGATGTGTGTCAAGCTGCAAATTTTTTAACACCTGCTCATATATTTTGTTAAATTATAATTCAATTTTTCTTCTTATTTTTATATTTTTGGATACTCGCTATATTTTTTATTTCTAAAAGTGAGCATTAAGTTCTCTCAAACCTAAAGGAAATAACCATCTATTTAAATCAAAGCACAGAGCCAAGTTTAAACCACAGCAACCAAGTCTGAGTGGAGGCATGGTAGAATAATAGATTGCAGCTTAGATTAAGGAGTTGGAGAGCTGAGTTTGAATTCCAGTTGAGTTCATTACATTTGCTTACATGCTTAGGAAAAGTATGAATTTAACTCTTCTCCTCAACAAGCTATGGGTAAATAGTAAATGAATGTTTCTGCAGTAATATTCATATTTTACTTATTAACCAAATGCAGTAATATTTATATTCAACATCAGTAATTCCTTGAGCAGAGCTTAATTTCTGATGGCAGAGTTCATTTCATGGATAAAATTTTCATAAAACCATAAAAAAGAAATAAAAACACTGATGAAACTGCAAAGGAATAAATTTTATTTGAAAAACTGACTTTAAAAATATATTTTTAAAAGAATCATAATCTATCTAAATAAAAAAGAGTATCTGTTTTATAGCACCATAAATTTGAAAATAATGAGAGTTTATAGTTGTTCAATATGTGTATATTGAGTAAAAAAGACACCAAACTTTGATCCATACAAACAAAAAATGAAAAGAGAATAGATAACAGTTGACTCTGGTTAAGAATGTAGTGATTGGGGAAGCAAGCTATCAGGAGTGTTTCACAAAATAGTGTCTCTTGGTAAGAAGCTGTCCAAATGAAACTTCTTTCTTACAAATGGAATAAGAAATGTTCATCCTTGTGTATATGGCATGCATTTTATGATCTTAGCTGTGAAGGTCTAAACTGGTGAAACTAAGGAATTTAGTTCATCAGAACATTCTCCATAGAAATAGCAACAGAGTAGTGACAGGCTTGTGATGTTGCATCTGTGGGAAAAGGATTGTAGGGTGGAAAATAATTCATTACCTACAAGGCCACATAAACCTTTAAACTCTGTCAATGCTAGAAAGAGAAGATTGGGTAGCTTCATCTCAGATATGGCAGCAAAATTCTATTTTTACTCTGATCTGAGTTTTGTCAAGATAAAACATGGCAGGTTAAATCAGGTACTTTCTGGAACAGTATAAAGAGCCAACCATTTTTATAGCATCTTTAACAATGGATTGTATATATGAGTTCCACTTGAATCCCTATAGATGTTTGAAGCAAGGAGCCCCTTTGAGAGTGTTACCTTTCATCATGTCTGGAGAGAATTTATTATCAGACTGGTGATGATGAAAAGTCACTAGCTTGGTTTTTTATGTACTGAAAGTGAGTTTTTCCCTATTGAGCTGCTAGATCTAGGTCAGAAGAGAGATCAGCTGTCAGGCTCTGGCCACCTAAATTTTGTGGGGTAGACCCATAAACTGTAGTATGATATTTACTAATGATTGGAGAATGTTCTTAGGCAGATTAATATAAAGCAAAAAGAGGGTAGGACTGAGGAGTGAGCCTTGAGGACAGCTGAATTGATTGCATGGACTTTAGAAGTTTAGCCATTGACAAAGACATTCAAGGACCTACCTGATAGGAAGGACTTGATAATTATAAGGACTCTGAGAGATTCCATAGCTGGAGAGTTTATGCACTCCCACCCTCAATGCCACACCTTGTCTAAAGCTTTTAAGATATCTAAGGTAACCACTCATGCAATGAATTTATCATTGTGCCTCACTGATTTTGTGTATGACAGAACATCAGCAGTGGACTTAGAAGAGCAAAATCCATACTGCTTGTTGCTCAGGAGGTTGTTTCTGTTGAGGTGATCAACAACCTTCTCGTTGGCCATAGACTCAAAGAGTTGGCTGATGACACTAAGGAGGCTGATAGTTTGATTTTGAGATTGGGGTGAGCATTCTCCCACATTCTTGAAGGCAAGGCAGACAGTTAAGAGCTTCCATAGATCTGAGAAACATTTTTCTTTCAGGCAGTGGCTAAAGAACTTTACCAAGATTGAAGATAATTTGGGGCTAAGGTTCTTAAGAACAGCCACAGGTGTTTTATCTGAACCAGTAGCCTTTGTAGAGTCAAAGCTTTTGATTATTCTGGAAGATTCCTTTACTATGATATCACAAAGTTTGTGCTTTGTGAGAGGAGGGAAGTCAGGTAGGAAATAGCTCTTGTTATCTAACATGGTGTTAGAGGCAAAGTTCATTGCTAAACACTATATTTAACTAGTAATTTTCATCAAATTGATCAATATGCATATACAGGTATCTTAGTAAAGAAAAGAGGAAATAAAGCTTATCTAAAAGTGATAAAATAATCCATTTATTCTGGGAAATGCCAAGTTATTTTGTTAGCAGAAAACAGAAATACTATTTTAAAAACAACTTCTTAAAGTCCTGAAATTAAGACTGTTCTAGACTTTACTAAACAGAACTATGAAGATTCAGAGAAACATGTCTTTCCTCTCAATTGTCAAGAAAACATGGCAGATCTTGATTTGGAATTAGCACAGGTAAAAAAAAAAGAGAGAAAATTTAAACTGCCCTGTAAATATAAATCTCAGATAGGCTTCCTTTCTATATTTGCTGTCTGTGTTTAATTAGCTGTTAAACTTGGATCAACCAAAATAAAATTAGCCAAGAAAGAGGTTAATAAAAAAAAGCTCTTTTAAACTAGGTGATGCCAGATGCTAGCAAGTATAAGATAGTGTGAGAGAATATGAGAAGGTGGGGAGAAGTTTGATAGTATAATAATTTGGAATAGAATGATTCTAAAATTAACATGATATTTGCAAATTAAAGAGCAATTGTTAGTTATTTTGAATACTAGAATAATAATAATAATAATAATAATAATAATAATAATGATAATAGAAGACAGTTTTAAGAATTTCAAGTAAGTATATAGTCTCCTTCACTTTTTCAATGACCCAGCTATGACAGTAGCAGTGATAAGGCTATGGCTTCTCTACAAGTCTGTAATTTTATTCTCATTACCACCCCTTTTTTAAAATCAATTCTTCACATAATAACATTTCACTAAATCATCCCTTCAGTGTCCTCACACAAAGGTCATTTGAATGGTTTGATCTATCACATCTATCTTAGCTCTAATACATCATAAAGGAAGCAATTATTCACAATTGTTTTGCCTTCTCAGTTACACAATTAGGTGTACTTGTAAGTGTTATAAAGGTTCACAAGATGTTTTAATAGCTTAAAAATATCTGAAAGCACAGAGCTGGACTTGATCAAGGACAAATGAAAACTATCTTAAGGAACTGAAAAGACAATGTGATGGTAATGGTCAAAGGTGACTAAAATTAGAGAGGAGAGGTGGAAGTATAAAGATGAATGAGTTTAAGTGATAAAGGGAAAACCTCAAAATTAGTGAAGAATAAGTGTAAAGAAATAGTGGGGCATTAAGAGAGAGAGAGAGATGTGAGAATTTTAGTAAGGAAATTAAGAGACAAACAGATGGTTAGGCTAGTTAGGTAAGATGATAAGGCTGCAAAGGTAAGCAAAGAAATGCAGAAGGAGGAGGAGGAGGAGAAAAGGTAGAAAGAAGAAAGGGGGTAAACATACCAACAAAACTCTGGGGATAGGAAAAGATAAATAAGCTGTATTACTACTTAGGTAATATGCTCAGACAGCAAATAAGAGAAGTTTCATTTGTCTCAATCTGAATTTTTGAAAAAAAAAAAATGTTCTTCACTTTTTTTTATAATGGAAATTGAAACATCATAGACCTAAGTTTTTTTTTTTTAAACCCAATTTATTTACTCTTATCACACCATACATATTATAAACAATATAGAAATATGACAGTGAAACTGATCCATGCCTTGTGTATATTATATATAATACTAACTCATGATTAATGAAAGATTTTCTGAAATGTAATTATTAAAAGAACAAAAAAAAACTGTCAAGGTATATATATCAGTGCCTTGTCTATATAACTTTAATAGCTAAACATGAGAATGTAGGCCAACAAAATTTAAAGATGTTTAATGCTCTTATTGCTAACTTTAATAGGTTTAAATATTTATCATTTATTTAAAGGGAACAGATTATTTTTTTATTCAACAAAGAGAAAGGTATAAGAAAAATTGCCATGATCTATGAAATTCATTTATGTTTATAATCTTTCAAACTAATTAATTTACTTCAGTCAGTTTTATCTGTAATAAGTTAAATAGTAAAGTTTTGATTTAATTTGTACAAGTAATTTTCAATCATTTTACAGTTATCACTTTCATTGATAAAGTATCATTTTGTTTACTAAATATTTTCCAGGTAACATATTACAGGTACATCTATAGAGTTTTAGAATAGAGAAAGAAAAGTCTGTGGTGTGGGCAGCTGGGTAACTTCACAAGCAAGTACTAAGTCCTTCTATTCTATGAAATGCTAGGTGACACTACTTGTAAGACAGAATGATAATGAAAAAAAATGAAAACATGATAATGAAGAAAAATGAAAACAATTAGCTTATTATTTAATATTAATAATAATCCCAATGTATAAATACATAATAAAATATTTTCAAATATGATTATATAATCTATGAGTGTAGAAAAAGTCTTTTTAAAATAGGTGAAAGAAAATAGTTAATACTTGTTGGAAAAAAGTCCAAATCAAGTTTGCATTCTCTCCAGTAGAGGTTATAATCTCTGTAAAATACCAGAACTGCCACATATTTGGCATTTCCCCTCCTACATTTCTTTCCACTCTGCTAGTCTTTGTCATTGGTTGCCAATCTAAGATGATAAGATAAGCAAGTATTTTATTAGATAAGCTGTCCTGCTTCAAAATACTCCATGTTGCAAAACTTTATTAATGGTCAGCTGATAGCCCAGTAGTTGCACTTACAGTTCTAGCTTGACCATTGTACACAGTTCATAACTCTTAACAGTACATTATACCTACCAATTTGTATTTTTAGGAAGGGATTTCAGCAACTGGTAGCTGATCCAAGTCTTCCAAAATGCATAGCTATCTCACACACGCACACACATGTACACACAAACATACACACACGTGTTAGCTAGACATCAGTAGCTATCAAGTATGCAAACTTGTTAGAAGAGCTAGAAGATAACTATCCTCTACAAGGAATTCATCATCAGTCTACTGGAGTCAGCCACTTACCAGCAACTCATATTCATCAACCCTTACTACTCCTCTTTCACTGCCTCTCCTTTTATATATGCATTCATTAATTCTTCTTTTTCTATGATGAAATATATTTAACTATTCAAGTTTTCTTTTTTGCTTTGAATAATCAATACTTCATAATTAAAAAAATAAAATACAATGATGAAACTCTTTTCATATGATCAGAAAAATATTATAAGAAAAGAAAACCTAATTAAAATAATAGCAATGAGAAAACAACCACAAAGGAAAAGTTTTTAGAAGAACAATAGACTTCTTTTATCAAGTCTGAAGAAACTTCTTAAATGCAATCAGTTAAAACATTAAAATGAAACATTTATGAAGCTTTTTGATAACTTCAGAACTTTTCAAAAGTTACAAAAAATTACAAAAAAATCTCAAGAAAACTACATAATAAATAAAATATTTTTAAATATATCTGATTTGAGATTAACACTTAATCCATATTTATGTGTTTATAAAAAAAATAACAGATTCAACCAAGATTCTAATGATATTTAGTGATTACCAATAAAATTTTCACTGTTTCAAAATGATTATGAAAATTCTTTAAAGTCTAAAAGTGAGAGATTTTAAGAGCTTTTTTACACAAAGGTGTAATCTTACATAAGATCTTTTAACAATTACTAAGTAGTTTACAATAACCCAGCAAACAAAACAAAAAATATAAAACAAATTTTGTCTGAACTTTTGAAATTAGGAATTATTATTATGCACTGATTTAATTTAACCTGATCTTGGTTTTTGCCTCATAACATTTCCCCTATTGCACTTTCAGTCTTCTTCAAGCGTCTGTTGTACTTCTGTAAATTTAGAAATAAATCCTTCATTTAACCCATAACAGTAGATTTATCTTATTTTCATGCCCATGCAATAGGATATCTTACATCAGTTAATTCATTCTTGTCTCATTCACTGAACCAGAGTATATTTTAAATTACCAACTAGTGATTGAACTCATAACAGCTAAGGTAATCCAGCTCACTTAACCACACTTTTATTCACAAGCAACATTAAATGGACAAATTAAACAGATAAAATTAACTGATACAATGTACAAGACATCTAAAATGGAGAGTGGAATGAGAACAATATACTCCCATGCATTAAATAAAAGGTTTGGTTCAAAATTCCCAGAATGATACCAACTGCAACAGACACCTGAAGAATGTTGGAATGTACAACAGCTGAAATAGTGTGACAATAACAACAAACTACAACCTTCATCTTGGTTGTTAAATCTATTATAACTAACTCAATTTTGCTTGAATTGCAAATCAATAAACTGACAGTATGTTTTCTAGATAAAAAGTACTGATGACAGATATTCACATTTGGTATAAGAATGATCTTGAACAAGCAAAAAACAACAAAAATCAAAATTTTTTTTACCATTTTTCAGGAATGGTTCCCATCATAAACAAGAAGTTTTAAGTTAAAGGGTATATTCATTCAAGACAATGCTCCTTTACATTCTGATTATTACCAAGCATCACAAGAAGTAGAATTAAAACCTTTCCAAAACAGAAATTATTATCTAGAATTGGAATGAGAATAGTTATGGTATATACCATGAATCCATCATAAAAAATACAGAATGTGGAATTAATGAATTCTAAACACTACAAATAACTCAGTGTATGGATCAGTCATAACAAATTTAATATAGGATATAAAGAAGCTGAATACAGAATAGGTTGCAGTAGGGGTAGTTTTGTCTAACACAGCAAAATGCTACAAAACCAAAATATTAACCCAAAAACCCATCATGTTTTGAATTAGCCTTGTCAGATCTATACCCATATGGCATCCAAATTGTTCAGAAATGTCTAAGCTATCAACTATATAAAACTGATTTCTCAAATCAATGATTAAAAATAGCTACAAGTGAGTGAATCCTCTAGGTCTTAAAGAAGACAATCTTTCATCAGAGCTTACTACAGAATCACAGATAATTCTACCAAATAACAAAAATCACATGACTTGAAGACTTCCAACAGCAGTAACAGCTAAAATGGATAGCATACATAACTAGAAGAGAAGATAATGATAGAAGCAAGATGTTGACTTTCCAGACTCATTAAAAGATTAGGAAGGAAACTCCCATTAGTATTAGAAAGAGTGGTAACAGTGGATTTGAGAAGCTTATTTCCCTGAAAAACTGTTTTAAGAGAAAGATTTTAAAAATGTCATAAGATTAATTGTTCGGCCAATAAATGCTAGATATTTTCACTATGGAAATGATTAATCTCACCATTACCACACACACACACAATCACAGATTTAATTATGCAAATTAATTTTTTTATGATAAAATTGGTATTAACCAACTAATGTTGCTAACATTTTCCAGATATACTTATTTCATATGATAAATATACTATGCGAATTTCACCTTATAACATCTGTTTTTATTAGAAATATTTAGAATAACTTGTTTGTGTGAAATTTTATTATACAACTTGAGGGTTGTGCATCATATTGTAAATAGGTAAATATATATATATATATATATATATAAAATGGGACATTTATTGATATTTTTTTATTTTCATATATATAAAATTTGCTATGAGTCAAGAAAAAAAGAGAAATTTGAAAAGTTATTGAATATTGGGAACACAATGTTAAAAATCACAATAACAATTATTAAATTAAATGCCTTTCCATTTGCACTATTATTCTTTTCTTGATTGTAAGAGACCAGAGATAAGAAGAAGAAAAATGAAACTGGCATTAAGAATTTCACAAAAGATAGTAAGCATGAAAAGAGATAGGCCAGCAAGAAAATATTTGAAGAAGATGGTATTATAAATATAAATGGAGAGAGAAAAATGCAGAATATTAAGGACATTGTCTAAAGATATGAAAGCAATCAAATTATCACCTTTAAGTCAACATTAGAAAAAGAAACCTGTAAATGAAGTACATGAAAACAGATTCCTCAATGGTAATTTTTAATGAGGAATGTAGATCTATATAGTCTGAACCTGATGATTGGATTATAGGTTGAGTCCTTAAATATAGTCAACCAATATGAATTAGAAGACAATAGGAAGGTGGTAGAGTAATATTTTGGGCAAGTGTTGTAGATAGTAAAATTATAGATTTCTTCAAAGATGATAATAGCTCAAGCTAAAGGCAGAGAATTATTATAAGTTCTTAGATATTTTTTGAGTGGTTCACATTATGATCCAGAAGCTAAATAGTATATTCTTTCAAGACAAAGCTCCTTCATATTCTGCAAAGCTGACTATTGCCCACCTTGCCATAAAATAGGTTTCAAAGACACTAAATTAATAGAATGGCCTTCAGTTTCTCCAGATATTAATCCAATAGAAAACTTGTGTTCCATCATTAAAAAAAGAGATGTATATGAGAATGGAAAACAATATTTAAGTAAGAATGTCTCAGAATTAATAAAAACTGGTGAGAGTCATGTTGAAAATTAAAACAGTAGCAAAATTAATAAAATGGCTGAAAAAACTGATGAAGGTTATAGAATATAAAGGATCCCCTATTAACATATAAAATAACAATTTATTCATATATATAGAATATATGTTTATATTGCCTATATCTTTTGTATTTATTTACAAATAATTTTCTTCTTTTTTTGCATAATAAAACATGTTATTCCAAAATAAGTTATTATCAATATTTTTATTAAGGATTGATATTATAAGCTGCAACTCACATGATATATTGGTCATATAAATATATTCTGAAAATTTGATCAACATCAGTTGGTTAAGACCAATTTTATTCTAAACGTTATTCTAAAAACATTGATTGGCATAATGAAATTTGAAATAGTGTGCATTCACATATTATATACATTTTATATATATATATATATATATATATATATATATATATATATATAATTATTTAAAAATTATAACATAAATATGTTATAAAATCACTACAAAATAGCGATTTTCTTTCAACATCTCTGGTGTCTTATCAAGTGATGATGTTGAATGTGTATATATATATATATATATATATATATATATATATACTGTGTATATTTGAACAAAAGTTTCTCATTTATGTAGGTTTAGTTAAAGACTGACAAAAGTCCTTTATTTAAGAATTTTTTATTTTATTTATTTTACCTATGATTTGAACCATTTTCTGGTTTCCAGGGACACTTTCATAAATCATTATCAAAGAATTTTTGGGGGTTGATAAAATTGTCTATAGAAATGCATTGTGGTTATTGACTAGTTTTCAAGTGTTGCATCTTAAGTAAAGAACTTTTATTGGTCTTCAAGCAAACCTATATATTTCATTTTCTTATAATTTATCAAAATAATATTATACATAATATTATTTTTTACATGTTAAAAAAGGAAAATATTTTTCCATCTTAAATAGCTTTTTGACATATAAATATCTATATAAGTTATACAAGTTTTCTATATCATTCTCATACTAACAATATATTGCAAACAAAAATATTTGTTGGTACTTATAAACCCTTAAATGATATAGAGGAACATTTTATTTACTGTATCTCAGCAAGTAATTCAGTATTTTCTTAAAATAATTAATTAATTAGTCAGTAATGTTATTAATTTTATTATTAATGTTTCCAATAACATACAATTTTATTGGTCCTAACCTGGTTCACTCCCTTTCTCACCACCATAATATAGCTTCCCTGTGGCTTTTCTATAAATACTTTCTTCTGATGAATTTTCCACTATGGTACTAGACTTTATGAATTTAAGCACACTACTAGATTGGCAAGAAGGTTTCATCATTTTAACATTGAAATGACTAGATTTAAGTTCTATGCTAATAATTTCTTCTATCAAACTTCTCACTTGTGTAGCTGCTCTCTTCTGGTTTCTTGCTTCCCAGTCAACTTTGATCTTCAAAAATTTAAATGCAATGTCAATCGTTATCTTCTGTCTTCTTAATTCTTGTCGTTATTGTCCTCTTTCCTTAATGGTATTCTTCTCATATTCTCTAACACTCAGTAACCTCTTGCATCTGAGTGGTTTAATTGTCTTGCTTGGGGTGAAATGATTAAAAAAAAAACAGCTTTTAAAAAATTATCACTCAAAATAAATTGTTTTCTCTCTAATTATTTAGGCTAAGATATCCCTATGCACTATTTATGTGTGGATTGTAAAATACTGTTATTTTCTTCTTTTCTTGTAGTTGTTCATTCAACTGAAAATCTTTTAATCAACTATGCTTTTCAGTTGCAATAAATGACAACCAAACTTTTTAAAAATGTTCAATTAACCAATCTCAATAAACAAGAACCTAATCCTTTATAAACAGTAACGTATTACAAACATTCTCTATTAAAATAATGATCAAAGTTACATGACAATCTATATGCTAAAAGCACTTTAATTAATAAAATACAGGGATGGAATAGGAAAAGCATTCAAATACACTGTATATTAAGTCATTGTTTAAATGTTATTGTGCGTAGGTTATCTTCCAATAATCAAACATTAAGTGGAATGTTTTAGCTTCAAAGTTGACAAAAGCCAACAGAATCAACACAATATCAACATTTTACTTTATATATTTTCAATTGAAATAAAATAATTTGCCATCCATGCAAATGTCTCTTGACTTGCTAGTCAAGAGGCATTTGCATGGATGACAAATAAGTAGCAAGGAGCAATAATTTGCTTAAAATTTTTTGCACAGCATAACTAAATATCTGAGAATTTAATATACACTCTAAAATTTCAGAATTAACTAGACTTCTGCTAAAAACAGAAAAAGAAAAAAGTGAACATTATCAAATAGTAGGCTTTTTATAAATTTATCAGAGAGGCAAATATTAAAGCAGTCCCAAGGTAATAATACAATCCAAAAATAGACTAATCGAGTTCAAGACTATTTGAAAATATCCGAGAATAAACTAAAACTGAAAATTTTATTTAAGTGCTCAATGACTTTCAGAAGTTTAAAACATTTTTTGTTTCTTATTTTATATTGAACCAACAAAATTTTGTTTGTCTATATCAAACTATTCATTATCCCATCATCTTCCTTTTTTACAAAAATTATTTAAAAAGGCATAAGCATTAAAACAATACTGAACATTTGTAGTGCAATTGGAAACATGTCAATACTACAAGCTATTGATAGTAATAAAAATAAAACCTAAAGCAAGATTTATAACAAAATACATTTCACTTAGTTTCATTACAAGGGGGTGCAGAAAAGTTCTTGTTTTTATCTATTTCACAAAATGAAACCAAATAAGCAAGCATGAAAATTTATTCAAGAATCCTTTCTTTTAATTTTTCAGTACCTCTCATTCTGCTACTCACCTATAAACATATATCATAAAATATGTCATATTTGACTAAGAACATTCAGTAATTATATATATATATATATATATATATATATATATATATATATATATTAGTTTTAAAATTAAATTCTACTTAATATAAAGATATTTTCTAAAAGTTTTAGTCTAATCTAGCACAGGGCTTCAATAAAAATATGTTCACTAAAGAATTAATGCTTTAACAATAGTTTTGCAAGACTAATTAGCTAACTATAATTATGACAGTTCTATTCTTATTTAATATCTCAAGTTCCAAATAGCACCCTATATGCACTTTTTATATATCAAAAATCTTATTTATAATGATGTCACATAATTTATGTCAATATTAAAAAAATGTACTTTTAACAAACATCTGAAACAAGATTTCAAGAAATGCTTTCATCAATAATCATCTTACTGAAATTTGTCATCAAACTCAGAAATCTTACATTAGGTTATGGACTAACAATATAATTAGGTCTAATGGTAATCATGACCAATAGAAATTAGGAAATTCAATTTTTACAATTTTTCATTTGTTTAAAAGCAAAGATAAAAAGTGCTCTTATTTCTTTTTTTTAATTGATTCACCCCAAGTAAGGTGATAATGCCACTAAGACACAAGGGGGTGACTGAGAGTGAAAGAGGATGGGAAAACTTTAAAAGGAACTGGAAACCCAATACTAAACAGGAAACAAGGGATGGACCTCTACCTCTGTTCAAAAAACTAGAGAAGAGTGTGAACAAATTTATGAGATAAATTTGAAAAACCTGTAGTATAATGTATTTTCAATATTTGCAGGTAACTCTATGGACGTATATTTGTAAAAAAAAGTATTCCAATTACATCACTTATTATATGGAAAATCGTATGGAAAAATTATATGGAAAATCTTATAACTAATAACATTTTAAACTTTAATCAGAAGAGTAATGGCTTTAAAGTAAACAAAATATTATAAAAGTTGTTAGCATATTTTGTGAACTGGGTAAGAAAATAAAGACATAGCATTTAAATGGCTGTCCAAATATAAAAAAATATAAATATACAAGTTGAACATCATGTTTGTGATCAAGCAAACATGTTTAAATATTTCTAAGTTGTAATATAATTCAATAAATGCCAACAAAAAGTTAATTAGATAATTAGTTAAGAGTTTAATTAAAAATTAAACTGTCAGTATCCTTAGAAGTGTAGACGGAAGAGTAAAGATATGAATGAAATGAAGTGTCTTTCTGTAAAGATTCATTAGCTGAAAGGCAGACTGTCTTTATGTTACAATTGAGAAAACAGTCTTAACAGTCTAGTTTCATTCATACACTGATCAATTCATCAAGTGATGAGATGGCATCATCAATGTAATCAGAAGAGCTTCGTTGTGTTGTCTTCAGAATACAAAAGACATTTTTATGCAGACAGGAAGTAACCTAGCATAACAAAATATGTGTGGTTAAAATATTAGTTGGTAGGAGCAGGAAGTAAGCAACACTTGAGCACACTGTTCTTGTTTGACAGAAAAGTTCCACACAGCAGTAGGTTGCAGTTAGAAGACAAATCACTATTCAGGAAGAAGGAGGCCTACACATTTTTTCTGTTAGCTCAATGGGACTCTGTTTAGCTGTGTCTCTGGTGGACACTCATTTTGCACAGACCAGAAAATAGAATAAAAAGGAATTTACTCTTATCTATTAAAATTATTTAGAAAGAGTTTCTAAAAATATAACCTGTTTCATTACAGATATCAATATACAACATTAAAGTAGTCAAAGAAAAGCATCAAAAACCTTTTCTTGTAGAGCTTATAGCCATTATCATGTAAAATGGTTGCTGATATAGAGATGAATTTGTGCTGATTAGTTGCTACTAGTAACATAAGAGATAAATCAGTGTATCAAGATATTCTGTATTAATTTAGTAATTTTCCTTCTCAAGTATTTTTCTTAATCTTTTTTTCATTGCTGAATAAAACAAATGAAAAGCTTTAAGACTCAACTCTTTAATCCACTAAGTTATACATGAGACATTAGTCTAGTGTATTAAAGTGTTGGTTCATGAATTTGTTGACAAGTTTGATCCCTGGGTCAGGCAGTGTGTACAAGGATTCTGGTAGAAATGGGGGCAAACAATAGATGAGCAGTACTAAATAATTAGATTAGGTATCTGTAGACATGGGCAAGTGGAATGAGATTAAAAAAAAGGATTCAATTCAAAATTCCTGAAGGTTAACTTAATTGATAAGTATCTGATGAAGGCCAGAGGGCACAATGGCCAAAACATTGTGATAACAACAAGAAGGATGAGGACAATATCCCACATGTAAATAATGACAACTCTTCATCTCAGAAATTCAGACAGAAATTAATATTTTATTTAGTTCATAAAAAATTCACAAAACAGTCAAGTTATTTTCCACCTCAACTATATATTCCTAGATATTATAATTAATACTATCACTAAAAAAATCTTGTATCCCTTGATAAGGAAACACCAAAGTAAAATAGTAGTAAGGAATCAAATTAGATATAAAACTAATAAATGATCATATTTATATTTTTTAACAACTTTTTAACTTAACTTTTAACAATCTAATTGATATGTTTGAAGTAATACACTAGAAAAATTACAGAGATTATTATTATTGAATCTTCAAAAATAAATAATTACAGAACTTTTTCATAGTATTAAAATGAACTTATATTCTGATTAAACTGAACTTTCAACAAACGTAAAAACTTATAATTTTTAATTACCTGTTATCTAACTGTAACTAAATAACATTGGCTTTTAAACAAAATATTTTAAGTGACAATGAATTCTAACTACAATGATTTCTTTAAATTTCTATTTTATTATTTGAAAATTGATTGGTTTAGATAAGGATCCAATTTTAGATTTGAATTTTGCAGCAAACAATAAAACAAGAGAATGTGAAGGATGGTGAAAACACAAACCATACTAAGGGCTACAAAAGATAGGAAATTGTGGAGAGCCATGATCACACACATCCTGAAATGACATGACACATAGAAGAAGAAAAAGACAACTTTATAATGAAAATAGGTTAGTTTCGATTTTGGAAAAAATTCTTTAATCCAAGTCTCTGTAAAATAATTATAAATTTTTTATCATATGTATAAAACAAGAGGAAGAATTTTAGAAGCAAATTTCCAAAATTCATTGATTTAGCAGATTTCTTAGGAAAAGAAATATACATTTTGGTCAGAATTAATTGCTTTCTAGCTAACTTTTTGTACATGTTAGTGACCAAGTAATTCATCAAAAGAAAATTACCCCAAAGGAAAAGAGCAAAGCACAGCAGAAATATCACCAAGCTTTAGTGAAATCTATCTAAGGTGGTTGTTACTTTTTCTTTACTTGCCATGTCTGAGTTGCACTTTAATTTCAACTAAAAGCTAAAGAAAGTCATAAAAAGTGGCAAAAAGTGTTTTCTCTTGCCAACTGAACTGTAGAGGTATGTGATGCCAGTGATATGCTGTCGTTGCCAAGCTAGGTAAAGTTATTAGTGTAGTTCCCAGGGAGGGCAGACAGGCAAAGGAGGCAGGCCAGCATCAAGAACTATCCTTGCAAGTGCTTGATGAGTAATACCTTTGCTATGTAGGCTAGGGACTGCCTGCTACTGCAACTTTCAACTTTTTTCTTCTCTTTTCCTCCACCCAAAGTCTGTGGGTTGAATAAACATGATGAAAGTAACTAACTGAGTCGGGCTGCAGGCTGTCACTGATGGTGCCTGCCACCAGCAGACTTACTGTAGACTTATGTAGTAGCAGGAGTAGAAATAGCAATAGAGTGAAAAATAATATAAGTAAGGATTGGGTGGCAATTGGTATCAGTAATAATTTGTGTTGGGTAAGACGGAAATGTGTTGGTAAACTTGGTACAAACTGTAGCATGTAACAGGCTTAAGGTTGGTTGTGATAGATACAGCTGAAGGAAAGGTTGTAGGCAAGTAGAAGTACTTAGTACAAGAAATATTTTAGATAAGGAAGTGGCAAGGATGTGGAATTCCCAAAGTAATTTGCTTTTTATTAACACCACTAGCAAATTGAAGAGTGACTTCCAACTCCATCACATTCACATCAAAAATATCTTTTAAAGTTTGCTCATGAGGCCATTTTTTATAAAAACTCCCAGCATCAGAGACAATAGTATCCAAAAAGACTAACTACAGGCACTTTTGGATATTCAAGATATTATGTTTAATAAATCTAAATTCTATAATTCAGCAAGAGAAAATTGGGAAATTACTTTAACAGAAAACCCTGTCACTTGTTTAAAGCCAGAGACAATTTTATAAAAATAGTCTGTAACTAGATATCACAAATCAGTTACATGCCAGTTAAATATGATTGAAGAAGATAGATTGATAGTGGAACATGTCATAGATTGGATTTTACTAGCAATTCAAAAATATGGCTTGTTACAAAGGACACAGCTTCTCTTGAAAGAATATAAAAAAAAACTATGTGCTAAATATCATCCAAAATGGTATATATAAAGTGAAAGTGACAAAAAATGAAGGCAATGAAAATAAACATGCCATAAATGATAGATAATCAGAATTTTTATAGATGACAAGAAGAAGAGAGCAATGTTCAATTTTCAGTTAAATACTTACTATACAAACATCTTAAATATAAAAGATAATGATATAGAAGAATGTTAATGTAATTATTATTCCTAATAGAACAACTAACCCTAGTCAAGATCCCTTTAATTGTAACGATTCTGCTGAATCAACACTGAATATAAGCACAGAATGCTTCATATAATCATAGGCTAGTGAAAAGTTTTAACTAGCTTGGACACTCAAGATAAAAAAAATACATTAAATTATAATTAAATGAAACCAGTCTGACATTTTTCTATTTAAAAATTAAGTTTTTAACAAATATGTAGGAGAAAACTTTCCTAGGTTTTATTTGTTGAACACTTATGAATAATTTAACTAATACAACTCTGAAATTTCTATTAACAAAAAAAAATAACTGAATCCCCCCCCCATTAAGATATACTTTTTGTAAATAGAAATGCATTTTGTATATAGAATAAACATTAAAATTCCTACTAGTTTTATTTTACTTCTTGGGCATTTTATTAGCTGATTATTCTTAAAAGCAATAAATAAATAAAGGAATATTATTGATGACTTGAAATAAAATAATTATTGCATAGGTGGAACAATACTCAAATCAAAAGGAACTGAAAGATATTTTGTGGGTATGTGTAGAGAATAAAATTGACATCTTTTTTAACTGATAACTATTCACAGCCAACACTATATGTTTAACCATATTACATGCATTTGAATGCACTTGATTTTTGCTGACAACTGTTCAATGTTCACTTTTATATTTACATACGTTCTATCTCTGATATTGAGCACTTTATCCCATAAATATACCACACCTTAAAACTATATTTCTTCATATATGAATATATATATATATATATATATATATATATATATATATATTTTAAATTTAAAATATATATATATATATATATATATATATATATATATATATATATATATTTATTAATAAGTACAAAAGGAAAAGTTACCTTAGCCAATGCATTTCATCCTCTGATGCACTTTTTCAAGGCAAATGTAAGGATATTATTTTGCAACAAGTATTTATAAACGAAAGTAAAAATGTTAGTTTTTAAAAATTTCATGTTATGAATTTAACTCATAAATTCATAACTTCCTGTTATTTAAAGTATACATAAAGTTATCCCATACTAAAATAATTTAAAAATTAATTACATAAAAAAAGTTCCACAACATTTACATGCTTTCATTTATTAGACATTAAATTACGTCACTTAGCATCATCCATAATTTACCTAGACTTTTCAGTTAACCTGATGAATATTTATGAACGTCTCTTAAATTTAAAAATTTGAAATTTTACACACAGAACTTCATATATAACTAAAATATATAAGTAAAAGGACGATGTTTTCTGTTTTTGATATAAAAATTATGATTAACAATATTTTATACTAGATTGGATATTACAAAACATACATATTGAAAAAAGTCAATAAAATAAATGTTCTAAAATGTAAACTATTATTCAACCTGATTGATTTTAATTGTTGCTTCACTGAATAGGTATAATGTACATAAAAATCTGAACACTGCACTTTAAATTTTACAGCTTTTACAACAGTTCATGTACAAGAATTAGCAAGGTAATATCTGAAGTAGAACAAAAATAAATTGAAAAAAATCTTTTTAAAAAAATCAAACATTTCTTAACTGGATAGAATAATACATATTGAAAGAAAAGACAAAGTGTAGAAAATTTTATACTCATAGGACATATTTAAAAATAAACAGTAAATAACAAATTTGTTATAAAAATTATATGAATAAACATTGTAATCTAAACAAAACATAATTTTCCTGCTTTTCAAATGCTGATTACCTTTCAGTACATTTTTCAAAATTACTCTCAGTTTCTGTTTTACCAAGACTTCAATGAAAATATTGGTTAATTGTTTTACAAAAAAAAATATGATAAACAAGTTAGAAAAATAGTTTCAGGTAAGATGATACCCTTAAATTGTTTTCATAAATAAAAAAACAAGTTTGGTTTTGTAAAGATCATCTATCTTATGGTTTGATGTGATGGAAATATTAAAAGATTTGGTTCCACATGAGTATGCAATAGAAAATAGATGAATAAAAATTGAGTGAAGCAGTCACAAAAAGAAGGTAAATAAAAATCATTTCAAGGTTTAGTATTGTAAAAAGAAAACATGTAGCACTTTATGAAATAACAAATCTCAGAAAAACAATTTTGTTCTTCATAGAAACTTATTTTAAAATGAAAGATTTTTATTATAGTTCTCAGATGAATTTATTTTGAGAAATTATTTTCCTTAATGAAATTTTTGGAAATATCTAGAGTAAAGGTAGCTTTCAAATAAAATGGAGCACTAATTCTCCTTGTGTGACCAAAGTTATCTTGAATCCAATATATTCTGCAGATATATTTCAGGAGAAAACTTTAAGAGAATTCCAAAAGAAATCTGATCTCAAATGTTTACATCTAGTGAGTGGGTCATCCTCATTTTTAGCCACTTGGTCTCAATTTCTTCTGTAATATTAGTTTACTTTACTCTTTATGTTACCTCTCTAAATAAACATCCTTTTCATGATGAGTGCATGAAGGAAAAAGGAGAATGACATTGAGTAACAGGAAGTAAGAGAAAATAAGATGTAGAGCAGTACCAGCATCTCATTTTGATTTTTTTCAAGAGGACAGTCATCATTATATCAAAACTTGAGCAATCTAACTCATGTAAGCTACCATAATATTGTAAAATGCAAAATGCTGCATATCATACAATATACATAATCTATTTGATTATTCAAACATATCATGTTGAAATATTGGTTCCTGTATGGTCGCTAAAGCTAAGCAACATCAAGACTTGTCAGTATCTAGATTGGTGACTGTTTGGGAATACCAGGTGCTGTAACCTTGGATGTGTGGGTGGTGTAATGGATAACAGCTTGGAATTGAAAAGCAGAGAGCCAAGTTCCAATTTCAGTCCAGTTTGTTATATTTATTTACACACAAATACACTTGGGAAACGTATGAATCCACTTCATCTTTCTCCAGCTATGGGCTAATTAATAGGAGTTGTATCAGTAAATCATTATTATTGCAAAAAAATTCTTACAATCTAAAAATATTTCTGTAAAAGCCAGCCATAAAAACAAATCAATCAATAAAAACTTACAAGTAAGGAGAAAACATATTCACAAAACAATTTCAAAATAAAAAGTAAAATGCATATAGGAACATAAATTTCGAAACAATCTTTCATTTGACAAATGGATACACATGAAACAAAGTTTCAAAATATTTAAATTTAAAACATTTTTTTTTTAAAGAAAATAAAATTTAATGCTTAAACTCACTGAAAATGACCACAAAATCTTTCTCCTTAGCTTTCTGAACACATCTATAAGGACCATTTTCAAGATCTTGATTGTGAACTAATATACATAAGTGTGTATACCTCTCTGCAGAGAACCTCAAAGAGATTATGCTAGTCACAAAGTCACTACACTGTAATAAACTGAAAACAGGAAGTTAACTTACTTCTGTGAACCCTCTTCTTTTCTGATTAGAGCTTCCAAAATAAGAAGTACTTTAACTACTACCAGCTTCATCTAACAGAGGAGTTCTTTCTTACACTATCAGATGCCCATTTGTTAAATGTTACATGCACAAGACTTAGATGAACTATCAGATATTTTGAGGAATTTGAACAGAAGCCCCTTGTATGAACTAAAGCTAGCAAAAGCATCAACCTGGCAGCAGTCAACATTCCTAGCAAGCTTGCCTGTTCCTTATAGGTACCAGCACATAACTTTATGAGAGTCCCTTAAACATTTCATTAAAAAAGTTTCTTTCTCTCTGAAATGTTTTGGTCCAAATAAAAAAAAAATATCATTAGTGTTTTAATACAAGCTATGATAAAAAACTATTATTTACCAATTGATCATGTTAACCAAGACAAAGGGAAAGTCCACAGACAAAAATCTTTCAATAAATGCAAACACAGGAACTTTGAATTTTAAATTTATTCTTTATTCAGGCCTGTTTAAATTTTAAATAATTTTGTTGAAATTTAAATTAATGTACTTGTAAGAACAACAAAAGAAATTTTGTTTTTGAAACTCTTAAAATAAAACATTTATATTCTCACATTATATATGTCAAATAAGAATTAGTAACTAACAAAAGATGATCAATAAAAGAGAAAAAAATTTTCTTTTAATCATTTCACCCCAAGCAAAGCAATAAAGCCACTAAGGCACAAGAGGGTTACTGAATGTGAGAGATTATGAGAAAAAGAAAAATATTATTAAGAGAGAACAATAAAAGAACAGGAATTAAGAAAACAGAATATAATGATTGACATTGCATTTAAATTTTTGAAGATTGAAGTTTACTGGGAAGCAAGAAATTGAAAATCATTTAACAGCATTGGTAGAAATTATCAGTTTATCTATACATTATTTTTACATGAAAATATTTCTTATGGGGAAATCATCAAAAGTATATTGGAAAATTATTTAGTTATTGCAATTAATATTTTTGCAAAATTATTTTTAATAATACTAATTCTTCTTGGTATCTGACCTTCTTGAATTGGATAATTTTAAAATTATTTCTATCAAAATTGTCAGAAATGTTTTTGTATACATGAACTGACAGTTTTTTTGTTTTTTTTTAATTTGGAAAATAAACACAGCTGCAGAAAGTAGATTCTCTTTCAGAGAATAAAAATGTTTTCTTACATCTCAAATGCAACAGTACAATGGAGTAAATAATTCAATTTTGCATCAATAGATTTTTAGAAATTGCAATTAAAGTTTTGTTGAATGATTATGTTATATTCTGTGCTAATAGGAATATATACTTGACAAACACGGTGGACAAAATAAGTAATGGTTTATTGTAAAAACCAGTACAATAAGAATAAAGGTACAGTTACGCACAAGGTTGTCGCAAGTCAATCCAATAGTAAGTGCTACTATTGGAAGGTCAGTAGTTCTTGTGTAAGTCCAAGTCGTACTCAACAGATCCCAGCTAGTCGATATTTACCAGGCTCCCCATGAGTAGGATGTGGCACAAGGCCAAGTTTAATGTGGGGTAATTTGAGCCCATAAGCTTGGCCAAAAATTCCCTATAAACCCTGTATAAAACAAGGTCGGGTAGCTCTTTCCTGATACAAGACTCAGCCCTTTGACATAGCCTCATCTGGGGATCCTCTCTGCCCAGAGGGAGAGAGTTTCACCAGCACAGCTGGAAAAAATTCCAGTTAGTCTCTGTAGTCCGTTGCCTAACAGATACTTATAGGTAATTATTACCTATAACGTAGTCACTCAAGGAGGTGACAGGTTATTCCATTACATCAGATTAGAAAAGAATACCTGCATTGTAAATGCTTTTAGGAAGGTTTATTGAAATTTTAGGAGCATTTATTACAACTTTGTAAATGAGAAAGAAAACAAGTTTTTCATTAACAGTTTGTGATATTATGCAAGATTTAACCTAAAAAGGTAGAACATTTCTTCTATTTGTTGTGATCCTTCAAGACATAGGCAATCATGGCTCTACACAATTTCCTGTACTTTGTAGTTCAATAAATTTTGTCTTTTTTATATCTCTCCTAAACCTTGCTTTGCCATCTATTTACTCAAGCTCTCTAGGTAGGTTATGTATTGTTATCCTCTGTCCTTCTCGCCTTCAATATATTTCTATCAGTATCAAATTTTCCAAGCCTTCTTTCCCCATTATGTGTGTGAGAAATTTCAACTTCATATGTTCAGTCCATGATATTCTAAGTTTCTTTTGGTAGAACCACTTTTCTGTTGCTTCAAGTCTTCTTCTTCATCTGTGAAGAAATTGTCCAGCATTCACTGCCATATAGGAGGATTGATATTAAATGGCAGATCAATACTCTTTTCTTTTGTTTCCAACAAAATATTTCTGTTTCTTAATACTTTGCTTAGCTTTTGGATGGCACCTTTCCATCTCCTGTTAAAACACTTCCCAGATATTTAAATTAAATTCTTTTAATCAATCCCTTCCCTGCTAGGTATTTAATGAAAAATAAAAATAAAAAAATTTAGAATGAACAAGATAATATTTCTTTAACTGCATTTAAAAATGGTATTATAATAAAACATTAAATACAAAATGTTTAATAGAAATGTTTATCTGGGGCCAAAGAAAATACTATTTACTATGTTTAAGTAAGAGGAATTATTGTAATAATTAATAAAAATAAATGCATTTAATATATTACTAGATATTTGTGTTCTAGAACAATTCTATTCATAGCTAATATCAATTTAACTTATCAATGTGTTGCAAGAAATTAAAATTAAATCATATCTAGAAATCATTAATGATTAATTCAAAGTTCTGCAGCATTTATAATACCATAAATAAAAATTTACTCCTACTATTCAAGTTTTCAAGCAACTGAATAAATCTACAGAAAATTACAAATTTACTTGAAATTTTAAAAAATTTGAATGTTATAATTTTAGTTTTATAGGTAAACAAAAACTTATACATGTACATTTAAGGGTGCAAATTACAAAAAAAGGGAAATCTAAAATAAAACAATAAATCATAAATGTAGAAAGGAAATGTAAAAAATAGCAACACCCTTTAGAGTACAAATGTAATTATAGAATAAAAAAAGAAATTCTTGTTCAACAAATCAGATGTCCATATATAAGAAAAGTGACTGAATTTCTGTCCAGTAGTATCTGACATGGTAGTAAACAAAATATTATCTTGAATGAGACAAAATATCCATATACAAATATTTTCTTTTTATTCAATTCACTCCAAGCAAGGTAATAATGCCACTAAGACACATGGGGGCTATTGGGAGTGAAAGAGAATGAAAAGACTTTAGAAGGAACTAAAAATCCAATCTTAAACAGGAAACAAGGGATAAACCACTACACCTGTTCAAAAGACCAGGAAAGTGTGTGAAGCAGACAATAGGCAAACATATCTGCTTGTATTTAGGAAAAATAAATAAATAGTATGTAAAATTTCAGAGATTAGGTGTCGACATGAGAAGTATAGATTTGAAGTAGACTTAAGAAGAAACTGGAAACCCAATCCTAAACAGGAAACAAGGGATATATATATATATATATATATATATATATATATATATATATATATCTTGAGGAATCTTATCAAGGCAAATGTAGTAACTTCATTTAGAAACATGTAGTTATACACACAGAAAAAATTATTATGAGAAAAAAAATGTGTTCAAACATGAATTAGAGAATGTTCCAAAATATTTGAAACATTAAAGAAAGGAAAACCATGGAGGATGTCAAGTGAAGCAAATTTTTGAAACAAAAGGGAATCAATGTTATGATTTAAAAAAAAAGAAAAGAAATCTATTAGTCAACCATTCTATTTTATTCCTATCAGTATTTCTCTATGATATAATGCTTAGCAAGCATGTCTTGTTAGATCAATTACAACTGAGTAGTGTGTCCAATTCTCACTAGGTGCACTATACTTGTGGCCTTATATCACATCTAAGCTACACTTAGTAAAAAAAAAAGCACTTCAACATGATGTAAGTGTTAGCAAGTTTGTCTTGCTAGATCAATTATAACTGAGTAGTGAGTTAGATCCTCACTGGATGCTTCATACTTTCAGCTTTGTGCTATATTTAAGCTATGCTTAGTAATGTCATATTCTGAAAAAAAAATTATTTTATTTATTAAAGGAAAGTTTCTAAAAAGTCTATTAAAAAATACTTCAAGTGCTTGCACTTATGCAGCTAATTTCAATACACAATGTAGAAGTCTGAAGTATTTTCATCATCTCTACAGATTAGAAGTTTCAAATTGAGACCTCAATAAGAAGCATAAATTACAAGGGATCTTGAATCACTACTAAGTAAGCAACCTCTAATGAATGATGTATTTTAAGTGTTATGATGAAAGCACTGAACAAGTACTTGCCTACTAGTTGAACCACACCCTACAGCAGGTGGCAACTGAGGATGTGTTGCATTACTGGCAGGCAAGTTCATATTGAAGCTGTCTTAGACATTCAAAGCATTTCCTACCTCATTGTTGTCTGATAGACTGTGTTCCCCTTCTGTCTTACAGAACCAGTCTGACAAACTCTTCTCCTCCTTACATCAACAAAATATTGCATTCAGAATATCAAAATGTAAAAAAGACATTCTTGAATAACTGTTGTAACATCTTGGTTCAACTCCTAATCCTTGAAGGAAAATGTTTATGAATATATCAAAAACATTGTATAGAAACTGTAAATGTAGTTCATAGACCAATTTCATCAGTTGCCAAGACAAATAAAACAGACACATAAAAGAAAAGAGTAAAGAATTTACTAAAAATGCAGACACATTTGTTTAGAAGCCAATAAAAATGAAAATAGACTGTAGGTACATGTGATTATATCATGAAGATATGTTGTATTAGTACTAAGGTTGCTGGTGATGTAGATAGAATGAGAACTATGCACTTATCTTCATATAAATACTGTCTGGTTGTTGATGAGAACTCAAAAGTAAGTATAATCATAGCAACACTATCAGTTCTTAAATAATCAGCTAATAAATCAAGATCTAAAAATTAAAATGACAAAATTGCAAATAATATTAAAAAAATATTTTAAATAACTATTGAGTAAGCTTGTATGGGTTTTCAGAAACTCATTTTCTTAATACAAAGAAATACAAATGAAATATGTAAAATCATTTAAAATCATTTTTTTACAAGTCTTCATCAGTAAAATATTTTCTGCAAAACAGTCCTAATTTATATGGAAAGCAGGATTTAATACCAGCAATGCTAGTAATCATATAATTATCATCTATTGAAGTGGGTTCATTTACTTATTGCATTTTTAATATAGATTATGGAGTACATAGATTTCATTTTTTTTTTTTTTTTTTTTTAATGAGGGGAACACTTTACCTTAAATACTGTCAGGAAAGAAAATGTTATTTGAATACAGCTCTGGATGGCTAATTTGGATCCAATTTGGATAAAAACATTAGGTTATTAGGCAACCTGAGAGTAGTATGTCATAGGTCAACATTAACAGCTTTGACAAATATCTCTATTAAGTCTTAGCAGAGGAATCAAGTTGAAGGTCTGTTGCTTGTTGGCTGGGTGAGATTCGTCTCTTCCCATTGTAGTTTATAGTTTGGATTTTTGACCCCAAGGAAGCACTTGTATTTTAAAGTAATTTCCTGCCCAGGTTTCACTTGTAAAGGACATAACATTTTATAGACAGTATTTATTTGCCACTCTACAATGTTTCAGAGTGGGGATTCCCTACATTCATTTAATATGACATATGATTCCTGGTTCACATTTTTAAGATGGGTCATCCAACAAATTTCAGAAGACATCAGAATAAATTCCTGACCATACCTCTCTTAATACAAGAGGGAGGTGCTGTTTGAGGGAAAAATTCATAGTCATCAAGTTTTAATAAACTACCTACATTATCAACAAAATTTATTTTATTAAAAGCTGATTTTATATAAGGATTTTGATTTACAGTTGATATATTAACAGTGACAGTAGCCAAGATCAAGTATCAAGTTCAAGAAAGAAAAATTACACAATGCACATTAACAATCATAACTGAGAGGACTACATGGTTATTTAAGATTCTATAAGAATAGAAATGTATTGTTAAATAAGTACTACTTCAGAGAGAATGTTCCATATGTAAATATATATATATAGTTTTAAGGTATTCTATATTCATGGGTAAAAGTGGTCAATATAGAGATAGAGCATATGTAAATATAAAAGTTGAAACTGACCACAGTGTCCACTTTTATATATACATATGTATTAGCACACAGTCAGTGCTGGTGGTAATAAAACTGCCTGATGTAAAATAACAAAACTAAAATTTATACTAGTAATAAATAATATACATGATAAGGAACAAATGTATACACACACATCACACACACACACATACTCCTATCCAAGTACAGCCTGAGGTATTACCTCAGTTTCACAATCACACAACCTTCATTTGACTAGACACAGGCTGTTCTTTTGATAAGAGTTAATGTTGTGAAGTGATTTTTGCTCTGTCTAGGTATCTAGGCATTGAGCACTTTTCTCTACTGAGTAGGTAGGTGCTTGGTATTAGGTTTTTTTCTTTATCCTTTCCTTGTTCAAGATTAAGGTGTCATGTCTTTTGACAAGATGTCTGTTAGTTTCACTATTTGGTTTTTCTTTAATATATCTATTATATTCTTATATATATATATATATATATTATAAATTAATTGATTTAAAATATGTTTTTTTCCGCAACACAGTTCTAACCATGTTTCAAAAATGGAAGCTAAAAGCCACAAATTTAATTTTGCAATTAAATTAAAGACATTAGTTCCATTTCATCCTCAAGCAAATTTTGGAATAACTTTTAAAATTACTGGGTTTTAAAGACACAGCTAAAATCCCGTTTCCATGGTTACAGATAAATCTACTTCAATTGGACAAGGGTTGTCTGGGTTTTCCTTGTCTGTATCATTGTATCGGTTATTAGATACATTTTGGTAAGGGGTAGGGATGTATTTTTCAATGAGAACTGACATCCGTTGAATGCATGTCGTCTGGATTTTTTTAAAATTTATTGTTAACGGCAAAAAAAATTCTTACGGCATTTTTTTTCCTATTTGTAAATTTAAAGAATTTTGTGTTCAGATTAGGATACTTTTTAGTTTTTATTTAACTACAATTTGAAATATTCTCATTTTTAATTTTTATTATACTATATTTTTTTATGAACAGTTAAATGTATTAGAATCCCTTATATTATGTAGGATTATTTTTACAACAAGTATAAGTATGTATATTAGGGTACACTTTTTTTTTCTTTTTTTTTTTTTAAGTAAAATTTATGACAATGACGGCAAAAATAGTTACTTAATTTACTGATTTAGTAAACTTTTATTTTTTATATATATAAACCTAGTAATATATTGTTTCTCATGTAAGTACAAAGGACATGGGTCATTCATAAGTTTACATCTGGCATTTCATATTAATTTTATTTTACTATAGGTGTTTTATTGGATTCTTTTAAGTGCGTGTAGTACTAAGTAAAAGAAGTTTAGGTTAGAATTCATTTTATTTAACTACAATTTTAATTACAACTTTAAAATATTTTCATTGTTATTTTTAATAGACTATATTACTTTATAACAGAAGGAAATGTATTTGAAATTACTTATAGTAAGTAAAATTATTTTTCCATATCAAAGTATATGTATATTACGATTTTTAAACTTTTATATTTAAATATTATTTAAGTAATATTTATGGCACTTACTGGAAAAAGAGCTAATTCATTTCTCAGATTTAGTAAACATTATTTATTAATTAATTTATTTATTTATTTTAAATATAAACTAAGTAATAATGTTTCATATGTATGTACAAAGGACATGGGTCGTTCACAGGCCTACATCATCTAGCTTTTCGTTATAATTTCATTTTTCAGTAGGTGTTTTATTGGATTCATTTAAGTGCCAGTAGTACTTTTTGCTAGCGGTGTTTAGGTTAGCATACATTTTATTTAACTGCAATTTTTAAAAGATGCTTAGGTTAGAATTCGTTTTAACTACAATTTTAAATACAACTTTAAAATATTTTCACTGTTATTCCAATAGACTTTTTTTTCTTTTTCTTTTTATAAAGAAAAACAAGTAAATGTAATATAATTACTTACAGTATATAAAATTATTTTTCATGTTAAATATAAGTATGTATACTACCTGATTGCCCCTTTTTTTATAAATTTTTAAATATTATTTAAGGAAAAATTTTGACAATGACATATATAATAGCTATTTCATTTCTCTGATTCAGTAAATTTTTATTTTTTATAAACTTAGTAATATATAGTTTCTCGTGTATGCACAAAGGACATGGGTCGTTTAATGACCTACATATTCTAGCTTTTCTTATTAACTTCCATTTTACTGTAGGTGTTTTATTTTATTCTTTTAGATGCCAGAAGTATTTTGAGAGAGATTTCTGATTTTTATATTTATTTATTCTAAATGAAGTTTGATGTTGGTTGAATCTTTTTTTGAATTCATGGCTAGTGCAACCTATATATATTTTTATGTTTTGAGGACTTTCATTCGAAGAGATATTGCATTGGTATACTAATGATTCAGTGCAACATTTATTTTGTAGAGGGCAATTATGAGGGTTTCTACAGTTACATAGTTTTTGTTTTTTTCCATCAGTTTTTATCTTTATTTTTCCATTGTCTAAATTTTTTGGGTTTTGGTATAAGTGTTTATTTAAGATATTAGCATTATGGTTCTTAATGATTTTTTCTAAGTTTTCTGTACAGCTATAACTCAATTTTAGTGTGTTTTTATTGAAAATAGTACTTAGTTTACTTTCACTAGGAAAATGCTTGACATGTGAGGAATTTATGTCCTAATTTGTTCTTTACCATTTGGTTGTATGGGGGAGTATACCAAATAATTTTTCTACATCTGTTTTTTCTATGCTTTCCAATTTCATTTTTTATAAGAAGTTAGTTTTGGGTTTTTGTACCCACTCTCTTTTAGAGCCTTATTATAGGAATTGATATGCTCATCGAAAATCTTGTCATTTGCTGAATTTGTACTAATTTGTTTACTGATAGATAACGGTATATGTTTAATTATAGATGGGGGGTGATTTGATTTAGGGTGAATATATAAAGGATTGGTGTTGGGTTTTTTAGAAGGTGTGTATGTATTTTTATTTAGATCTAATGTTATATCTAGGAAGTCCACTTTTTTTGATTTAGTACTAACCGTAATTTTTAAGCCCATGCTTTTAAATTCGTTATATAATAACTATCTAATTCTATCTATTTTGAAGTTTGTTGAGTTTCTAATAACCATAAGTCCATCATCTCTGTACAAACCAATGTCATTTGTATTAATATCATAGTGCGCTGTAAGGTTGTATAATATAAAAAGACCAATGAGATCAGAAGACTCAGCTGAGTCTAGTGATCCCATTGTGATGTCAAATTGGTTGTAAGAATTCTTAATCCATTCCTCACCTTTATGTATAAGTACTGATTTTTTCGCATAGAGAATAATGTTCCTTTTTCATCTGTAATATCCATATAGTGGGTGGCAAAGTCCAACACATTGATAAATAGTTCTTTGGAAATTTATATATATATATATATATATATATATGGACCCAACCATATATGTTAGCTCTATCTCTGATATTGAGCGCTTTCTAATAAGTACCACGCATATAATATATAAATAATTATACATATATATATTTATTTATATTTATATACACTTTTCATATATATATATATATATATATATATATATATATATATATAATTAATACAAATATAAAGTTTGTCATTTAGCTTATTAGTGTTACCTCCAATGTCTCAAATCTAGAGTTTAATAGATGGACACCCTATCAATCACTCCAACCACACATCAGGGTGTAGATTTATTTATTATCAGTGTGTATGTGTATGTGTGTGTGTGTATATATATATATATATATATATATATATATATATTTATTATTGGCATATATATATATATATATATATATATATATATATATATATATATATATATATATATATATATATTTATTATTATATATATATATATATATATATATATATATATTATTAGCATGTATATATATATATATATATATACACATTTATTATTATATATATATATATATTTATGTGTATATATTATTAGCATATTATTAGTGTATATATGTATGTGTATACATATATATATATGTATACATATATATATATATATATATATATATATATATAAATATATATATATATTAGTGTATACATACATATGTATATATAGAAATATTAATGTATACATACATATATAGAAATATTAGTGTAGACATACATATATATATATATATTATTGTATACATACATACATATATAAATTATAATAGTGTATACATACATATGTATATATAGAAATAGTAGTGTATACATACATACATATATAGAAATATTAGTGTAAAATATATATATTATTGTATATACATGCAAATATATATATTATTGTATACATACATACACATATATTAGAGTAAAACATACATATACATATATATATATTAGTGTATACATATATACATATATATATGAGTGTATACATACATACATATATATATTTAATGCATGCATACATATATATATTAGTGTATACATACATATATATATTAGTGTATACATACATATATATATATTAGTGTATACATACATATATATATATTAGTGTATACATACAAATATATATTAGTGTATATATATACATATATATTAGTGTATACATACATATTAGTGTAAATATATATACATACATATATATTAGTGTATATATACATACATTCATATATATTAGTGTATATATACATACATATATATATATTAGTGTATATATACATACATACATACATATATATAGTGTATATATACATACATACATATATATATATATTATGTATATATACATACATACATATATATATTAGTGTATATATTCATACATATATATTAGTGTATACACACACACACACACATATATATATATATATATATATATATATATTAGTGTATATATACATATATATACAGTAGCGTCCAAAACTAAGGGACAAAATTTTAAAACTTAATATTTGTTAGAAATAACAACTGTGAAAAGCTGAAATTTTGACAACTGATAGTCGTTATCATCCATAATAACATACTAAAATTTGAATCATTTGCAAAGGATAGAAAAAGAATTATAACAATTATTTATTCATTTTCAAAATAGGATCATCCAAAAGTAAGGGACAAAATTGAGAAAAACAATGTAAACAGTATGCTATATTCAAATTTTTTGATTTCCTCTAAAGAATAAGTCTTACTTAGTCATTTGTAAACGTTGCATTAGCCGGCACCATGGCGAAACGCCAAAAACTTGATTACTCTGTGAGACAAGCTATTGTGAAGCTACACAAGGAAAAGCACACCATTAGAGAGATTTCAGAGAAAGTGAAATGTTCCAAGAGTGTTGTAGGCAGGGTTGTTAAATCCTACAATGATACTGGCAAAATAGTTAGTGCTTTTAAAACCGGCAGACTCCGCAAAACTTCGGCAAGAGAAGATCGAATAATGCAGTGTATGTCATTAAAGGACCGTTTTAAGTCTTGCACAGAAATTAAAAGGGTTATGAATAGTACCTCATGTGTTAATGTGTCAAGACAGACTGTTTGTAGACGACTGCAAAAAATAGGGCTGTTTAATCGAACCCCAGGAAGAAACCACTTGTTAGTTCAAGAATAAGAAGAAGAGATTAGAGTTTGCAAACAGGTATGTAATTTGGACATATGAAAATTGGGCAAAAGTATTTTTCAGTGATGAAAGCAAGTTTAATTTATTTGGAAATGATGGAAAAAACAATGTAAAAGAGACGTATTGGTGAAAGATTAAGTGCAAAGTGTACTAAGAAAACTGTCAAGTTTGGGGGCGGAAGCGTCATGGTATTTGGAATGTTTTCTAGCCAAGGTACAACGCCTCTTGTCCGGTTACAAACTCGTGTAAAGGTGCAGATCTATAAAAACATTGTTCAAGATCATGTTGTGCCAATCATACAGAATTCAGGTTTCGATAGGGCTACCTTTATGCAAGATAATGCCCCATGTCACAAGGCAAAGGTGGTAATGAGTTACCTTAGCGAGCAAGATTTGGAAATTATGGATTGGCCACCGCAAAGTCCTGACTTAAATCCAATAGAAAATCTTTGGAACACATTAGGAGTGAAAGTTATGGAAAGAAATCCCACTAACACGGAGGATTTGTGGGTGAAGCTTCAAGAAGAATAGTCTAAAATTAGTATCGAGGATTGTCAAGAACTGATTCATTCTTGTAGTCGAAGATGTGCAGCTGTCATTGAGAGCAAGGGCTCATTTACTAAATATTGATTGTACATGTATTTTTATTGTTTTTTTGCCGTTTACGTTTTTCTCAATTTTGTCCCTTACTTTTGGACGTTCCAAATTTGAAAATAAATAAATAATTGTTATAATTCTTTTTCTATCCTTTGCAAATGATTCAAATTTTAGTATGTTATTATGGATGATAACGACTATCAGTTGTCAAAATTTCAGCTTTTCACAGTTGTTATTTCTAACAAATATTAGGTTTTAAAATTTTGTCCCTTAGTTTTGGACGCTACTGTATATATATTAGTGTATACATACATATATATATATATATATATATATATATTATAACTACTTTTACCAAGCTATAAAAATAAAAAGTGTCATAGAGCATTAAAATTTATAACAAAACATAGCTATGTTCATAAAATATCAAATTCTATATATTTTGATTAAAAATTATACCTACAAAAAATAATTTGTATTAGCCTTAAACCTGCATATAGTAATTACAAAGGTTTTGCAAGCAAAAATAAGTCTAACTTTAAAATCATGTATAAGCTCCACATTATTCTTTTAATTAAAACTACAATTATATCTTCTTTACCATCAATAATGCAATCTAAGGAAGTACTTTAATTCAGTTAATTTGTAAAAGAAATTTAATTTTTTATTAAAAATCCCTAATGAAATTTTTAACAAGAAAAAAATTAAAATTGTTTGTAAAAATGATTGATAAATAAAAAATTCCAATAAGGTTAATTTTTTTAAGAATTAAGAAATATGGATCCAGGCAAAGAAATTGATGCAAAATTTATATTCAAATTAATCATGTTTACCAGTTATCTAATTTTTGAAAGTAAGGAATATTTTAAACAAATACTGATAAAATATTACTTAGTTTTGATACACTATTAAAAATATTTTCCAGTCAATTCATCATTACAGGATATAATGTAATCAGAAAAGCTAGATAACATATTGGAATGATGTCAGTTATTCAAATCTTTAAATAAAAAAATATTTTATAATAAAATAAATATTTACTTGCATTCTATCTATAATATCTTTGAAGTGCTATAATATCTAAAAAAAGATAAATAAAAATAAAAAGGTTGGTTAGGACAGAAATTATAATTCAAATTCATTTTTTAGTAATGTAAAAAAATAAATGATTTCATAATTCTATGCATAAACAAATTTTGGATTAAATTAATTTTGTAATTCTACAATTTATCAATTCTAAATTAATGCAACTCCATTAAAAAAGATGGAAGAAATATGCTTAAATAAATAAAAATATATTTTAAAAATATACAAAACAGAGCAAAGAATAAAATATTTCTGCTAAGTAACAATAACATCCCACCTTTCAAAAGCATAAAAGATATTTAATAAACTAGAACAGATAATTAAATAGAAATCAGAAAAGTAAACACTTCAAAATTGTACAAAAAATTCACAAAAAGATGTCATCATTTTCTTCTTCTAAATGTGCTGTTACAAATATCAAAGAAGAAATAAATTGAAAACAAACAAGAAGTACTAAAGCAACAGCTGAAAAAAAAGTTAACTGGTAGTTTACCAAAATGAGATGTCAAAAACCAAGGAAAGGACTAACAGTAAATCTTACCTCATTTAATGTGATTCTAAAGCCATCAATACATCCAGATGAATTGTAAGTCAAATAAATCTTCTCCATATTATTTGTGTAGCCATCCAGTATTATCCACACTATTATTAATCTTCAAGTGCCAGTGTTTCTTAAAGACAATTTCTCTTAATAAACACTGTGGCAAATGAGAAGTTTCCAAATATTTGGGGGTTCCATGAAAATAGAATGTTATATAAGCTGTCATGATAAGAGAGTGGAAGAGAGAAAGTTTGGTGAGTAGATAGTAAGCATTAAAGCCAAAGCCATTGTAGAAGTCCAAACAAAAATGAAAATGTTGACAGAGTGGATCCACATATGGTGGACATATGCAACTATAGCATGGTACTAAGTTTTATACTAAATCCAACTGTAGTCAAACAAACATCTTCTGATTTATCTCTTTTATTAGTTCAGTTTCTTTATATATTAATCTTGTTTTATTTTCTCACAACTATTTTACACAACAAAACAGAATTCTGTGAGTGGCACTAAAATGTTCTTTGTGCCACAATGTTTATTTCAAAAGAGGACAACGGAAGAAAGGAAGTGGGAGGCTGGAAAAGATTTGGGTGACATGTATTGTTAAACATGTGGGTGTTCCACTATACATTCTTGACTGTAGCCTAAAATTCCACTCTCAAATTATCTTCGTTTTTTTTCAAATATAATATAGGTTTGACTAAGTACCACTAAGCCTCAAAAAGATCTTTATTTCTTGTTTAAAAGTCACTTAAAATTACCATTTGTCACAAATGAAGATTTGTGTAATGCATAAAAATACATACTAAAAAAATGTGATATATAAGAAAAAATTCTTATAGCTTAAACAATTATAACATGAGCTCAAGAGGGGCACATCATATAAATCAGAAGGGTAACTGTAGTTGAGATACAAAGAGGAAAAGGTTGGTAAGGAAGAAGATTTTCAGAATGAATGTTAGAACTTCTTTATATATGACCAAGAAATATAAACATAGATAAAATAACATACATAACAGTTGCAATCCTAAGAAAGGGTTTCATTTAGGATAATGAAGTATCTATTATTCTTCTTCCATGTCCCTTCAGGATGCTGGCAATCATGGCTCTCTACAATTTCCTGTCCTTTGTAGTTCTTAATAAATTTTGTCTTTCTGTTATCACTCCTAATCCCAGTTTTGCTACCAATCTCACTATGTAGGTTACCTCTGTTTACCATTGTTTACCTCTGTCCCTCTTGCCTTTAATCTGTCCTGTGAGTTTCAAATTTTCCAAGCCCTCTTTCTTCATTATGTGCCTTAGAAATTTCAACTGCTGCTTTCTGATGTTAAGTATAAATGTTTCTATTTTCTCTGAAACTTCTCATTGCTCACATGTTCAGTCTATGCTATTCTCAGCATTCTTCTGTAGAACTGCATTTCTATTGCTTCAAGTTTCTTCTTTATCTGTGAAAAGATTGTCTAGCATTCACTGCCATATAAGAAGACTGATATTGCATAACAGTTCAGTACTCTTTTCCTTGTTTCTAATTAAATTTTCCTATTTATTTGATAAGACAATACATCAGCAAAAAAATAGTTTGCATTTGAAAAACAATAACAGAGACAATGTGATCAAAATTGATAGAGACAATGTGATCAAAAATAAAACAAACCACTCCGAATTGTTCTGGTATTAAATTTTTAGGTTTAAATTGATATAGGTAAAAAGTTTAATTTTGTAAATACAATAGAAATAGTTGATATAAGTAAAAGTTGATGATGAAGAGGTAAAAGCAAGTCAAATCTAAAATGGTTATAGATATCGCCTTGGGTAAAACCTAATCATTCAGTTAGTGATTCTCATGGGAATCTTGTGACAAAGTCAATATAAATTTATTTTAAATGAAAGAATGAGATCAAATTCTCTTAATGTAAGAAACTATTTTTTCTTGACACCCCTATTATTTACTTTCTTACAAAAAACATGATATTGTAAAAGAATTTGTTTTGAAAAGAAGTTGATTAACGTTTATAATTATACTTTTGATCAAAGTATTGTTGACCCTCAGGAATCTAAATACTCTAAACCTTTTCTAGAAAAGCAAATGCTTAATGCTGGGATTAAAGCAAAATAATGAATAGGTTGGATTAAAATTGTTATCATAATTTTCATATAGATTTGCCTATCATCTGCTTCACACTCCTCCCCTGTCTTTTGAACTGGAGAAGTGGTTTATCCTTTGTTTTGTGTTTAGAATTGGGTTTCTGGTTCCCTCTAAAGTTTTTTCATTCTCTTTCATTTCTAGTAGCCACTTATGTTTTAGTGGCATTAAATCTTGCTTGGGGTGAATTGATTAAAAAAAAGCTAAATTTAGTTAAAGCTTGGAATGGTTGATATCAGCCTTGTAAATCAGTACTCAGCATATCATTAAAAAATATGAATTGACAAGCAATTGAAATGTAGTAGATTTCCAACTCAGGTTACTGTACATGGAACTCATCAGTAGCATTATCAAAAACTGAAACAAATTTCTACAATTTGAAGAACCACCAAAAAATATATGAAATCTCAAAATTAAAACTTAGATATTAAAGAAAGAATTGATGACATTTCTGGCAAAAAATTTATGTGCACATATAACATTTTGAATGAGAACACTTACATGAATGTTTTCTTTTCAACTATGATTTGTTATGTAACAATTAAAAGTTAATTCAGTGAAAATGATACTGTAAAAAAAGCAAGCAAAACAATTCACTGGTTTTTAAAGTATTAGATGGAGAAATCATAACTGACCTAATCTTAATTTGTATCCTTCGTTCTTAATTAAAAACTTACAAGATATGGAATAGCATAACTTCTGTTTTAATAAACATCAAAAAGTCTCATTCAGTAAAATTGCTAATATTTTCAGTTAACACATTAATATTTTTAGCAAAACTAACTTCAATTTCATAAGAAATAATTCTTGAATCATTAATTATGATAAAAAAAAAATTGAAAATAGCAATTTTGCTACAACTTGTAGCATGCAACCTTATAGCAGTAATAATTATTTTGTGTTACTAAAATAGGTATTATAAAATGTATTATTACTGCTGCATGTGAAAAATCTATAATGGATGATTTTCAGAACAAAAATAATAACCAGATATGCTGTAATATCTTTTAAAAGATATTTTCAAATTTCTATGAATGAATAGAAATAAGAAAGCTGATGTTGGAATTTAAAAACTACTAAAAAAGCAAAGCAGAAATTCCATTTTTAAATCTCAAATAAATCAATTTGCCAACTTGTAACTGATCATCTATTAAAGAAGCATTATAAAGTATCCTTATGAAAGGAAAATGGGTAAATAAAATATGCTACTGCTGAATTTTTCCTTTTTTTTATTTCTTATTTAATTATTTTCATAGTAATTGTTCAGATGAGTTCTTTGCTATGGAACCTATACTTTTTTAAATTAACATCAAAATCTCATCAATTTACAGTTGAGCTGGCTAGATGTAACCATAAATTCTATGCTAACCGTTTCTTTTCTCACACTCTTCACTTGTGGAACTCCCTTCAGGCTCTATGTATTATGCTTTCCAACCAACTTTAATCTGCAAAAATTTAAATGCAATGTCAATCACTATCTACTGTCTTCCTGATTACTCCTCCCACTAATTATTAATGTTTCTGTTCCTAATTCTCCCACACCCTGTAACCCCTTGTGTCTTAGTGGCTTTACTGATTTGTATGGGGTGATGCTGATTAAAAAAAAAAATAAAAACTCCTATAAATTTGAAACACATCAATTAGTTAAAAATTTGCATTTGGATTAATAAGCTTTCAACAATGTACACAAGATTGGTAAATGGAAGTTAACATGGTATTTCTTATCAGGACATTTGCATTGTAATCAACTCTGATAATATAGGAATGGTTTTGAATTTGGGTCATGACTGCAAATCTTTCCCATTCAACTCCATTATACATTTTTGTATGCAGCATACCTCTTTATAACTCAGATATCCTCTAATTAAAGTTTACATTTTTTTAGTTTCCATCACTAAAAAGTTTAACTGTTTCAATTGAAGTGAAGTGATACTTGCTAATTATATTTTACATATATTATTTAATACAAATAGTCCATAATAACTTTACTAGTACACATATGGAATCTTTCCAATTATGATTTTATTTGACATTTTTGGAATAGCTCAGTAACAGGATATATTATTGCAAGTTACAAGGACCTGTATTTTTTCATCATTATCCAACATGCAGATATTATCACAAATTCCCAAGAAAAACATTTTAAAATCAATATAAAGAGGTTTCCTGCTAACCAACTAGTTTCATAATAGTAAACAATATAGAACATTGAGAATATATTTTTTACAGGACATAAAGCTTTGATGTTATATAAGACTCACTTTTTCCTCAGACTATTTGTAATAAATGCATAAGAAACTTGTTTCAAACTGAACCAAATAGCAACATGGATGAAGTTCCAGTAACATTTTTTTCTTAATACTTCCTGCTGAAATAGGAGGGGATTTTATATGCCATCAACTACAGTCTTCAGAAAACAGCCTTCAATTTTTACTCTCGATTTCTTCACTCTCTTCTTCTTCTTCACACCTTTTACTGATTTTCTTTTAACCAATGTGACACTTGTTGAGCACACATGCAAAGAATTCATACATTTTTTTTTTATCGATAAAATAAATTCAGAATGTTTGGAGTAACAAGTGAAGTTGAAAATTAAGAAATTATTGATGATTTCCAAGATCCCTACTATACAAGCACATGTTTATTGAATAGGCAACATAAGTCAGTACTATGAAGTCATAAAATTGTTTATGACTTCTTTCCCTATTGTTCTTTTTGCTTGACTGGATCATTTAATCAGATTTGGGGAAGTGTGCCAGACCAAGAAATTTCCTGAAACTCTGCTACTGATTTTTTTTTTCTTTTTATAATATACATACAGAACTATATATCCTATTATGAGAGGTAAGATGAAACAAATTCTTATATACTTAATTTTTAGCTATAACAATATATTTATGCATAATAGGAAAGGTTTTGAAACAAAATAAAAAGCAAGGAAAACTAGCAGGGAAGAATCATACATGAGTGTAATTTTTGTTTACTTGTATAAAAAAATATCAGTTACAAACAATGGTTCCACTATTATGTAGCACTTCTCATAAGTAAACAACCAATATATAACACTTTTGATTGGTTAGGACAATTTGCAATACTTATTTCTCATGAGAAACCATTACATATACAAGGATGGATCAATAAATCCATAGCCTTACACAGATTTTATTATATAGGTCAATGTTTTCATAATAAAACTGGTATTAACTAACCAATGTTGCTAAAAGTTTCAGGGTATACTTATATTTATAAGCAATATATCATGTGAGTTTCACCTTAGAATATCAATCATTGCAAGTATTAATGTTTTAGGGGTGCCATGTGTTATTATGCAAGTAGATTAAGTATAACCATCTTCAATGAAATAAAAAAAAGTTTATGAAACAGCTCTAAAAATAGTGAAAGTGTTGGCAAAAGAAAGATCACATGGTTTAACCCGCCATACAACAAAAACAAATGTAGGAAAAATATTCATTAAACTCATCCACAGTTTAACTCATCAAGCACTCACCACATGATATTCAACAAAAACAAAGTGAAAAATAGCTACAATTGCACTTAGAACATGATACAAATAAAAAAGTACAACAGAAAAATAACCAACAAATCAACCACACAAACTAAACCCACCTGCAACTGCAGAGCAAAGTATGAATGTTCCTTAAATGGAAATTGCCTGCAAAGCAATACAATATACTAAGCCACTGTAAAAACATCAAATAACAAAGAAAAATTACTTAGCTTAGGACTCTGAAAATAGATAAAGTACTCATGAATAAACATGATTTGCTAATAGTAAATACATGCACAAAACCCCTTCCTAAACATATATGGGAACTTAAAAACAAATACACCCAAAATATTATGGAATAAAGGAAAACAAGCCTACAACAATAAATCCCAATACTGTAAACTTGAGGAGGAGATACTAGATATAATCACCTTCCCAGATCAACACAAATTACTAAATAAATGATCAGAACTCATCTCAAAATGTAGTCACAAAAATCTTTTTACTGCATTACTTAAAAATCAAACACTAAAAATGAATACCTTGTAAAACATCACCAAGAAAAATACAAATATATGCACTAGGTTTGTATATAGATACAATAATGTAATATTTTTTAAACAAAACTAATACCCAAAACTTAATAACATAATCAACCTTCCAAAAGGAAAAATAAATGAAATAATAAATAAGTTCACAAATTAAGTAAACAGATTAACTAACTGTATGAATACACACATAATAATAACTAACAGTGAATAATTAATGAATAAATACAAAATACTCTAAGTAATCAATAATAAATAATGGGTTAAAAGTTAACAAACAATTCTATACAATAGTTATAAAATAACTGCATTCTGGACCATAATTATTTCTACTCAATAGCCTTTAAAATAATTTAAAATATAACTGTTCTCATCTATCCAATAACCATTAGAATAATAATAATAAAAAACCAGAAATAACTGACCTTACTACCCATAATGCTCAGCTGACCAGCATATATAAATAGTCAGATTACCACCCAACAGACATGGTCTGAAGAGTTTAATCACTATTGTTAAAAAATCAGTCAAAAAAATCTTTTCCTTCTACAAATCATTTTAATGCCCAACTTTCTATAAAAAAAATTGTATCTTTTAAGGTGATAATCTTTTTGAACAATCTTTCTATACCCACGTCATTTATTCATATTCCATCATAAATATTTTATCAAATCTTTCATATAACTTAAATCTTAAACTCAATAAATATTTTTTATATCTCATTGCTGTTTATATATTTACTTAAGTAAATATCAATTTTATTGCACAATTTATGTATCAATTTTTCAAATCAAAACTGTTACATATGACTATCAATTGAGCATTCAATAACTATTTTAGGTTCTACTGCTGAATTCTAGTTTCAATATACAAAACCTAACATTTTATTACATGGCATTTAAACTTAGGATTAATTTTATTGTTGCCAAGTTTTTAATATGTATATAGTTTTCTAATTAATATTTTAGCTTATTGAATATATATTAATATATCAGCTAACAATGAGTGCAAAAAATTAATCATCATTTCTACATTTTTATTAATAAGGTTAATTTTTTTAAAAATTACATTATGAATTGAAAATAATCACATAATCTTGTGAGGTTTGAACTTTAAAAAAAATCAAATTGAAATTTAAGAGTCATTATTTGATGATATACCACGCATTTAAGAGTTCATATTAAAAAAAAAGCAATATATAAGCTATTTAGTTCTAGTGTCATTTGTGATAAACACACATTGAATATGTTTTTTTTTAATATCATTGCAGATTTCTCAGCTTTCTCAAGGATTATAATCTTTTAGACAGAGGTTCATTTTTTTCACTATGATTCTTTAGTTGGTGGGAAGTGGAAAAATTAAATGAATTGAAAAAGACATAATCTTGTGAGGTTTGAATTTTTTTTAAGAGTCATTATTTGATATACCAAGCATTTAAGAGTTCATATTAAAAAAAAAGCAATATAAGCTATTTAGTTCTAGTGTCATTTGTGATTTTGAATATGTTTTTTTTTTAATATCATTGCAGATTTCTCAGCTTTCTCAAGGATTATAATCTTTTAGACAGAGGTTCATTTTTTTCACTATGATTCTTTAGTTGGTGGGAAGTGGAAGCGGAAATGTTTTATTCCATGGATTATGCATTTTTTGTCTCTTGTTTTGATCCATTCTCTATTCTTAATCATGTGAATATGATTATTATATAAATTCATTAGATATCAGATACACCTGAAGAAAAATGGTGAATGACTTTACTGAAATGTCATATTCAAATGATGATGATAGTCTGTATAATTCAGTAGATAATAAAATGTTGCATCCAATGCCAGATTTAGGATAAGTGAGGCCCTGTGCTAGTTAAGCTATGAGGAACCTTACATGGGCCCTGAAGGAGGTAGGCCCAACATGCCTGCACAGGCATGGAAGGAAGATTGGATCTCCTGACCAACAGGGACCTGTGCTTAAGTCCACCTGAGCACAATGGTAAATCCAGCACTGATTGCATCTCAGAACTTTAAATAATACTGAAATTTAAAGTATGCATTATGATTGAGGAATATTATCATCTTCATAATAAAAGTAATTCTTAACAAAATGTTGTGTTAAAATAGATAATTGCTTACATAAAGACTTTAATGGATAAAATTGTAATCATCCAGAAAGACAATTTAGGC
The DNA here is from genome assembly GCA_903632075.3 of Acanthosepion pharaonis. NCBI lineage: Eukaryota > Metazoa > Mollusca > Cephalopoda > Sepiida > Sepiidae > Acanthosepion > Acanthosepion pharaonis. Next base: position 224,806 of record CAHIKZ030000857.1, on the reverse strand, counting down.
ATGGCCAGAATCCATATGATAATCTGTATATAGATGCAATGAATGAAGGTATGATAGAATGTCAAAATAAATATCACTATTGTTTTTACAAAGGTCTTGCAAATGGAAGAGGCTAAGCAGACAACCACAACAATCTGAACTTCATCCATATTCTCAGTATTTGAAAGTATTGAATTACATTCTCTATCATCTCATCCTGTTTTCTGATTTTGCTTTTCTCACTTAGATTCTTGCTTTTATTTTCCAGACTTGTCTTTTCCTTCTCCATTCTTTACTTTCTGGCCTGTTGCCTCAGTTTTCTCCCAGTAAATGTTCTCGGGAGGGGGGGGGAGTTTACATATATATGGCTTCAGACACTAATAACCTTATTTTGTTTTTGAAGGTTATCTAAATTTATCACCTGTCTGAGTAATGCTTAAGACTACAGCACAGAGGAATAGATGGAGCCAAGAAAAATGTAAGTGGGAAAAGTATCTAATGAGTTGGTGGGCCAGACATGTGTTCTGTCTGTGTGGATATATGCATGCATATATATATATATATATATATATATATATATATATATATATGTATGTATGTGGTTAACAGCAGGAGTGGATTGACTGTCTAGACCAGAAAAGATGACTGACCAGAACTATAGCAGACTACTGCTGCTGCCACCACCAGCCAGAATTCTGCTTGTTATGGCTGCTTCAAAACAGCAGCAACAACACTCTCCTCCCAGTCATTTGTTGGTCCAGTAACTAATCAGAAAAGTTTTGTTAAGAAGTTTAGGAAGAGAATAAAAGAACATCTAGGGTGATAGTCATTCAGCTGATAATAAAACTATTTGAGTTTTAGGTCAAATCATTTCAAGTACAAGTGAGCTATTGAAACAGCTGTAAATACCACACAGAAATAGTCAGACAGAAGTGAATGAGCTAGTTTAAATCTCTTCTAATGGTAAAACCTTTAGAGCTGGTCATTGCTTTAACAAACTACTAGAGTCTTTTACCACTTTCTTTACCACTTTCTTTACCACTTTAGTAATCTAGAAAACTAAATCCTTTCAGTAAGACATCCTCCTATCTAACAACATTCACTTTAACAGACATCATGATTAAGCATCCCAATAATTAAACCAAAATGAAAATCTGCAAAAAGACAGAAACTTTAGAAAATTTATTTGAAACAAACTACTTATATGCTTAAGCAAGCAAACAAATTAAAAAGAAAAAAAGTGCTTTAATCAATAAAATTAGTGCCCTTAAAAAGGATATTTCAAAATTTGATACATCTTTTTTTTTTTTTTTAAATTATTTCACCTCAGGCAACACAAGAAAACCACTACAAGGAGTTACCAAGTGTGAAAGAATGAGAAAAGAAAAACATTATGAAGGAGAGAAAACAATGAATGAAGAGGAATTAAGGAGACAAAAGAAAACAATTGATATTGCATTTAAATTTTTCAAGATCAAAATTGGTTGAAAAGCAAGCTGAAAGAGAATTTCACAAACAAAAAGTGCAAGAAAGTAAATATAAGCAAATTAAAAATGTTACAAAACAGTATTTTGTTATTGTAATAATGTAAATATTTCAATTATTTAAAGAATGCATATTTTGCTATGACAACAGTTCACATGTGATTAATATATATTTTGCATGAAATTGAAATTCCTTAAATGTTCAATTTATTTATAAAGACATAAATAAGATATTTAAAAGGAAAATTTCTAATTGACTTCAAAGAACTCCAAAAACATTTGAAAATCTATTTCTATCCAGAACATTATTTTTGAAAGGTGCTTAATTTATCATTTTAGTTTCCATTAAATTTTTTCTGAAAATACTCAAACTAACTATACTCACAATATGAAAGTGGATCAATAAGTGTGGCTGAATTTTGATCTGAATATTTCATTGTATGATGCTCAATCTGTGATTAATATTCATTACTGTATTAAGTACATAGACAAGTAAAGAGATAATGTAAAATAAATTATTTTCATTATTAAGCTACAGACTCACTAATGTGCATATATAATGAAACTTCAGAAAAATCACAAGAAATTAATGACTAATATCTTCCATAAGTTAATAGTGCTTAATGAAAGTCATGAACAAATTGCTACATTTAATTTATAAAGTCTAAATATAATTTATGCTTAATGATTATCTCATCATAGCTTTTATGTATAGGATGAGTATTTCAGCTGTATGAGTGATTACCATAGGAAATAAAGATCAAGGATTTACTTTATGCATATATTATGATAGAAGAAAAATTTAAGTATTATAAAAAATGTGAAAAGTAAAACATGGCATGTCTATGCTGTATGTTTAATATATACTTGCACTATAAATATTTTAAATTGATATTTTCTTATTCTAAATTTAATATAAAATTAAAAGACCTTGATAGTTCAAAACATTTGACAAATGTAGAGTAGCCAATGCCAAGAAACTTTAATGTTAAAAATTTAGCTTAAATAAACAGCCAATGTACCATACTTCTGACATTGTTTAAATTCAGTATCTTCTTAATTCATAAAATAACTTTGAACATTGAAATCAAACAAATATGTCAATTAGAATATAAATTTCATTAAACTTGTTTTCTTTTTTTTTCTGCCTGAAATTCAACTTTCTAATTTTTAGCAGCAGTTTCCTTGTAGTTCTTATTTTCCTTAAAACTTCCTTGCTACTTGCATGTTATGTTGCATTTCTGTCATTTCAGGTCACTTCTACATCTGTGAGGAGATTGTCCAATATTCACTATCATACAGGAGACTAGATATTACATAGCAGATCAACACTTTTTTGTTTCTAAAGACATTTCCCTATCTCTTAAACATTTTGCTTAGTTTCTGAAAGGCACTTTTGCTATTTATGATTTATTTATTTTTAGATTTACATTTATGATTTTTTTCATCTGTTACCAATACATCCATGCAGTTAGATTTTGACATCAATTACTTTGTCTAATAATTCTTTTAGTAATCTTTACGAATTTGTCATCAACACAATATTATCTTATTTTTAACATGGTTCTGTATGTCAGTAATAAATCCTGGCAGGTCACTTCACTGTACAAGTGAAAAGAATCAAGTGAAAAAACAGTGTTATCATACTCCTCTTTCTATTCACTAAACTTTTTCTCTATCCACATGCAAAATGTTTGTTCCCAATAGAAGTTGTGGATGACATGAATATCTTTCTCATGTAAATCAAGTTTCTTCTAATTTTTCAAGCAGCTCTTCATGTTACACTCTATCAAATGTCTATGTTTAATCTAAGAAATTTAGGTATAGTTTTTTTTCTGAATTAGTATTCCTTGTACTGATAGCAATATGAGCATAAAAATTGCATTTTTTGTCTTGAACTGTTGCTCTATTTTCAGTCTAATGCTGCTTTAAACCCTATTCACCAGAATACTAATGATTAGTTATATGGCTCATCAATCAAACTGTCTAATAGTGATCACATTCATTTGCACCTGATTTCTTAAGCAGTGCTATGAAGATATATCTCATTTATTATTTCAATAACCTATCAATTCCCAAATCATCAAAGCCTGTCAGCATTTCTATTACAATTTCATCTGCTTTGCCCTCTTCTTATTGTTAGTGTTAACCTAACCTAAAATTTTAATACTATTGGTTCTTCCATGTTTATATATATTGTAGGCTTTCTCTTCTGTTGACATGGAAGAGTTCTCTAATGTATTCATCCCAGTTTTATTGTATCTTTTCCTAATAAGTTTATCCTCTTTTTAAATTTTATTCATCCTCCCAAAGAGTACATTTTCTATCCTGCTTTTTACCATTTTATGGTTGCTATATCAATATTCTGCAGTTTTTCAACCACACTTCTCATAGAGGCATTCATCTTTTGCTTGCTTGCATTTATTTCTAATAATTTTGTTTAATATCATATATTTTGCCCCATTTCTTGGCATTATCTGCTGTCTCTTATTAGATTGAAAATTTAACCTGTAATCAACATTTTTCCTCCTTACCTGTATTCCCTTGTGATGATATCTTTTGCTTTTGTCAATAATGCTTCTGTTAAGGTGTTTCACTTTGAGTCCCTGAACTCTTCCAAAGGTTTTTATTTGTTCTTAACTAAAACTCCACATGTTTGTTTGCCAATTGTCATACTGAGGTTTGTAGTTTAGGTGTTACTTTGGGTTTCTTAATTTTTTGTAGTTTACCCTTAATTTGTATATAACTAGGAAATGACTAGCAATTTGGAAGATTTTAAAGTGTAGTAATGAAAAAATGAATTATTGTTCCAAGCCAACACTTCAAATTCTAATAATGCTGTTCACTATAATTTATTGCTGGCAATACATTCATTATACAAAACGTAAAAAGAAAAGCAGTTAAATTTAGCAACACAATAAATATAAACATTTATAATGTATTATACAAGAAAACATATTTTAAGTCTCAAGACCAAATATATTAGGGACAAAATTTATAGCCTTAAAAATATGTTAATGCCAAAAGTAAGAAAAAGTGGACATCTTAGTATGTTTACAAAACTCTGACCAAAGTGTCTTGGACCACTTGACCAAGGTTTTTGATGTATCAACTGTAAAAGAAAAGTACTTCTTACTGACCTTTTGCAAGTTTTTTTTTATGAATGTACTTTGTCTTCCTCTCTGTAAATACTGAATAATTTTTTTTGCTTCATTTAAACAAATGTAGATAATGCATTATTGTTCCCAAACATGATTCATATGTTAACTTTCTTTCTTATACTCAATTGCAATTTATATTTACATACTAAATCAGAAATGATTCTGTTTGATCACATATCAAAATCATAACTGAGTGATAAGTTTTATGAAGAATAACATGGGTAAACAGGATAACAACTCTAAAGTCTCTTATTACCTCTTTCAGTGTCAACAGTTCTTTGGGTGCTTAATGAGTAAAGAAGCAAAAATGTTAATTAATGTCCTTTGGCACCAAATATATTAAATATTATAAATATTTCAAAAATTAATTTAAACTTCAATTTGTTACAAATACATGATTTCTTGATTTGTTCAGTGATTTTTTTTTTCTTTCAGTTGTCTGATATTTGATACAATCATATATTATGACATCAGTTTACAATGTCAGATGTTTGTAGTATCACTGGCCCCAATTTCTGCCAAATTTCTTATAAGCAATGTATTGTTTAAGTTTCTCAAATTAGGAGCTTTTCAAAGATTTAAGAACAGTACCAACAAAAACAGATTTATAGTTTTCATGAAATATAAATATCCCATGTATTTATATTATTAAATCAGTAGTTTAACACTAATAAGTCCATGATTCAGATCAAGTTAGCACCATCTTTCTCTCATCTTCCCAAAACTGATTATTTGAACAGTACATAAATTATTCAAAGCATTGCTTCATTCTCAATACAGATATTGTGTGAGAGGGGAAATATAGACAAACACCACACTGATTTCACAGATTAGATGATGACTAAAAACAACTATTTTATTGTTTTGGTTTATTTTGAGTTTATAGTGCCATTAGCATTCTATCATAATATTGTGGAGATTAATTTCATATTATTTGTCTATTGTGACCAACTGCTTTTTGTCAGCAGAAAATATAAAGAATTTGTTTAAAAAGATAGATGGAATTTAGTTCTACTAGAACTAGATAAAAACTGAAATCTTTACCATTCACACAAAACCCAGGCCTTCAACACACATTTTACAATATAGCTAAGGTTTGATTTACATAATGTTCTTTAACAGAAATTTAAAATGGTTTCAGAAATTTATTCTTTTTCTCATTTTATTATTTTGTTGCTTTTGTTAAATTGTTTGAATTGTTTTAATGAACAGAAGGAGTGTCATCAGTGTTATATTAAAAATCCATATTAGTATATGATTTTAAATTGCTAAAAAGCTTTTTAAAATAAACTTGAATGTGTTATAAACATTTCTAAGGATATTTAATAATATAATCCAATATATAATTTCAGTGATTTAATAACTGAAATATTCAAGGCAACATTTCTCTCAAAGTAAAATGAAAATATATTCTGTTAATGTAATATACAAATCTTTAATATATATTTGTTAATCACTCTTTCTTCATCTGAGAGTTTAAAAATGTTGATTTTGCTTTTCTCCTCTCAGTTACTGCAAAGATCAGTTAACCTGTCAATCATAGATATTGATAATACTTTCAACTAAAAAAGAAATCATAACTAGGTATCCTTGAGAAATATTTGATATTTTTGAAAGATATTACTTTTTATATATTTTGACCTTGTGCAATTATAAGAAAAATATGTACAAGTGTTTAGATATCTAACTTTTACTAAGAAATGTATTATCAAAAATTTTAGAATAGAGTAAATGCAATATACTGTCTAATTTATTGTGTTTAAATATTTATATATATTTTCCAAGATTAAACAAACAAATCAAAAATACAAATACTAAAATCAAATTTTCAATCATTACATTTAAAAAAAAAAAGAGTTTAATTTTGTTGTAAATAACATGAATGTTGTTACTATATTTTTTTTAATCAATTCACCCCAAGCAAGGCTATGATGCCTTAGTAACACAAGGGGCTACTGAGAGTGAAAGAGAATGTGAAGATTTTAGAAGTAACCAGAAACCCAACCCTAAACAGGAAACAAGGGATAAACCTCTACTCCTGTCCAAGACCAGGGAGTAATGTGAAGTAACAGGTTTACAAATTATCATTATACGAAGGATAAAAGAAGAAATATGAATTTAGAAAAATTTCTCAAATGTTTTAAGCAAAGATTAGATTCAGAATTTCTCACTGACATTTTCCTCTAAATAAGTTGCCTTGTCTGTATTTTGACTAAATACAAAAGAATAAACCTTTTAAAAATAGAGTAACAGTTTCATGTGGAAATAGTGAAGAAATTTTTTTTCAGAACAAAGATTTACCTTGAAAAAATTTATAATGTAACCTTTTTAAAATTTTAATAACATTTCAACACTCCTAAAATCACCTGTATGTTTTTTTTATATTATTCTATACTCAGATCTTAAATAAATTTAATTAATTTTAAATTTTATGAAATGAAAGGTACTTGTGGTACAATGATAAGCAAGTTATGTGTTGTAAACCACTGTTAACAAGTTTGATCTTTTAGGAGGTTCCGTCGTGGTTTTTGGAAGGAATAAGGTAGACTTAAAAAATGAAGTATTTCTTAAATTATGTCATTTACTTGTCTAATTACTTAATAGTGTGGTTATAATAGATAAGTAACATCAGATAATCAACAATAAACAATTTCTGAAATAGAAATTTTCTTAACTTTTATTTTACAGAAAATCAAAATATTAAAATTCTTCTGAACAGCCACTTATTAACAAAGACACCAATTAATCACATAAGTAAAAAGATAATTTCTTAATCTTATTTTAAAATATCCATGTAGATCATGCATCATTAAAATCCTTATGAGTAATAAAATTTCAGAGACCCAGTTTTTCAAACTGAAATGTATAGTTTGTTGTATAAGCATTATTACTTTGAGATTTTTTATATTAATTATATCCTGTTAAACTGTCAAATTTTTAAACAAAATTAAAAGATGGAATTTTAGTCACCTTCAAATAAATGCCTTATATATAAGAAAGTGGAAAAATGATTCAATTGTTTAAGGATTCCCTTATGCAAATCTAAAGTCTTAATGGTTTAATATCTTAAGGTGATAGGTTCATTTTACAAAATTTATAGAGATTATAGCATGACTAATTTTTATTTAGTGTATAATTGTAATACTAAGTAAAAATTACAAAAGTATTATCAGTTCGAAACCTATGAGAATAGTGATGCTTGGCATAAATTGCTTCTTTCATATGTAAAAAAGAACAGGTAAATGGAAACATTAAACTCATTCCTGTAAAAATGTAAATAGGAAGTCAGTAGACCTACAGTAGACCTGCAAAATAACAAATGCATACTATTAATGTGTCTACACTAAAAAGATTTCAACTATCAAAAAAATAGATAAATTAACCAAATGCACTAATATAGAAGGAAATATTCTGAAAAGATCTTTCATATTTTAATTCATATCTATTGAGCTAAAGTTATAGAAAAAAAAAAGAAAGAATATTTCAAGAGCAGATACAATAAATTAATTTTTGTCCAGATTATTTGTCATCTGTATCCTTCCATACAACCAGAGAAAGTGACAAACTACACATTTTGCATTTATTTAATTTTTTAAATATTCATCTTGGTGGAGTCGTGGAAGTTCATAACCGTTGCTTGTTTGATTTTCAAGAGAATGTACTACATAGTAAATGTAAATGAAAATCAAGAGGAATTTTCTGTTGTATCGAAATTTAAAAATCAACGATCATACCAGAGAATATGTATCCAACATGAAAATATTTTAAAAATGAAGTACTTTTAACATTTTAATTTTTAAATATGTCTGAAGAAAAGCTAAGAACTTTTATGTACAAAAGGGTTTTGAAAAAAGGAAAAATTAGTTCAGAATACCCAAACATTCTTAAAATTTGTAAATGTCAATAAACTATGTCAAGTTAATGTTTAAATACAGTGTTTCCTTTTATACATAAAATGTCATATATTTTTTCTTCAGTTAAGATATTTTAAAGGATGGAACAGTATGATATAAGAAAAATAATAATATATTTCAAATACATCTTGAAAAGAATTATGACTAAGATTTCTGATATGAAACTTATAATTTATAAAACAAAGACTATGTTTATATCTACAATCTACATTGAGTTAACCACTTTGGGAAAGTTTATTGCTTAGACAGATGAGCGGGAATAAAATATTGAACAGCAGACACAAGGAAGACCCAAAAATATTAAGTTAGCAAATGTGGTATGCTCTAAGACAAAATATAAGAGGGAAAATTTAGGGAAAATTAAAAAAAAGAGAGTTTTATCCTTACTTGCAATAAATCTGACAGGTAGATTCCCATATTGTTTATATTGGCTAGATTGAGTAGTAAAAATAGTAGATTTAAAACTATATGTAGTTCTGGCAGCCACCAGCCATATGGTAAAGTTTAATTCTGTTGAAGAAACAGTTTCAGATGACAATGCTGGCTGCTGGCTAACAATGAGACTAGTGACATTAAGGTTTGAAGGAAGGGAGACAAAAATGAACACAGATGGGGTAGGGAGGTGAGAGAGAGCACAACCTTCACTTAACAGTTTTAACAGTCAAACACCACTAAAATGCCAAACATCAGATAACAGTAAATTACTTTATAATCTATACTTGAAATGAATGAGGAAAAATCAAGTTAATTAATATCAGATTCATGAAAAAAAAAAGCTTTTATTTAGAAAGCCCATCAAAGTGATTCTGAATAAAAGGAAGTTAATTTCCCTTTTTTCTTGACTACTGCTCTAGATACCCAAATAAGCAAAATATCTTCTCAGTAATGGCATGAACAGCAGGTCCATCCATGTTGCACATTTCCTCATCAACAACAGGATATTCTCAATAGTCTTATAAACAATAATAAAAGCAAACATCTCAAAGCCTAGTAACATTCAAAAAGTTTTCTAGTCAACAAAGCTAAACTGTTTTATGTGCAAATAGTGTCACTCAAATAGAGTTAATTTTGGTATGACACACCTAATTCAAATTCCATGGGCGAGTTCAATTTATGTAAAATAAATAACATGGGAAGAACATACAAAACTCACAAGGTCCATGCTCTTAACTAATTTGTGCATGATTCAGTAAGTTAATGTCAAGCACTACAACAAATCCCATATGTGTATATGATCAGAAGGAAAAAGGTTTTTATGCAAGATGTTAAGAGCAGTATCAATAAAATGAAGATAACTCTGTTATCTAGAGATACTTTAGAAGAACCAATAAGTAGTAGCATTTACTTTGCACCTGTAGAAAAGGAGATTAAATAGTTAATAGAACAAAGTTTTATGATTCAATTTACTATTTTATAACAATTACATTGTCTTATATTTTTGTTACTGTTAAATTATTTCTACCAAAGAAAATGCAAACATTTTTAAACTAAAAAACAATTTCAAATTCAAGATGACAAATCACATCATCTTCAACAAAAACAAAAAAATTAAAAAATAAAATACTTAGGAGTTAAAAATTCCCTCCCTTAAATGAGTCAAGCATTTTTCTGTTTATAAAAGACACCATTATCATAAAGCCCTGTATTCCATCAGCAAGAATAACTGCATCAGGCAAAGACACACATACAGAATAACATTCCTTAGCCCAATCAGGATGTGAACATACCAGGTAATTACCAGAAACTTTAGACTAGCAATTACTGCCTTTATTAATATTAATGCAAGAAAGTCACCATTAAAAAAGTAATATATATATATATATATATATATATATATATATATAGGAGCTAGTAATATATATTTAAATAAAATAAAGAGCGTTTATCTTTTAAAAGCAGTAACTAGAGTGAGATGATCCTGAGAGAATTAAAAATCCTACCAGGATTCATTACTGGTAGACACAATCTTAACAACATTAGATATGCAGATGATGCAGTTTTGATATCAGACACAGAAAAGAAACGACAGGAACTTCTTCTAAATGCAGGAAAGGAAAGTGTTTTTTTTGAGTTCACTCCAAACAAGGAAGTAAAGCCACTGAGACACAAGAGTTTACTGGGTGTGGAAGAATTAGAAAACAGAAACATTACTAAGGAGCAAGAACAAAAGATGATTAATCAGGAGGATGGTAGATAGCGAGTGACATTGAATTTTTGAAGATTAAAGTTAGTTGGAAAGCATGGAGCCAAAAGAGAATTCCACAAGCAAGAGGTGCAAGAAAAGAAACTGTTAGCATAGAAGTTACAGTTACATCTGACCAACTGAACTGTGAATTGGTGACACTTCGTCGCCAGTCTAGTACTGCACTTAAATTTATAAAGTTTAGGTACCATAGCAAAGAGCGATATTTATTTTGTAATGATATTACAAAAATGTGGCACAATGCCAAAAAGGGGAATGGCGGGGAAAAAAGATGATCTTCTTCTGTCTTATAATTAAACTTAGCTAGCCACAATCACTGACCCAAACATACCACAATATTCCTTACACCAAAACAATGCATTCTTACTTACCATTCTTACTATATCAACCATAATACCTCAGAATCTCCATGAAGTCCTTCCTAACTAGTCCCCATATGTACAATTCTTGTCTGTGAGGGGAGGGGAATAAAACAACAATTCAAAATCTAAATGCCAATGTGAGATTTTAAATGTGAACAGTTGCCATGAAAGTATTTATACAAAAAGCACAGGGAGACAACTTTATGGCAGTGGGAAAGTGACTGAAGCTGAGACACTACATCATGGCCAATAATATTGCTGATTCTTCTTTGGAGTGAAAAGAAAGAACTAAACATCAATTGGAAGAAGACAAAATGTATAGTTGTCTGCAAGAGGAACAGCCCAAGATGTAAACTCCAAATAGGAGATACCAAAATCAAGCAAGTATGAAAATTTAAATATCTGGGAATTATTGTAGCAAAAGGACAGAAAATGTGACACTGAAATCTGAAGTTGCCTAAGAACAGCAAAAAAAATGCTTTCCAAAAGCTAAGCAAAGTCTTAAGAAACAGGAAAATTTTTTTAGAAACAAAGACAATAATAATTAAATGTAATGTAATGCCATTCTTCCTATATAGCAGTGAATGTGAGACAATCTCCTTACAGATGAAGAAGAAACATGGAGCAACTGTAATTCTACAGAAGGATGCTGAGAATCCTGTGGACAGAACATGTGAGTAACATGGAAATTTTAAAGAAAATGGAAACAAAAAGGACATTTCTACTTAAAATCAGAAAGATATAGTTGAAATTTGTAGGGCACATAATGAAGAAAAGGGGTTTGGAGAATTTGACACTCACAGGACATACTGAAGGCAAGAGGAACAGAGGAAAGCAGCTAATAACCTACCTAATGAGCTTGTGTAAATGGTTGGTAGAACAGGGACTAGGAGAGATAGCAAAAAGACAAATCTTACTAAGAGCTAAAAAAGACAGAAAGTTATGGAGAGCTATGATAACTCATGTCCTAAAGGGACATCAGCACATAGATGAAGAAGTTCATATTCTTCAAGAAATTTATTAATTATATTAATATGATACAAAATCACAAAGAGAAAGAAAAATATTAAAAGCAGACATTCCTGGAAAATATTTGAGCAGATAAATATCAAATGACATTTTGCAAACTCTAGTCATAGAATCCATTATTTCAATTTTCCTCTCCACAATAAAAAAATAACAATTGATTTATTGCTAGGTTGACTGTCATCAATAAAAAAAATAATAGATAAAATACAGTTAGCTATTTTTAGACATCTTTTAAAGGGTCAAAATTTAGGGCAAATTTATTTCACTATTAAATATATTCATTACAGACGTTTTGAGAAAATGATCAGTGAAATAAACCAATAAATCATTTCTTTTGTTCATAATTGTTTTTATATAAAATTTTCTTAAAAATTGAGGCTTACATTGTTTAATTAAAATATCTACAAAAATTCATTTAATTGTCTTTTAAATTTTCTTTAAAAATCATAGGTTAAAAATACTCTGGGTATCTTTGTATGTGCATATAAGTGCCTCACAAACAGTTATCAAAATATGCCCCAATATTTGAACAATATGTATAAAATTTAGACACTGACAGAAAGCCTTGTAAATGAAAACAGCAAGAAAAAAAGTTGTATTTTACACCAAGATTACTTATAAGGAACTTCACTATAAGATGTTAGCTTCAAGTAAAAATGTATCCTTCATTTATTAACTTCCATTAATGCTATACTCTTAAAGTTTATAATCAAGTCAGTTAACAATAACAAATTTAATAAAACTACATAATTCTTTCAACATTTTCCTACTTTTTTAAAAATCTGTTTAAAGACTCAATAATACAAATAAGAATTATTTTTAATTAACTGCTACTTAGTTAAATTTGATTCATAGATTTCTTCCATGGCCTCTTGTTTATACTTATCTTTTAAAGCTCATTAGGCCATAACAATAAAAATCTTTGGCAATTCAGAATTTAATATAGTCAGTTTTACGTTTTATTTTTATTTCTTTAAAAATTAAAGCCAGCAAAATATTAGCCAACTAGGAGAATTGGCCAGACTAAATAACCAAATATGAAAATGTTAAATAAGCACTTTCTAACATAGAATGACAAACAAAAGTCTCTGATACACCATGCATGTTTTAGCAAAAGTGAATACTAGATGAAATCAGCAAATATTGGTTGGTATGCTGGCTTAGAATCTATTTGGACAAAGTCCAGAAAAATATATAGGAATTTACCATTTCTACTTTCAGTTATTTTCAGTTAAAACTGTTCTATTTCAGATTTCTCCAAAAATTGGGTAAAATTTATCTTTAAGTGTTTTTTTTCTTTAAGATATTTTGTGAAAGTAAGATAACAATTTAAGTTTCATAAATTGCAGGTATTCTCATTATTTTAATTTTAGTTTATAGAGCTTTTCATGACACATTTTGTTTTATATTACTAATACTGAACATTCTAATGTTAAACATACCCACATTCCTCTGAAAATTAAAGTAAATTATCTAAAAATAAACAAGAGAATTACTCTGAAGGTGAGCTTTCAACAAATCTTTTATGCAGATAAATATTTTTTCTTAGAGACTGGCATTTATACCTTTTTTAGTCTCAGGTATTGGGTCATGTTAGTAAAGTAAATTGCTTGTAAGGAAAATACAAGCAAATGAAGAATTGTAAAGTTAACATTACCAAGCTGTCGGGTTCTTAATCATGGTGCCACTCAGGCTTCAGAATAAAGTGCAACAAAATAACAAAGGAAACCGTTCATTCATAGCATGACAAGTGGTTGTAGAATAAGGCACCAATCAAAATAAGTTACAAACAAGCTATGTAGACTCAAGAAAAGCAGCAAACAGGTTGACAAGTTAAGCGTATACAGATGGACTGGCCAGTAGATAAACAATAAGTGAAATGTGCAGATGGCAGGTATTAGGTATATGTAGAAGGCAAAAGTGAAACTCATGGCAGGAACGTGTGCAAAGCACTGCTTTCAGTGCAAACAGAGATAATAGCAATAAAAAAAAAATCCCTTGTGAAAGCTGTTTTCTATTGTAAAACAATTACTAAAGGGAATCATAACATATAATACAAAGGTAAGCATCAAAGCTTACTTCAAATTCAGAAAAAAAGAGTCTTTAGAATTTATATTCTACATAAATGCAAAAGTTATAATTTTCAGATTTGTTGACATTTTTGATATTTTCATGACAATAATTACATTTGTAAATTATTTTCAAGAATCATATTTTGTATTTCAAATTTAGTACTGACTATAAAATAAACCACAAAATTTTAATTAATGGTAAAACAAATATATTTGAGATTAAATATATTTTGATAATATTTAAATTTATAAATCTTTTGAAAGAATATTCTGAACAAAATTAAAAATTTCACATTGTTTACAAAAAACAAAACAAAAAAAATAAATTTTTGAAATGATTTAGTGATATTAAACTATTCTGCATTCATCAAGTCATCATTTTATTAACATGGTTATTCATATAATTATTGAAGCTAATCAAATTGATAATATGACAATAGTATATATAGAAACTGATTTAGTAAATTATAAAGTATGCCAAAAGATCTTTTGCTATTTCTGGACAAATTTTGGAATTGATTCAGCCTTTCTTATCAAATTGCAAAATGAAAATTACCTTGAATGGTTACTCTTCTAGATATTTATGCATTAATGCAGGTGTTCCCAAGGGCTCTATCCTTGGACCTATATTGTTCCTAATTTTTATAAATGACCTTCCTGATGTCATCAGTTCTCAACTCAATATTGATGCTGATGACAACTATTTAATCTTGTCTTAATAGTAAGCCTGATCGGTTTGATAAGGCCAAATTGGCAGCTGTTCTAAAAAATGATCTACAATCTGTTGCTAACTGCAACAAAGAATGGCTTGTTAATTTTAATTCCTCTAAAATGAAACTGCTCTGTTTTAATCATCTGAGAGAACCCTTTTCACCTTCCATCAGCATGCTTGATGCTAACCTCCAGGAGAGTGATTTATTGCACCTTCTCAGACTAAAGTTTTCCACTGATATGAAGTGGAAAGAGTATATTGAATCAATTGCTAGAACTATTGCTAAGAAAGTTGGTTCACTGTGTTGTGCTAGACAATTTTTCTCACCAAAATCTATATTACATATTTATAAGTCTACCATTCATCCTTGCTTTGAATATTGCTGCCTCATCTGGTTTGATACTATATATTTAGAGATTCTTGATAAAATCCAAAGAAGAATCTGCAATGTTATTGGTCCTGACCTGGCATCTCAGCTTCAGTCACTTTCCCACCACTATAATATAGCTTTCCTGCGCCTTTCTAAAAAAATACTTTCATAGTAATTGTTCTAGTGAACTTTCCTCTATCATACCTAGACTTTATGAATTTAAGTGCAGTACGAGATTGGCAGCATGATCTCCTCATTTTACAGTTGAAATGGCTAGATGTAAGCATAAGTTTTATGCTAACAGTTACTTATATCACACTTCTCACTTGTGGAACTATTTTCTGACTTCTTGCTTTCCAGTCAACTTTGATCTTCAAAAATTTAAATGGAATGTCAATCATTGTCTTCTACTGTCTTAACTATTGTTCTTTTATTGTTCTCTATCCTTAATAGTATTTTTCTTTCTCATATTCTCTAACATTCAGTAACCTCTTGCATCTTGGTGGCTTTATTGCCTTGCTTGGAGTGAAATAATTTAAAAAAATTATAAGTTTTCAATAACAGTGACTTTTAAGAGCAGAAACTCAGTAATAAATACTTAGTAAGATGTTGCATGAGATCAAAGACATGCAATACAAATATACCAAACTAAGAAGAGGTACTTGGGTTAGATTAGATCCCAACAGGTACTTTCATACACAACATTGGGTAATTTTTAGATAGTGCTTCATTTAGATTTAGTATTATTATATTGTTCAAGCAAGAAAGAAAATTTACCAATATAGTATAGCTATGATAAAAAATAAAAAATGATGTGCAATTAATGTCGTAAAATAATATTACCAAAGTAAAGTATTCTAAGTTGAGAAAAAAAATTTGTTTCTCATAAATTGACGGTTAGAAAAAGAAGCTTGGTGACTATAAAGAGAAAAGAAAATCCTTTTTTTCTAGTCTAAAGTTTAATCTAAAGTATGTTCAAATGGTATGGTCCAAACCAAAAATAATATAATCTTTTTTTCTGTACAGTCATCTCCAAACATTCAAGATAACCAACAAACATACTTGTTCTATTTAATCTATGTCTCCAATTTCTCTAGTCAGACCAAAAAATATATAGTATTTACTAAATTCGTTGCATCTATTGTTTCCCTATTTTCAGTAAAGAAAATGGTAAAATAATTAATTTCAATAATTTTTTTATTGGATTTTTTTAAATTAAAAGTTAAAAAATGTACAAAATTATTGTAAAATTAAAAATGTGCAAAAACTTCTATTTGGAAGCATTAAGTAAGGATAGTGGTAAATTCAATACATATAAAACTAGTTTAATTTCTAGAATTGTTAACAGTGACATAATAATTGGATAAAATAAAAACATTACTTTTTTTTAAGTTAATATATCAGTTTATTTAATAGTTGTTATTTACAATAAAGAGAACAAAATTGGTTTACAAATATTAAATGGTTCATTTTATGGACATTAAAAATACCTTAATTCTTTATCAGTCTTCAACTTTTTGGTTCTTAACATGTTTTGGCTCATATATTCTTCTGTCTACCTCATGGGCATGCTGTATCCTGTCTTTAGAATTCACTTAAGGCTCAGTTGCATGAATCTATTGGGCTAGTATGTTTTTCCTTTTCTTTATCTCTTCAACTTGGAAATAAAGAAAAGGATAAACATACTAAGCAAATTCTAAAACTAGCTAAAACAGACCTGAGGATAGCCAAAAATGTCTCAGTTGAAATGTCATGCTAAAAACAATGAAGATAAAAGATAATGATATAAAATTACTGCTATAATGAAAATTACTTTGTTAAAATAATGTATAAATTTTATACAGTTTTTTTCCTATTGCTTTCATTTACCAAGTTCATAGAGTAGCCATTTCTTCTAATGTACAGTTTCATCACTTGTGTTAAATCTCAATCCAAATGTTTGACATATATATAATTGGATTAGATTCAATAAGTCTCCAGTTCCTTATCATCAATTCTTATTTGGTGCATATTTGAATGACCTAATTCCAGTTGAAAACCTGAAACACTTTTAGAGCAATACAGCCACTAAGTTCACCTTCACTAAATGTTATATATATTCTATGCACTTTACTGTTTTTGTTCCAAGTATAAATTTGTAAAGATAAGATTTCACAATCAATTGTTAGGTTGTCATGTTTGTTTCACTTATTTCTATTGTAAGTATACTCTTTTGAAAGTTTAATTGCTATGTGTGCAGGTTTCATGCTGCTGAAAATATTCATAAGCTGTTGTCTTTTGAAGGGTTTATTTTTTTAAAGTTGATTAAGATAAAAGAAAATGAATAAACTTTTTGGTCACACAATAAATTTTATGTGATTGATGATTAATGTTTTGAAAAAATTACATCAAAAATTCTTTATTTAAAAATCAAATGAATTATAGTTGTTCTGTCATGTCTTGCAAAAACAACAAATGCTTTGCAAGATTTGCAAAAGATATGATTTAGAACAACTGTAAATATTGCTAATGTTTCAGAACTATACAATCATTTTCAGTATAGAAAAAGTGTCATAATTATGCATAAAATTGATAAAATTTTATTTTTATTACAAAGAGAAATCCTTTAAAATGTGACTCTAGTCCTCTATGTAAGCAAAGCAAAAATAAGGTTTTTATGATGAAGTGCATTGATTACTGATCACAAGTTTACAGAAGCACGGCACAATAATCTTATGCTGTAAACATAAAGAAACACTTACTCTGCAATGTTGCAGACTGTGTATTAACAGGAGATATTATTCTCATGTTAATTTTATGAGCCTACTCTTCCATGCTGGCTCAAGGCATGTTGGAAGAGAGAGTTTAAAGATTTTCCCACAGTAGGTTTCCAATTCTTTCTGCAGTCGACTGGTTTCCAATCAAGGCTATAGATCCCAGTCTGTCCTGCTATTCAACCCATAGCTGGAGGGAAAAGAGATGGATTCATACCTTTACAAGTGTATTTGTGCATAAGTGAATCTAATGAACTCCACTGGAATTCAAACTCAGCTTCCCAATTTCATATTCCTAGCCAATATTCATTACATCACAGCGCACATCCAGTCAAAAGTCAAAGCTTAATATGTGAAAGAATTAAATTGTCATATAATTTGTTTCTTGAAATTAAAAAAATTAATACTGAAAAAAATATTCAGAATTTTTGTTTTACAATGATGTTCACCCTGTACAAGGCCCAAGAACCACTCGAGGTAGATGATTACAGAGTAAGAGGCATAGATTATGGTTAAGTCTAGACTTGAACAAGATTATAGTGATTGGGGGAAAAAGAAAAAAAGAGGAACTAACAGGTATTTTTTAATGTTAAATATTAATCCTTTATTTTTCTCAAAGATTGTCTTCAACTCTCTAGCTTCTGATATTATGATCAACATACTGGTGATTAGTTGCCAAATAATGAATTTTCCAAGTTTGAATAATGGTCCTTAAATAAAATATTGTATATCAAATATTTAAAAGATAAGATGTATATATGGATTTGCATGACTGAAGGTGTTTATAAGATGTTGCAATTATTCTTATAGTCAGAGCAGTTCAGCAACAGGTCTACATAATCATCCCAGTTACATTTGGGTTTGCAGTAGGCATAGTTGGCATGAAGGTAGGCATATGGATGTTAGTTACATTAAGAAGGAAAGAAAGAGGAGATATGGAGATGTGAGTTTAGGTTGATTAAAGACCAGGTTAGGATTCTCCTACAGGGAGAAATGAGAGGGAATAAACTAGAGTAGAGCAAGAAAAAAATAACAGCTACGTCAGAGATAAGGTTGTTAAGAATAACAAAGATATGACAGATAGGACACTATAAAGTGTGAGTAAATGGTAACAGATTATTTACAGAAGCAGAGTTAGAAGCTGTTTGGTTATATTTTTAAGGGATACAAAGTAAAAGCATTATCCATTACTTAAAATAGTTATGAATTTAGACACCTAAATCAGAATGTGGCATTACAAGAATATTAACTTTAGTTAGAATATACTTAATATAATCTTCAAATGTATGTTTTAAAAAAGAAAAAACAGTTATGGTAATCAAAGTAGTTCATATCTCAGAGTTGACTTAAGAAATTACAATTTTAGAATTTTCTTGATTTTTTTCTCCACATTGAAGACAAAACTTGAAACATGAAATTAAGAATACAGAATATTCAAAAGAAACTACAGTACAAATTCATTGTCTTGCCAAATTTTTGTTTGATTATTACAAATAAGCATCTTGAATTGTTCTGTCCTTATTAAACCAATGTGGTGAAGCAAGTAATAATAAAATGAAGATGGAAATCAAAGATTCTGATACAACTTGAAACTAGCCAACAGTATTTTTTGTTCAACTTAGAAAGAGTAGAGGTTGAATAACTGACAATCATTTTGGAGAACAAAAATCAAAAGATATTTAAAACTTGTTAAAATCTTTCCAATATTTCCACAATTTGATTATAAAGAAAAAGTGTTGAAGCTACTACTAAAGTGTCAGATCAGTGATAGCTATTTGCTTATTTCTCTGGTAGAAAGAAAATTGATTTGTAGTCAGCTTTTTTTTATTTATCAGTCAAATATACTATAAGAAAATCTGTAATAAATATCTGGTATGAAAAATATGCATGTAAAAATGTGCAGACTTGGATATATCAAATGTTTCTGCATCCTTTTACAGGTTATATCAGGATGTCTCTGCAAAAGATGTTCTAAATTTGATGTATATTGTGTATTAAGTAATCAATATATTTAACATAGCATTTTCAATTATAACTTGGTTGTGGGGATTTTCACAATTGTGACATTCACCTGTGATAAACTGACACTTATAGTAAGTTCAAAAAATCTTAATAGCCCAATATATATATATATATATATATATATATATATATACACATATATACACATTTCTGTAAGAATATTCTTGAATTAATTTAGTTAACACAAGATAAATTATATAAAAATTATATCAGATTCAAGATACTCTCTTAAATATTACTAGCAAATGAGCTAATTGCAATACAATTACACTATGTTAGGACTATACACTTTAATTATAAACAACGAAACATTTCTGACACAGACATATTTAATCAGAAAATAAATTTTCAAATTCATGAACATTAAATGAAAACATTTCCTAGTTATTTGCATTTGCATCATCTGGTAGAATTATGCCAGATCTAGCACAAGGATACTTTTGAAAAGTATTTTTATCCAAAAATAAATATTTATTTGGTTTAAATTAGGATCGGTTTGGTAACAATGAGGTTTCTTTTCAAAGTCACAATATCTCTTGGACTGTTATTTTACACTATTCTCAGAATAAACAGTTTTATAACTGTCCAAAATTCTTCAATATTCAGTATGTATCCAATATTGGGTTCTCTTTATTATTATTATAATTTAAAAATTCCAAGTAAAATTAGAAAAAAATTATTTCATAAAAAATTAGTTACTCTTCATATAAAAAGAAAATTATATTCTATTCTTTTGTCCAATAAGTCACCACTAAACAATACTGTATATGAAATTTAAGTACTAGATTAGCAGCAGTGTCTCATCATTTTACAGTTGAAATATCTAGATATAACTGTAAGTTCTATGCTAACAGTTTCTTCTCTTGCACTTTTTATTTGTGGAACACTCTTTTGACTTCTTGCTTTCCAGTTAATTTTTATCTTCAAAGATTTAAATGCAATGTTAATAGTTATCTTCTGTTTTCTTAATTCCTGTTCTTTTATTGTTTTCTCTCCTCAATAGTGTTTTTTTTTTCTTATATTCTCTCACACTCAATAACCTCTTGCATATTAGTAGGTTTATTGCCTTGCTTAGAGTGAAACGTTTTGTTTTTAAATTTTTCTGTATGAATAAAAGACGAGTTTATGTCTTCAAAAGTTATTTGATACAGTTTTATCATCTTACTTCATGGACTATAAAAAAATTAAGTGCAGGTGGAATTCCTTCCACATGTCAGTAAAAACAAACCAAGATGTTGCCAAGATAAATTATATAAAAATCCTTATCAATTAACACCTTATTAATAAATATTATCAAATTGAGATAATGTATTCAAATGTGGCTGTTTTAAATTTCAAATACTTAAAGTGAAACCAGCTATCATATCATACCCGAATATCTTAATTATATCTAAATGTTTTATTATTCAACACAAAATCTTAAAAATAAGAAATAGAAACAAAAACAAGATTTTAATTGTAATATTCTTCAATTTATCAATTAGTAGAATATTAACTTCTAACAATTGAAAATAGAAACTGAGTATAAAATTAATAAAACCTTAAAATAATGCCCAAATATTTTGCATTAGCATTGGTTAAATGCATAGTTATTTTTATTTATTTATTTTTAATAAGCAAAGATTTTTGCATCTGGCATAGCATGTGAGAAAAGCTAGAAGTAGAATTCTCCCAAATTAGGGACTGTTCAGGAAAGAAGGTAGCTTCCTCATCCTACAACAAATTAGGCAACTTGCATTCTTCTCGTCTAGCAATACAGAGATTAATTATCAGGGAAAAAGTTCACAAGTTTTCCTTAACTATATATAAGAATTTGAGCAAAATAAAAGAATGCTGAATATTTGTTTCTAAAAAATAATTCTTTTGCAAGATCTGCACTAAAATTCAATGCATTAATACCAATGTTTATTGAGATATCTAAATAGAATAATAAATTTAAATACATCTACATACATACAGAAAATTAAAAATGTTTAATTTCAGTCATTGCTTAAAGATTTTAACAATTTTGATTAAAAAATATAATTTCACATGAAATGAAAAAATAATTATATCTGAAGAAACAAATTACATGTATAAATAAATGTGTATCAAAATTTTAGTAAAACTTAGTTAATTATATCCTAATGAAAGACTTCTACATAAATTAGGTTATTATCAATATTACTTTTTAGAAAGAATACTTGTATTAGTATCTTAAATTCATATCACGATTGTTGAATGTTTAATGTTTTCATATAGTGTCCATTTTCAACCTTTCATTTTTCAGATTGTTAACAAATCAATTTATAAAATAATGTATGTGTGTGTGTGCATGTATATATATATATATATATATATAAGTATGTGTGTGTAACACTTAAAAATAGTATTTACTTTAACAACTTTAATTCAAGTAGTTTATGTAATAAGAACAGATTTATTTAAAACAGTACCAGTACTTTGGAATGTTGTCAGATAAGCTTGGTAATTAGAAATGTCTTATGATTTATTTAATTTGATATCAGGGATAATTTTAAGGAACATGTTACTCTTTGCATAAAAAAAATGGTAATAAAAGTAAATTGTCAAACTTAAGAAAAGCATGTATTGATATAAGGAATGACTGGCATTCATGTAAACAACCAAATGTAGCTGTGGTGATATGATAGCAGGCCATCCCTACTTGTTGGCTGCAAGAAAGGTGGAAAGTGGTCTATATATTTTTTTAGAAAAAAATAACAAACTTAGAAAGAACTTTAAAAAATCCTATCATAATAAATTGTGAAATGGAAAATGAAAATAAAACTAAAAATTAGCCTGCATCTAGTGACCTACAGTCAAACTCATTTCTGTCAACAAATACATACACCTAGACAACACACCTAGGTAACTCATCAATAAGAAGTTTATGTCAGAGTAGACAAACAAATATTATCCTAATTTTAACTGGAAAAAAAGGTTATTAAAGATTTTTAAAATGTCATCTACCTTTACTGTAGGTCCTCTTAAACTTGGTTGGATGCTGAAGTGTCACTGGAAACGGCCACTAGCAGGAGAAATAGTATGCAGAAGGCTCTGCTAAACTGAAACCAGACTCAACTATAAGAAACCATTTCGTGTCTTGTCTCTCTACCTCAACAGATAGGAAATATGATCCCCAAGCTTAGTTGATAGGGCCCACAACAGCAGAGCCTGATTGGTGCTAGCATATAGAAATATTTCCTCCAAGTTGGCAGCAGAGGCCTGTTAGGGTACTGGGGATGTGGAGGAATGATGATGGGGGTATGGCTATAAGAAGCAGCAGCAGAAGGTAGGGAGGAGGAAGTGGAGAAACTTGAAAAGCAATCTAACTCAACAAACCTCATCAGATTATAGAATTCTTGATGCTAAAGGAAGATATGTCTACTTCCATTAAATCTCTAGAATTAGAGATAAATAATAAAAGTTAACATTTAATATCCATACACATTCAATAGAATCCGCAATGTTAACTAGTATTGTAAAACAATCTAGAAAGAAAAAAGTAACAAAAAGTAAATTGAAAAAATAAACAAACACAGAAAAAAAAAAAACTGTATCGCACTAAATTAAATTTTATGAGTTCAAGTCAGATAAACAATTCTAGAGGAATTCAATGTATGCTTCCTGTCTTTTTTTGTTTTTAATCAGAAAGTGAGAAACTTCTGTTTATTCAACAATACAAAATTAACAAGTTAAAGAAATGTAAATAAAATATCCACTTGATTCTTCTCATGGTTGAATAAGTCAGCATTCAACAATAAAAAAAAAACAAAAACAAAAAAAAACTTTAGTTACTGGAAATAGATTTTGCACTTTTCGTTCACTATTTCTTGATAGTTATAGCAGAATATTCTGTTTCCACTGTATTGCACCCTGTTTTCTCACACTAGATTCATTAGGTAAACTATCAACAAATGTAATAGAGAATATAATTATGTTTTTTTTTTTTTCTAAGTTTATACATTATTTCCTTTCTTAGAAAAGATATTGATTCCACTCCAAACAGTATTTATCAGTCACAAAAATCTGGTAAAGCTATTTAAGGATCTCAGGTAGGCAAAACAAAAATGTTACTTTAAACTCTCATTCTTTCAAGAGGAAATATATTTTCTTAAAAACCTGATGAGGTGATTCACAAGTAACAAACAGCTGTAAAAATGTAATAATGCTAACAGGTAACAATGCTGCTATTAGAATTTTTAAGAAAAATTTAAATGAGAGAGCTGATAATTTTCTAATTTTCTAAGTATTATTTATAGCTTATATATAAAATAGTGAAGGAGTTTATATTAAAGTTGACATTTTCAGATAGTCAGTGGTTACAGCATAAGGTGAGTATAAAACATAGCAGTTTCACAAAGGAAATTACTTTCAGACTCTGAGTAAGTTTTCCATCCTAAGCACAGTACATTAACTTAATTGTAAAAACATTGATAAAGTACTTGCTTAATATCATATATCAAACTAATATCCTGCAGGAAATAATTTACTATCTTCAGATGAATTAGTAAAAATTATTCACATGATAAACATGTAGCTTACTTTTATGTTTCATAAGACAGTGGAAAGACATGTTTTCATTGTGAATTGTTCAAAAGTCTTGCTGAAAAAAATGATGAAAAGACTAAGAGAGTTCACATGAAGAAATAACTTCTTCAATCCAAGATCAGTTCAATAAGACACCAATAAAATAAAATTGAAAGTAAAATTTTGTCACATTTTACTATTCAGAACATGAAAAAAATATCTAGCAATAATCAGTGGTAATAAAAGCTGATTATAATTTGAATTATGATTTACACAAACTACATGAATTTAAGCATGCTACTAGATTGGCCATTAGGTCTCACTGTCTTACTGTTGAACTAGCTAGATACAATCACTACTTCAATTCTAACAGTTTATTTTCTTGCACTTCACACCTGTAGAACTCCTGATTTCTTGCTTCCCTGTCACCTATAATCTTCAAAAATTTAAATGCAATGTCAATCGATCTTCTGTCTTCCTAAACCCTGTTGCTTTATTATCCTTTCCTCACTCCTCCTTACTAAAATCTTCACATTCTCTTTCACTCCTTGTAACCCCATGTGTCCTAGTAGCATTATCACTTTGCTTGGAGTAAAAAGATTAAAAAAAAATCTGAAATTTTATTATGTAAAATCATAAAGTGCAAACAAAAAAGTGAGTCTAATGATGCAAATATGTATATAAACATTAAATAAATAATAAAGACGGAAAAGCATCAAGATCTGAGGATGTGAATTAAAAGAAAAATCAATACTGGTATGGTTAACATTTAATTCTGAAAAATATAAAACAGTAATTATTTAAAATTAATCAGTATCTGTTTATATTTCTGAGATGAGGTATTATGTACACTATTTACATTATTCAGACTACTGTCCTCATCTTTGTTGCCATATTTATTACAACATTTTGGCCATTGTACACTCCAGCATTCTTCAGGTGGTTGGAATGTTGAACTGAACCCTTTATTCCGCTTGCTGGGGTAGACTGCTCTAGTTCCACATACCATCTCCTGTTAAATCACCTCTCCAAGTTCTCCACTGCCTTAACCAGGTATTGAACTCACACAGTCACCAGAGCATACAATGGCCGAAACGTTGTGATAATTATGGCAACAAAGATTTCGACAATAGTCTGAATAATGTAAATAGTGTAAAATTAATCATTATGAATAAAAATAAAGCAATAGATGTGGTATGATCCATTAATGGATCTGTACTGAACACACATATTCAGGAGAACTCTGCTGATATGCATGTTCATTCCCACCCCACTCATTGCTTATCATCAATAAATTTTTATATATAATTTTATATTCAAGAATTTTTATGTCATAGCGTGTTTTATAGGTTCCCCAATGTGTATGTGGTATTGTTGTATATATATATGAGTGAATAATGACGGATGTAGTAGATGTGCAAATTGTAATGAATCAATGGGTCATGAATCAGATTAGATAGGTATAAGATAGTGTCGACCATCCTCAACCCATTTCACATTTTTAGCCTTGTGCCACAATTGCTGTACATTAACACAATAAATCTTGTATATCAAACCTCTAGGTTTGAAATACACTGCTTGTCAACCTCTCTACTTTCAGGGGGAGAGGAACCCAGACGAAGCTAT
This sequence comes from Acanthosepion pharaonis, assembly GCA_903632075.3. NCBI lineage: Eukaryota > Metazoa > Mollusca > Cephalopoda > Sepiida > Sepiidae > Acanthosepion > Acanthosepion pharaonis. The sequence goes on along the minus strand of CAHIKZ030000857.1, from coordinate 198,589 downwards.
GCAGAAGAGTAGAGTCTCATCTGGGGAAATAGACAACCACCTGACCCCATGTATGCGGGGTCTATAGAGAATTTTTGCCTGAGCATATGCACTTGACAAGTCCCACATAAAAAAACAGCCTTGTGCCACATCCTACCTTGTGTAAATACTGAGTATATTAAAGCTCAAAGGAGTCAGGTGGTCCACTGTCATCTTCTGCTTGTTGACCTCCTCTGGGCAGGGAGGAACCCAGATGAGGCTATGTTATTACAGGGTTTACAGGGAATTTTTGCCCGAGCATACGCGCTCAGAAAGCCCGACATTAAAACCAGCCTTGTGCCACATCCTGCTTTGTGGAGAGGTTGGGTAAATACTAAATATATTAAAGCTTACTGATAAGTAATATGTATTGGCTAGAACAATTCTACTACAATTTAATATACTCTCATTGTTAACCATTTTGAAAATTGCTAATTTACTCTGTCCAGACCCAATGCAGCTGACGCCAAACTGGAATATCGTCACTGAAGAGTAACTTTCATGAACTTCCTGAGCAAGTACGGCAACCAAAGTTCTAATAAGCTACACCAGATATACCTCAGCACAAACTTATGAGTATTTTGTGGACACATCTTTCTATGAAGAGGCCATAACAATACTGAACAGGATCTACATTAAAAAGAAAAATGAAATGGTCTCTAGACACTTGCTGGCTACAAGACATCAACCGCCCTCAGACTCCATTGACAGTTTCAATAGTTATAAAGCACTTTGCTTCTGACTACCTGCATATATTCATTTGGACAGAGTGGTTTTATTTATGTCCAAACGTGTACAACAGTTCCTGCAAGAGCAAGGAGTAGCCGTAAGTAGAACAACACCATATAACCCTCAAGGTAATAGCCAGTGCAAGAGGTATAATGGAATAATTTGGAAAACTGTTCAACCAGCAGCTGCTGATAAAAGAGTAACTTTAAAGAATTGGGAACAACTACTCCCAGAAGCCCTGCATGCAATTATAACACTGCTATGCACTGCCACTAACACAACACCCCCGTTTCCTAGAAGAAGTTCGACTGGAGCGTCCCTACTATCTTGGCTCTCAAAACTGGATGTGATATTACTAAAAAAGACACATGCAACTAAATAAGAATGAACCACTGGTGGATTAAGTGGAGCTCCTAGATGCCAACCCCCTTATCCGACAGACGGGAAGACAGAATTTCACTAAGGGACTTGGCTTCAGCAGAGGATGAATTGAAACCTACAAGCCTAAGCAAGGGCTGTCCTCAGGACGCTTTGACTGACTATGAAGAAACAGAAACATGGTCTCCTTATGCAGATTACGAGGAACCCTTGAGCTTTGGTCCCTCAAGTGGTAACAAATGACTTTCACAAAAGAGAGCCCACCTACCTATTGATACTTCAACACCCCTGAATTGTTTCCTCCCATTTCCTAGAAGAAGTTTGACTGAAGCGTCCCTACTATCTTGGCTCTCAAAACTGGGAGTAATATTACTAAAAAAGACACAACTGAAATAAGAAAAAATCACTGGTGGATTAAGTGGAACTTCTAGATGCTAACCCCCAGTATGCGACGGACAGGAATGAATTGGGACCCACAAGCCTAAGCAAGGGCTGTCCTCAGGACACTTCGACTGACTATGAAGAAACAGAAATATGATCTCTTTATGGAGATTACAAGGAACTTTTGAGCTCGGGTCCCTCAAAGTGGGGACGAGCAAGCCACTTGTAAAGGATTATGAAAATGAAGCAGGATAAAATCCAGTTCTAGCAAGAAAGAGGGAGAATTTCATCATACTCCTGGCAATCTGCCACCGCCTCACAGACACCAAAGGACTTCAGGACTTCTTCCCTCTGTAAGAATAAGGCAGGGAAGAATGTGGTATGATCCATCTCTTCCATTAATGGATCTGTCTTGAACTCATCCAAATTGAGATCCAAAGATATATTGGGATGGCCAAAGATGCATTCCAAAAGCTAAGCAGAGTATTAAGAGACAGAAAAATTTTGTTAGAAACAAAGAAAAGAGTACTGAATGTGATATCTGTTCTCCCGTATGCCAGCAAATGCTGGACAATCTCCTCAAAGATGAAGAAGAGACTTGAAGCAACAGAAATGTGGTTCTACAGAAAGATATGCCATGGGCCAAACGTGTGAGCAACAATAAGGTTTTGGAGAGAATGAAAACAAAAAGGAAATTTATACTTAACATCAGAAAGAGGAAGTTGAAATTTCTGAGGAAGAAGGGCTTGGAAAATCTTATGCTCACAGGACAGATAGAGGGAAAAAGTGACAGAGGAAAGCAGCAAGTAACATACTTGATGGTCTTGAGCAAATGGATGGCAGAACTAGGTTTGGGAGAAATAACAAAATGGCAAAACTTATTAAGAGCTACAAGGAACAGGAAGATATGGAGGGCCATAATCACTTACCTCTTGAAGGGTCACGGCACATAAAAGAAGAAAGAAGATTTTGCCTCTATTTTTACACTCAACCTACAATACATCAGTGTGTATAGACTATATTGGATTTTATCATGCAAGTCAATGTTTTCATAAAATTGGTACTAACCAACCAATGTTGGTAACATTCTCAAGATATATTTATATGATAAATATATCATGTGAATTTTGGTCTATAATAAATGATTTTATTAGAAATATTGACAATAACTTATTCGGTCAGGGGAAATTTTATTATGTAACTGAAGGATTGTTCATTATGCTGTAAATAATTAGATAATAATATACTTATAGATGTTGATTTTTTTTTAATTTCAGATACATAGAGATTGCTATGGGTCATAAGGAACATATAAGCTCACAAGATAATGCAGGACATTGTAAAATTATTGAGTGATGGAAACACAACATTGGAAATATCAAAAAAGGGTTGAACAGAAATTATAGAACACTCAAAAAAAGAAAAATGAAATCACTAGAACAAAAAAAATCAGGCTTTAAAAATGTCACTAAAAGAGATTTGATAAAAATTAAAGGGGTAATAATAAGAAAAGTGGATTGATGAACAAGAAAATATTTGAAGATGATACTACAAATGTAAACAAGTATCACATGAAAACTGATTTCTTAATAGTACATTTTAGTGATCAATGTAAATCTACATTGGTTGAAATAGATAACTATGCTAGAGACTGGATCCTTCATGGAAATAGTCAACCAATATGACTTAGAAGACAACAGTGGACAGGTGTTTTGAAACAGTGTTGTAAGCAATAAAATTATAGGTTATAGTTGATGATTCAATATAAATGTGGAGAATTATTGTAAGTTCTTGGTTAAGACATTTTTTAGTTTTACAGGTCACAACGAAAAAGCTTTAAGATAAAGAGTATATTCAGTCAAGACAATGCTCTTTCACAATCTGCAAAGCTAACTCTGGTCCACTTTGCCAAAAAAATGGTTTCAAAAACACCAAATGAATGGAATGGTCCCACAGCCTCTCTAAATATTAATCTAATAGAAAACTTGGGATCTATCATTAAAAGAGATATATATGAGAATTGGAAAGCAATATTCAAGTAAATAAGAACTTTAAGAAGGAAGAAAAACTTCAGCAAGTAATGTTAAAGATGAAACTAGTAGAAAACTAACAAAATCAATGAAAGAGTAAAGAAGGTTATAAAATATCAAGGAGCACATACTAACATGTGAAATAATAAAATAATAATTTATTCATATATATACAATATTGTGTTAAGCAAATTTATATATTTCTATGGCTTAAATATAAATAAAAAAATATGTTGCATTTTGTTTGCATAATGAAATATGACATCCCAAAACAAATTATATCCATATTTTAATAAGGATACATATTATAATTTTATTGTGAAAAAACTAACTTGTATCATAAAATCTAACAGTGGAGAACCCCAACATAGTGCTATGGTTAGCAAGCTTGTCTTGTTAAACAATTACGACTGATTAGGAAGTTCGATCCTCACTGGATGTCCTATACTTTCAGGCTTGTGTAACATTTAAGATACGCTTAGAAAATCATCATAAAATCTGGCAGTGCATATGGAGATAATTGGGATGCCTATATCATATGAGGATAAACTGATTGAAACAGTGGTAACTAAATGTAAAAATAAACAAAAAAAAAAAAAAAAAAAAAAAAAGAGAATAAAGTCTTTCATTAATAATTATAAAGTAAAAAATTTAAACTCTCCTTTAAGAGAGCAACACAATGGAAGTTGCTTTTTAGGCTTTGATTAACAAGATTAAAATACTTTTAGGAAATTAAAGAAGTCTCCATGAAACAATATGAATAAAATATTAGCTAGATATTTAATTGTAGACTTTGTATTCTGCTGATTACCTTTACTATACAGTATTTAAATAATAACAGTCAATACATCTTCTTTATACCAAAACAACACTTTCTTACTTACCATTCTTACTACAGCCACCATAATACCACAAAGTCTCTATGTAGTCCTAACTAGTTTGCATATGTACAATTTATCGGGGGGGGGGATAAATTAACATTTAAAAATAAAATCCCAATGAATATTTACAATAAATACAATTTATATACAAAAAACTAAACAAAATAGTGTTAGTAATAAAAAAAAAAAACACAATCCTTAATTGTGGCAAAAACACTCACTCAAACACACACTCATCCAAAAACAAATATGAAATACATACTCAAAAAACAAAAACGGCCTGCATCTACCAGAGAATTGACACCTCTGTTGCCTAACAAGGGAGGGGAGGGGAAATTAAACTAAAGAAAGTGGGGGCAGAAATAAAAGAGGCCAATAATTATACATCCCCTAGCTAAGTTAATTTGGTAGAAGAAACTAAGTAAAAAAAGAAACTAAGTAAACAAAAACTTCCCTATTTTGGGCGGGGTTACCAATGTTCAACACAGAGTTCCCAATATCAAAATGCCACTCCAAGTCAGCTCCTTTCACTGGACATATATGCACAAGACTCACTCACCTCTTGCCAAATTCTGATGGCAGGAGTTGTTGCTTTTCTGTCCTAATCTTAACTTAAAGTACAAGATCAGTTGGGAAGAGGTAAACTTTTTATCCTCATAGAATTCCTTCTGTTGTATCATTTATAAAACAACTCTCATAACACCTAGCTAGCAAAAGAACACATAGTGATTAGCCTTAGTTAAGGATGGTACTTCAATGGTACGATGGTAACTTTCCACACAGCATGCAAACTATGAAGTCTTTTAATTAACTTGCACAGCAGGACTATGGCTCTGAAGTGAAAGAAGGTATGACCTAAGGTCTCCACTGACTTACTGCAGTTAACGCAATTTGTATATTTTTCCAAACCTGCTGAACAAAGTCTTTTGCCGACCCAAAGATCCTTTCATATCACCAGCCAGGTGAATGATACCTTATCATTAGTGAGGCATTTCAACCTAGGTGTCCAAGGCCATATGGAGCAAGCCTCCTGCTTTGTAAAACTGAGCTCACCAATCAGATCATCTTGAATGGACCCAACTAACACGTGATATGCCTTATGGGACAATACCTGAACATTGGAGATGCCATCCATCACCCATAAGAGGTGCTTGAGAGTAATCTGACATACATGATAGAAGGAGCACTCACCTCAGGGTAAATGAGGGAGCCTCCTCCTCACATGAGTGCACACTTCTCAGGGATGGGAAGTTTTTACAGGCGTCTTCCTTCCAGAATTCAGCCTAACCATCCAATTACTGACATATTCAATCTAGGAACCTGATGCAAAGCATATGTTGATGAATTTCAATGCTCAGCTTACCTGGATTGCCTTCAGAAAGGTGGAGGTAACAGATCTCCCAAACTACCTTTGGGGCCTTGCCTCCCAACAAAAAGGAGAACAAGACCCTTACTAATGTCATTAGTTTGGCATATGGAAGTGGAAGTACAGAGAGTTGGTAAAGGAGAATTGGGTAGATGTGCAAGACATATACTTCCACCCACCACTTTAAGGAAAGATTCCTCTGGGACCACAGACGAATTGCAACATCAGCCTTCTCCCACACCTCTGAGCAATCAGGGTTGAAGCAGACACCGAGGATCTTGACCTACTTGACCATCCAGAGGAAAGGCCCAGGAAAAGAAACTCCCTTCCACATGCCCAACAAAACAGACTTATCACAGATGATCTTGGTCCCTGTCACTGTCATCAATCTTGGATCTTCTCAACATAAGGACTGAAACGTTGTCAGCATAGGCAGAGTACCTGGCCAAGGTGGCAGCACCAGGTAGCAAAATTCCACGTAGGACCAGATTTGTCTTTAACCTGTGAATAAAAGGGTCCAATACAAGAACGTACAGCAAAGGCAAAAGTGGACCTGTCAATTCCTGCTGTAGCATTAGTAGCAGCTGGTCTTGGAAATCTCACTCAAAGATGTATTCAATTCCCAGTAAGCAACCATCTTAACCTTAGGCTGGTCTAAGTTTACACAAACCTGGATGAGTTTATGATCCTTGTAAACTATTAAATGAAAACTTGGACAACCTAAGAGCTCTACATCAACTCTCTTAACTAAGACTCTGTTGAGGTAACTAGAATGCACCACCGAAACTGAGCCACCACCACTAGTCCAAGTCCACACTACCTCCTGATGGTGCTCATTATGAGATCAAACTTGTCAATAAAGTTCTGAAATGGTTGTTAGTACCCTATCTTTCACCTATACAATCTTAATTGGGATCAAGGACAGCATTCCAATCACCTGCTAAAAGTACCTGATGAGATCTCATAAAAAATGGGCTAGATCCACTGAAACAAATCAGGCCACTCCACATGGTCATTGGGCACACAAACTCCATTATGGTTAAGATGCTTTTTGCTTTTGAAAATTTTCTGGTGACTTTGATGCTTTTTCCATTATTTCTTTTAGATTTAAAAGAATTTTTAAGTCTTTAATCTTTTTAGATTGAATAATGACTTTTTGTGCCAGTTCTGGTGATACTCGGCACATGTCTTCCCCAGTATTGTGAAGAGGTTTAGATTTTATCTTTTTTTCTGATTTGGTAATGCTGAAATCAACTGATGGGCTGCACTGTAATTTTTGTTGATCAGTTTTTTGGTGGGTGCTGATAAGTGTTTGGGCGGGGAATGGGCTAGGACAGTTGGTATGTGTAGGCTTTTTCTTTGCTGGAGAATTGGCAATGAGAGCCTTCTTGAGGACAGGATGAGAGTTAATGATTTGGTCATAGTGTGGGGTGGAGCCATGGTCTGCTTTTTGAATAATGGGGAAGACAATGCCAAGAAAGAAGGACCAATTTTTCTTGCTGATGATCCCTGTTGTAATCTCTTTACTTTCAATGTCTCTTTCAGCTGCTTAGGTTTTTCCAGTTTTTCAAAGCTAGAATTATATTTGATCCATTGCTCTCTCATTTGATTTTGCATAGCTAGTCAGAATATCACCATTATAACTAGTAGAGGGAATGGGGTTGTTTGTGCCTTTATGGGGACTTCTGGGAACAGAGGTCCCACTGCCTGGATCTTCTCTTTGGTCTTGCCAATGACCTATCATTCCCCCTTTTCCTTCTCTGCACCACACAAGCAGCAGGCAAAGGCTTTTCAAGGAATTGTGGGGAACCTTTGTCTCTACTTCTGACCAATTTTTCTCCAGCTGGAGGTTGGGTCCAAACCACACTCCGAGAATGCAGACATGACTGTCTGTCCAACCAAAGGACCCCGGAAGATCATACCCCTTCCAGGCACCTAACTGCAAACCAGAAAACTTGCCATGGTTTATCTTGGCCCCTGTGACCTATTCATACCATTTAAGCGCCTTCAGTACTACATGAAAGTAGATACGTCATCAGTGTATGTGGAAACCCTGGCTCAAACTCCACTAGGAACAGTGATTCCACATAGGGCCAGACTGCACATCCTGTTGCTCATCCAGCAAAAGAGAGGCTACAACACCAAAGCAGGTGACAGTGGACGAGCCGGCAGAGACAGCGCAAAAGTGTGTGACCACTTTCCATTCACTTGTACTGCAGCACTGGGGGAGTGATACAGAAGGCTAATCCACCAGCAGAAGTCAGGTTCAAATCCGGCAACCTCCTTCACCAGAAAAATATTCACTGATGGGGAAATTTAAATAACCTTATATAATGCCTAAAGGTTAAATCCACTTTGACAGGAAGGGAGACAAGCTACTGTCACTGCTTAGAACACATCCATTAAGCTGAGGAGTAAGAGTCTAAAGTCTTCAGAAATTTGTTAGCCAAGGATGGTGAGTTCAATCCTAGGTAGGACCACAAGAGTCAACATAGTTAGCAACAAAATTTATTTGAACAGTGCTTAAAGATTTTCATTACTGAAAAATGAATTGAAATAATTTATCATAATGACAAGTATCCATACAGGACTCACTTTTTTGAAAGAAAATTGAATATCCTCAAATTTTAATAAGCAAACTTTTTTGTTAAAGATTTTTTAATATTGAGTTGGCCAGAAAGTCCTGACTCACTAAGAAAACAGAAAGAAAAACAACAAAATTTTATGGATGATCTGCCAGTGATCAGCCAACATCCAAATCTGTCTCAGATACCAGTCCACTGGCTTTGAAAAAAAAACTGTAAACAAGCTTCCCTCACTTCATCAAAAGTATTGAATTGTTTGTTGTGAAGTAAGTGTGCCATTGAGTGGGACTGAATGATGGATGTGGAAGAATCTCAACACCGTCCATCTGTTTGAACTTCTTAGTCAACTTGGCAGTGTGTGGCCTCACATTGTCTTGTTGAAACAAAGCCCGACCTCTATTGACCAAAGCAGGATACTCCTTCTTTAGTTTGTTTTATACGCAGTCTAGCTGCTGGCAATATAGATTAGCTTTGTTGGCGCAACCATATGGGACAAGTTCTAAATGTAATACTCCTTGGAAATTCCACCAGACAGAGATCAAGATTTGTTGTTTTCTTTTTGCTTGCTAAGTGAGTCAGGAATTTCTGGCCAACCTAATACATTGTCTAAAAATTTAGTTTACATTTTGCTCCACTCTTCTTCTTTTAAATGCCACATCCCTTCAGGAAATAGTTGGTCATGGCTTTCCACAGCTTCCTTTTCTTTAATATCTGCAAATTATCATGACATCTTGGCAGACATAATAGAACAATTTCTTGTTGTTTTCTCCAAGGTTTTTAATTCAGAGTTGTTTTTTTCTTAGACTGGTTGCTTTAACAAGCCTAAAACACCTATCCTACTAGTTATCAATACTGAGGAGATAGAAGAGATGACTTCATTCCCTTTTCAAGAACATTAGTATAAAATGAATGCAACAGCCTAAGCTGGAATTTGACCCCAGCCTTCCAGTTTCATTTTCTGCACTGATAAGCATTATACCACTGGCATATCCCCTTTTCTTCTTCACTAAATCTATAAAGATAATTAACTGTAACTACAGATTCTTCTTAATTGCAGATCATTGTTTACATCTGATATATAATTTGCATGAATTTTTACTCAGTTGGAATAAAAGTTCATAGAATTTCAAACACAATGTTTATATATTTATACATAGATTTATTCAAACACACCTATGCCTTTTCTTCCATTACCTTTCACAATCTTTGAGGGAGCCTCATGATTCCATCCTACCAAGACTTGGCATCTTTCTGAGTCATGGAGTGGTTTTTACAGGCATTCAGAGAATTGAAGTTCCTCTCAATAAAAGAATTTTGTAGGGATTGAAATAATAGGTAATCCAAAAGTACAAGGCCAGTTGAGTACAGCAGGTATAGTAGGACATCCCAGCCAAGCTGTACTAATTTCTACTAGGTCTGCAAAGAAATATTAGATCTAATTTTGGCTTGACGGAAGATGACATCCTTCCATTTGGCCAATTCTGGATGCTTTTCATCGATTATTACCTCAGTCCACTTGGGAACAGTATTTGTCCCAATTCAACATCTGCTTTTACAGAAGCTTGTAATACACAAAATGCCCTTTCCAGCCCACTCAATACACAGCATCACCTTCTTTGGATGTAGACTGGCTTATGGAATGATCAACAGTGGCTTATTTCATTCCCTGCCCCCAGGACCTTTTCATTCTAAATTGTTATAAACAATCCATTTTTCATTTCTTGTTATCATTTTTTTAAAAAATGGCTCATATTTTGTTGTGTTTGTGAAGAGAATTGCAGAGGGAAATGCAGTCTAATAATTTTTTATGTTAAATCATGAGGCACTCAAACGTTGTAGCAATTCACATAACTAAATGTTTTCAAATGCCTTAAAATATGTGGAGCATTTTTGCAAAGTCCTGTGTCATATGACCTGGATTATTTTTAATCAGCTTTTCAATTTGGGCATCATCAATTTTGGCTTTCATGATTACTGGCAGCTTTGTAATAGTGTACTAAATAAGTGTAAGTTCTCTATCCCTCCTCTCTTCAATCAGTTTGAGGTGTTAATATCTTCTGCTAATAAAGATGAATGCATTGCCTGTAAATTCTCCTTAAATTCTACCCTTGACTAATCTGGAGTTTCCATGCCTAACTTCCCACCAAGAACTGAGTATCTGTTGAGTGATATGCATATAAGCCCTTCTATGGTTTCTTCTATCACCTCTAACCTGAATTGCCATAAAGCATGTGGACCTTATGGTATACCTGACTCCTGTCCTCTCTAAACTGTATAAGTGCCTCACCACCTCTTGTTTTCCTGTCCACTTCTGTTATCCCAATTTTTAAGAACTCTGGTGTACTGTCCAACCCTTCCAACTATCAGCCTGTTAGCCTTCTACATCTTTTGAGGAAATTCCTCGAGGCTCTAATCAATGCCAAACTGGTTAATCAGCAGACATCGAAGGGCCTTTTTTCAGACAAGCAATATGGTTTTCATTTATCCAAGTCAACTGATGATGTACTGACAATAATTGCGGAAAGAGTCTATTAGGCTCTAGATAAGAATAGTAAAGCCTGTGCTGTAGCTTTGGACACCTCAAAAGCTTTCAACAGGATTTGGCATACAGGTCTACTACTTCACAAGCTGAAAAATTACAGTGTCCCCAGACAAATTTTTGAACTTATTCAATCTTTCCTTTTGCATCATTAAATTAAAGTAATCCTGAATGGCCACTCTTCCAGTTCATTTCATACTAATGCAGGTGTCCCTCAGGGCTCCATCCTTTATCCTACTTTGTTTTAAATTTTCATTAATGATGTTTCCAATGGCATCAGTTCTCAACTTGGTATCTATGCTGATGACACAACCATATACTCCTGTCTCAATAATAAGTTTCATCAGTTTGACAAAATCTAAATGGCAGCTGATATTCAAAATAACCTTCAGTCTGTTGTTAACTGGGACAAAAGATGGTTTAACTTTAACACTACCAAAACTAAACTGCTCTCTATTAATTATCTGAGACACTCCTCTCTGCCCTCCATCAGCATGAGTAGAGTGACTCATTGCACCTTCGCAGGCTGACATGAAGTTGAAAGACTATATTGAATCTATTGCTAGGTCAGCTGCTAAGAAAATTGGTTCACTGTGTTATGCTAGACAATTTTTCTCTCTAAGAATCTATCTTATATACCTATAAGTCTACCCTTCATCCATGCTTAGAATATTGTTCCTGCCATTTACCTAGAGCTCCTTGATAAATCCAAAGAAGAATCAAAAATATTATTGGTCCTGTTCTGGCGTCCCAGCTTCAGTCTCTTCCCCACCTCTGTAAGGTTGCTTCCCTGTGCCTTTTCTATAAATACTTTCATGTTAATTGTTTGCTATGGTGCCTAAACTCTTTGAATCTAAATAGACTGGTGATGAGGTTTCAACTTACAGTTGAGTTGGCTAGATGTAGCCATAAATTTTATGCTAAGTTTCTGTTCTCAGATTCCTCACTTATGGAACTCTCTTCTGGCTCCATGCTTTCCAGTCAAATATAATCTGAAAAAGTTTAAATGCAATGCCAACTGCTATCTACTGTCCTCCTGATTCTTTTGTTCTTGCTCCTTAGCAATGTTTTTGTTTATAATTCTTCCATACCCAGTAACCCTCTCAGTCCCTTTATTGCCTTGTTTGGGGCAAAATTGATTAAAAAACAAAAAAAAAACTCAATAGCCAAGAGGTATCAACAAAAGTCCCCACTGAGGTTTTGAAGAAAAAAATCTTATTTGATGGGAGGGAGATTATAGAGTAAAAATGAAATGCATGAGATCAAATTTGATTTCCTCATTATCATTCATATATAAGAGAAATATCAATTCTTTATTATGTTTTTCTTTTGTCAACATTCAAGTACTATATTACCTATTGTAAAGTAAAATGATAAAGTATACACAGATTCTTGACAGTTTAAAAATAAGGGTAAGAATGTCATTCAATTCACAAGGCGTGTTTGTGTTGACGTAAAAGAAACATTTAAAGGTAGACTTTATCAGCAGAGAATTTAAATAGCAGCACAAGAAACCTAAGAGGATATTTGTTACAATCTTCAAGAGTAAATTTAGAAGCTAGGTGTAAACTACCAGAATAGCAAGCAGAGAGGAAAGAGGATTTTTGTTTTAAGTAGAAAAACTAAATTGGAACATTTCTTGAGGGTCCCTTTAGTTTCTGAATTTACTTTGCATTCTATTAATGCCAAAGATTAGACTTATTTTGTACAAAAAGTAGGATTTTTTAAGAATCACAGATAATTATATTATTTAATGTTAAAAAAGAAAATGGGTTGAAAACATTCCTGCCAATTCAAAATTTTTGTTACACATCTTCCAGGATACATATTGTCTTGCTATATTATAGACATCTGTTTGTTCACATCTAATATCTATTCATACATACATTATTATCCCAATCTTGAAAAGAACTGTGTTGATATACATGTTAATTGATAGACATTAAGATCTGGTACTATTTTATTATTTAATGATGGACTTGGATCAGCAAGTAAAATAAACCACAATTTTTTGTCTCATTGCCTACAAATTCCTTATCACAACCCATAGTTTATGTTACCTCAACAACAAATCAATTTATTTTTAATATCTCTTATCATTATCATTAAGGAGTACCATAGACTCTAAACAACTTAAACTTCTTCCAGTTATAGGAACAACTGTTCTCATTCAAGACATTAGCTCAATACTAATTACATATTTAAACATAGTTTAAAGAAAAATTTTAAAAGTCAAATTTCACCTTTACAAATTCATAAGAGTTTCTATTTTCCACATAGAAATTTAAAGTAGAATCTTATAAATTTTGATTGATAATTAGTTTCATCCCCAAATTTTTTTTGGTATAATAGAAATGTTATACTCTCTCATAAAGTAATCTAATCAATCTAACATACATACAGTGAAACCTCAGTTCTCAAACACCTCTTATCTCAAACAGATAGACTCTTGAACAAATTTTTTTTCCAAGAAAAAAACACCCCAGTTTACAAAAAGAAAATCAGTCCTCAACTGAAATCAATCTCAGATGAATGAACACACATCAAACTGAGGAAACCACAAAGACACAGATGTGTCAGTTACTTGTTGGCTTCTGTTAATCAGTGTGTTTTGTCATATTTTTATATATTATTTCATTAGTATATACACCCTAATGGCTCCAAAGAAATTTAATGATACTGGTAAATCTAAGAAGAAAGTTGTGAGCCACAATTGAAATGAAAAAGCAAATAATATTGAAACATGAAAGCAGAACACGTCTTTGATCTAGTGGCAAATTTTTCAATGCTGAAATCAACCATATGCATGATACTGAAGGACAAAGATGTGATCAAAGCAGCAGATGTTGCAAAAGGAGTGAAAGTGTTAACTAAACAAAAGGGATAGATTCTTGATAAAGTTGAAAAATTGTTACTGATTTGGATTAACGTGAAACAATTAGCTGGTTTTGTGAAAGGGCAAAGATAATTACATGAGGAATTGATTAAGAAAAATCCTACTACGAGTACTACTGCTGAGGTGTTCAAAGCCAGTAGAGGGTGGTTCAAGAAGTGTAAAAGTAGAATTGGCATACACAATGTTATTAGGCATGGAAAGCTGCAAGTTCAAACCAAGAAGAGGTAGAGCAATTTAAAAAAGAATTTAGTGAGTATATAAAAGCTTAAAGTTTTTTTTCTCCAGAAATGTTCACCTCTGACAAAACAGGCCATATTCTAGAAGAAAATGCCTAACAGGACCTACATCACTAAGGAGGAAAAGCATTACCAGGACACAAACCAATGAAGGACAGCCTAACACTTTTACTATGTGGCATTGCAAATGAGGACTTAAAAATAAAACCATTGCTCATGTATCACTCAGAAAATCTGAGGGTATTCAAGAAAATTTGTGCAATGTAAAGTAAATTAGGTGATATGTAGAAGGCTAATAGTAAGGATTGAATAACATGACAATTTTTAATTGAGTGCATGTACAAAGTCTTTGGCCACACTGTGAAAAATATCTCTAGGGACTTCTTGTAATGGACAATGCTCCTGCTCATCCTCCAGGCTTGGAGAATGAATTGATGGAGGAGTTTGATTTCATAAAAATAAAGTTCCTGCTCCCTAACACAGCTTCTCTACTCCAGCCCAAATTTTAGAAAGATCTACACTCCAAAATTATTTAAAAAAGTGTTTTGAAGTAACTTCTAATAGCAAAATAACACACAGAGTTCTTGAAAGATGACTATTCTCCACTGTGTTAGACTTATTGACAAAGCCTGGCAATAAGTTATGTACAGGACTATGAACTTGTTATGGAGGAAATTGTGGCCTTAATGTGTGCCAGAAAAAACTTTGAGGTTGAGAAATCTACTGATGTTTTTGAGGATATAGTGTCTCTGGGCAAAAGCATAGGCTTGGAAGCTGACAGTGCTGAGGTGGAGAATTTAGTGGAAGACAGCAATAATGAGCTCACAAATAACTGAAACAGCTTCAGAAGGAGCAACAAGAGGTTTTTCGTTTTTTTTTTTTAAATATCAGCATGTAGTTTGAGAGTACTTTGACGATTGAAGCATGTTGCTATTTTTTTCTGTACACTCCCTAGTGACCTTATAAACATGATCACAGACATGGTAACTTGGTGTGGGTCTTATAATTCTGGTACTATATTAAAGGTGGATAAGGGAGGATTCACTTTACAAGCAGTCATCTTACACATCTGGCTCAGGTCCTAAGATATTTCCATCTGAACAGCCATTAGATATGCTGAATTCAAACACCTTTGCACTTTTAGAGGATGTGCTCAATGTACTGCTTGTGTCACTCTCTGATGTAATCAAATCCATAATGGGGCAAAGATCATTCAGGTGGTGTGGTATTCTGTTGGTTAAAATCATGTGTGAACTGCTAATACAGGGAACATACCCCACCTGATATCTCAAGGTACATCAGTTGTGTGTTTCTGTTTACCTACACAGTCTTCCACTTTGTACAGCATGTAATCTTTCTGACATTTTAGAATAATCATTGTATCAATCCCTTTTCCTCTGACTTGATAGCAATGGGTCATGTTAATTGGTGCATTTAATGGGAAAGGTGTTGTTTTTTGGCATGACATTATATCAGTAGACCAACACCATGATCAAGCATTGCTTTGTGGTGGCAATTCTTTTAACACTGATGATATCTCCCAATTATAATATTGCCTGTGGTATGTATGTGCACTGGAAGTGAAACTGGATACCCTACTCTTCTAAAAACTTTTACCAGTTGGTTATGAAACACAGTATCAATATCTGTGAGAAGTTATATTGGTGGGTCTTCGATGTAAAAGAAAGCCTCAAAATAGTAGATGGCACTTGTTGAATCCTATTGATCCAGGGGTAGCCAAATTGTGAATTGGCTTGGGCCACAACCAATCAGCATTAGGCAGTGTTTTCCATTATAGTGGGTAATATCCATTTCCAATCAATTGCATGCATCAGTTGTAATCAGTTTACCTCATAGTCAACATGTTGAGGCTAGGTCGATTGACCTGCATTCCTTGTATGCATTGACTACTGCCTTGACATCTGCCTTCAAAACCACAGGATGAATTTGCTTTACAAAGTATAGCATACACTGAATGCCAGGTTGCCCACTTTGACAGCCTTTATTAGATAAGGACCAGGTGCAGCTACTGATGTGGCACAAGTGGGTTTGACTTTTTTCTTACTGCATCTAGCCATTTTTGTAGGACTCTCATCATCAGTCTATCCACCTAGTTCTGGTCCGATCTGACTAATGTTATGCCCATGGACAGTTCATACTCCTGCACTATCTTCACCAGCATACTGAGTTGTTTTCAGATGAGCATTTCACTCATGCTTTTGTGTGTACTCTGGCTTTTCCTATAACCATGTTGAATACTCATACAGAGTTTGTCAACAGATGCATTTTAATTTTGCCCACTGAAGCACTAGGCTGATTCCTTTTAGCATGGCATTTGTGCTTTGCTTCACTGGATGCTGCCAACATGCATCTTTGATTATGGCTACTCCAAGTTTCAAGAAGACTCCAGTGGCAAGGGAGCTTGCAGTAATAAGTTTTATGATCACATTCTGTATGTGGAGGAATCATTCACTTCATCACCTAAACCAGCCATGATTGCTATTGCTCTGTATTTGATAAATGCTGTTGCAACTCTGAGCCATCCACACAACAAAAATACTCTGCAGCACATTATCAGTTGCAGCACCTCTGGAACTTGGCTTCCACCCTTCTATTACAATGCGTTATGCTCCCCCAAGACATACAAGCCAAGCACTCAAGCACCATTTTTAACTGCTCCAGCGCCTTACATGTCAAGTAGATGTTGTTTTACATGCACTACAATCGATTTCATTATTGCTGACACCATATTCAATCCAAAGACCATTTGGGTTAAACAATATCATTGCCCCTTGAAGAGTACCATTTGAGATGGCCACAGTGTCTTTACTATGCACACTTGCAAGTAAGCCATCCACAGATCAAGGATGGACATGCTGGACCCTTTTTGCCACCAATCCCTCAAACTCTGTGCACATACATCAGCATCAGCTGTGTGAGTGTCAACATGTTTGCTCAGCTCATGGTAGTCTAACGCAGGATGCACCTTCCTCTTATTTTCTTGTACCATTGCGATCAATGGGATTAGACCCCTGAGTGACCTAGTTCTTTTTTTGGAGTAAGGTAGCAACCATCCATTGTCTAGCCATGTTTACAACTCATTCATATTCTTCTCTGACTTGTTTGGACACAAGATACACAGGTATCACATTTCACAGTCATTCTGGCAGGTGATCATTTGTCCATTTCCATGTTGCAGTTCAAATCTTTGCGTCTTTGTCAAGTTAGAAGCTAAAGACTGGTTTGTCATATTAGCAATTTCTGTCATGAAAATATAGCTTTGCCTAAGCTAATTATGTAAAATGCATCAGATTTCCTGATGATGTCCATCCCCAAGATCAGGTTGAAACCCAGCAATTTACTATCCACAACTAAGATTGTGACTTTAACTGTGTTCATATCATCTATCTTCAACACCATGGTACTTATTCCTCACCTCTAAAGAACCTGTCTATTGGCCATCAGCATATTCCAACATTCCAATTGCTCTTTCAATTTTTGTTTTCAAGTCCATTTAAAGCCAATTTGCTTTTGAAACACTTTATTCATAATTACATTTTGTCTCTAAGAAGTTAATGTTTCTACTTTTTTATTCTTCTTCAATTTCTTCTTATTTCCTTTTACTATTTTCTTTGTATGTTTGTCTCCACTTTTGAGGTTTAGCTGCCCATCAAAATTTTGGAATTTGTTTTATCTCCATCCAGAATATTACTAACTTCATAAAACCCTTCAATTTCCTCATCTAAGTTAATGTAGAGACTTAGATTACTTTTAGTGTGTATTTTTTGCATAATCTGATTAATAACCAAGCTATTTTGTCTAATATATTGTCAAAACTTTCTATGTCATTATTGAAAAAGAATCCTATTCCACTAAACTTATTATTTTCTTTTCCCTTACAATAACAGGATTACTTACTTTTGGCTATAAGAGATTATATACTTTTCTTTGAGTCTCACTAATATATATTATATCCCAGATAATGTTTAGATCTATCATTAGCTTTTTTAGTCTTCATTTGTGTTTTGAATGTTGTAAGCATAGATCTTCAATTCTTTATTTTGTTTAATGTCCAAATCTTTGTTTTGCATTGACAGTGTCTGCTTGCCATTGATGGCACCGCCCAGTCACTTGAAGCAATGTAGTTAGACCTTTGACAGTCAATGATCCAACAAGAATATTATAGTATATATTTAATTTGAATGTAATTTTGGTTTTGGAAAGGTAGTAGTTAATTGAACTCACCCACTGCCATGAATTTCTGGTGAGCTTTGGAAGGTTATGGGGAAACAGGAGTGACTCTGATTGAAGCTATTGCTTTACACCATCTCTATTTATAAAATAGAGATGGTGTAAAGCAATAGCTTCAATCAGTCACAATTAGAGTTTCATTGTCCTTTAGCACCCACAGTATCCCATCTCAAAGAGTTGAAACTTAGGTGTGCAAAGATTTGCCAGCTGAAAGTTTGATGTTTCATAGGGATGTATGTAACTGTAAGCCTGCAGGATCAGGCAATAGGCATTAGAGACCATGGTTGTTAAGTCAGGCTATTCAGGTGAGTAACAAAGTTTTCACTTGTTTAGGAGAAAAGATTTAAATTTGGTTTAACTGCTTATCTCATGGTGAATCCTTGAATGTTTATCATTCTTTCACCATGATGAAATGTCCTTTTATGAACCCCAAGTGACCCACATGATTTGCTGTTATTTGTTAAAATAGAGCAGCTTATCTGCTAGAATGTTCTGGGGATACCATTTAACAAATTCAAATATTTGATAGACATTGTTGCAAAAATTAATTTGATCAGAGTGTTTTAGGCAGCTAATTTCAAAGTGGTATACATTTAACATAAAATCAATTACAAGTTAATAAGAAAGAAAAGTGGAATTTTAAGAGGAATAAACATAGGTAAAGAAGAGTCAGGCTAGTTATAAGCATCCATGCAAGAGTTAAATGGAATCAGTCCAAACTATGAAGACAAGAGGGAAGAAAAAGAGGAAATAATAGGAGGAATTAGCCTAGGGAAACAAGAGAAGATTATTAGACAAACTAGTTTTACAGGTATCTACTGAAAGTGAGTGGAATTCATCACAAGCTAAAAAAAAAGTTTAAAATTAAGGATGATGAAAAGCTAGCTGGATTTATCACAATAGTCAAATCTTAGGTATATTTCCACTTGCTTTGGGCTTCAACTATTCCAACTGTTTGATCCAGTCACTTAAAGAACAATTATAAGTTTTGATTTAGTTAAAGTCCAGATTTCTCTTCTGATAGATTCAGTGTGAAGGGAGGAGGAGGAGAAGATGTTCTTTTTTGCATATTAACAACTTTATGTTATTATTCATATGCATTTATCAAACAATAAAACACAAATTTTAGTCACCAAAATGGGTGTTGTTTGTTT
Organism: Acanthosepion pharaonis; assembly: GCA_903632075.3. NCBI lineage: Eukaryota > Metazoa > Mollusca > Cephalopoda > Sepiida > Sepiidae > Acanthosepion > Acanthosepion pharaonis. Next base: position 179,145 of record CAHIKZ030000857.1, on the reverse strand, counting down.
TTTGAATGCATCAATTCAAGCTGATTTATTCCTGTTTCCCCATAACCTTCCAAAGATGATGACAGAATTTCATTTGATGTATCAAATTTTTTCTAAATTTTTTTATACAATTTTTTTTTTATCACAAGTGATAATAAAAATTTAAAATAAAAATTAATTCTATAATGTTAGTAGGAGTGTGCAAGATTTTTAATTATGTATTCAGACAGATTTTCAAAAAAGAAGTCTAAGATTTTTTGCACATATCTAATAATTTAGGCCATAATACATTTGGTTTTTGTCATTTGATTAAAATTAAAGACATTTATTAAGGTGCTGCTATTTTGTCTTGCCAATTACTCATAAATGATTTTAAAAGGTTCCTGACAATATATTAAAATTTGATGTGAGTTCTCACAAATCTGTGGCTCATTTCCCTCCAGAACTTTCAAATCTTCATCATTTATTGAAGGTTCTGATCAAACTCTTGCCTGCTTTGCTCTACTAAAACCATCATTTGTGAATTTTTTAAACTAAAATCTTTTTATTTACTAACAGTGGTGTATCCAAATTCAGGAATTATGTTCTTTGCAAATTTAGCTCCATTATGTCCCAGGTTGAACTCACACAATGTGAAATGTTGAAAGGTTTTCCATATTTACCTTAAAAATGTAGCAAAAATTAATGGAGGAAGAATTAAATTAGATTTTTATAGCACAATCAGCAAAAATAAAGTGTTTTTTTTGTGTTATGCAACATTGGCTGAGAGAAAAGTAGATGAAGGATTCTTTCTTCACTACAAGAACCTAAAAAAAAGCTTAGAAAAAAACACTACACTTGCTTTTAGTCATATAAGATACATTTGTTTTTTTAATCATTTCACCCCAAGCAAGACAATAAAGCCACTAACCCACAGGGGATTACTGAGTATGAAAGAATATAAGAAAAAGAAAAACATAATTAAAGAGAGAGAACAATAATAGAATAGCAATTTTAAAGATTGAAGTTGACTGGAAAGCAAGAAGCTGAAATAATATTCCACAAGCAATAAGTGTGAGAGAAGAAACTGTTAACATTCAACATGCGATTACATCTAGCCATTTCATCTGTAAAGTGATGAGACCTTGCTGCCAATCTAGTACTGTAGTTAAATTCATAAAGTCTAGCTACCAACCATAGAGAAAAGTTCATCAGAAAGAGAACAGGGAAGCTATATTTTGGTGGTGGAAAGTGACTGAAATTGAGATACCAGGTGAGATACCAATAACATTGCAGATTCTTCTTTGGATTTTATCAAGAATCTCTAAATATATAGTAGGAGCAGATCAGATGTGGCATCAATATTCAAAGCATGGATGAATAATAGACTTATAAATATGTAAGATAGATTTTGGTGAGAAAAATTGTTGTTTAATTTAAATAAACACTAATGAAATAATTTTAAAGAATTAAAAAAAAATTTACCCAAATGTTTACAATAAATGGGAAAAAATTATACAGAAAATATAATCTGTATTGCATAGAAAAAAGCATAAAATATTATATTTTCTCAAGTAATAAGCCATATTATAAGCATAAAAAAATAAACTTACAATATATAGTATTCTTTCACAATTCATTTTACATTGTTCATTTAGATATGTCTTTATTAGCCAAGATTTATCATTACAATTAATTTTTTAACAAAAATATATTAAGGTAGAGCATGTAGAAAATGATTAATTCAATGTTCAGCTTTCTTAAGTTATTGTCCACTGAAGATGAACATGGATAAACAAACAGGTACCTACTTTGGTAACAACTTAGCAATAGGGAATAATTCTTTGCATTTGACTGTTTATCTTAGCAACATGAAATAGGGAAGATTTTGTAATCAGAATTCCATTTATATAAGAAGTTCTGCTATTTATCAGAGAGTATATAAACTACCAAAATATGAAAAGAAACCATAGATGTGAGCTTGCATATCAGTAGATATTGTACAAGAGACAACAAGGTTTGAAGATGTATTCAGCATCTAAAAGCAGCAGCCTCAGAGAATATAGGAAAATGGATTGGTGATGCTAAACTAAAGCTGTAGATTGAGGCCACTTGCAATCAAAATAGGTCAGTAGGCAGAAGGCATCTGGATTGAAGTCTATTTAGTATAGGCTGAGATAAAGAAATCCTTGCAAGCAAACATCTGAAGCCAAAATTAAATGATACACAAAGGTAACAAATATGAAAAATTAATAATAAATGAAAAATATGAATTACAGAATCCATTGATCATTTCTGAGAATTGTAACATACCCCAGGTCTATGTAAACAAATATTAGTGTTGAATTACTGCACGGTTGCATATTTTTACAATAGAATAAAAGGGAAATAAATTAGTTTACTTACTTGGATGAGGAAATGTCAGATTTTCACTTATCTTATGGTTTTGAGTTCATGATTTTCCAAAGACAAGGAAAACTTTAGTTTATAGCATTTAAAAATTGGAAATGATAACTTGCTTATTACTTTTCCAACTATAATGTTGCATAATTTAATTGATAATTTGTTGCCTCCAAAATGCTGCAGATAAAAGCATATTATTAAATAAGATGAAAGAGGCTAAAAAACAAAATATCCTTTTCAATTTTTTGCTCTGCACATGCTGACAGTGTATTGCTTAATTTGTGGAATAGAAAGATTATATTTAACTTATTCAATTAATTTGAACTATTGTTCCCACCTTTGAATGTAATAAATGTTATTCAAAGCACAATATTTCAGTCAAATATCTTCTGGCCATCATCAGATAACCATTATTTTGGTTGATAGGGAATATCTTATATGGGTTGATTATTGCTTTATTTTTGTTTTTATTTTTCAAATAAATCAAATAAGTCAATGTATACTGACAATTACTCATCTCAAAAATCAAAAACCAGACATATTTAAAATTTTTAGGTCATATGCAATCAGTTGTCTAATATTCAAAATCAGGATGAGATCAAACAGTACAAGAATCATGTCATCTATTAACTCTATACGAGTTGCAGATCAGGAGGAGTCAATACACTTACACAAATACAACCTGGCTTTTTTAAAAAAATCATTCTTCCCCATGCAAGGCAATAATGCCACTGAGATGCAAGAGGTTACTGAGAGTGAAAGAAGATGAGAAAACATTAGTGAGTAGAAAAGACAATAAAAGAACCGGATTCAGGAAGATAGAGGATGGTGATTGATGTTGCATTTAAACTTTTGAAGATTGTGACAGGAAAGTAAGAAGTTGGAAGAGAATTCCACAAATGAGAGTGACAAGAAAAAACTATTAAATTAGAACTTATGATTACATCTAGCTGTTTCAACAGTAAAATGATGAGACCTACTTGCTGGTCTAGTACTATGTCTAAATTCACAAGTTACTCAAGGAGAAAATCTTATTAAAACAAATGTTTAAACTCAACAAATATACTAAAGTAACACCTGTGCATTTAGCAAAAGATTTTCTGTGTTCTCTAATAATGCAAATGGGTGTAAGAAACATATTTTTTGCTTTTGATTAAAATATACTCTATCTTTGGAAAAATAGATTTCCATTCAATGTTTCTGTAGGGACAAACTCAAGCTCTCTCAAAATTTAGACGTTGAGTTCTTTCTTGTATCAAAAGCTAGATTTAAACAAAAATAAGAGCTCTTAAATTCATACACATAACGACTGACAGGAAATTATGGTTTAATCAATAACCTTATACATCTCAAATTGTCTAAATTTAATTTCTGTATTCAAATAAAGCCCACAAAGTGTGTCAAATACAACTGACAGGTTAAAATCAAATCACAACTATGTGAAACAAAAGAAAAATAACAAAATCACTTTGTAAAAAAGCATAGCAGTTATTAAATTAGAAAGAAAAGAGTCTGCCACAAAAAAATATTTGGTGTCATAAGGATTATGGAGTATGTTTTGATTGTACAACATTCATAATCCACTCAGTTATTTAAAATTATACTCAAGTATAATAGACTTCATTGGTATATATGCAAGTATATGTATAAAACAGATATATCACAAACATTTTTTTGTGTTTGCATATCTAAAATAGACAAAAATATTGGTTAAAATATGAATTTCAATGTTACTTTACAATGAGCATATATTATACACTTATTCAAACTGTTCTCATATTGGTTGTTACAATTACAACATTTTGACTTTCTTCAAGTACCTGTCATATTTGGTAACATTCTCAAAATTTTGAACTGAACCCTTTATTCAATCTATACAAGTATACATTTTGTATTCATTAATTCTACTATTCTTCTGTTAATTCATCTTTATAAAGCCACTTGCTGATCATTCAACTGAATCAGTAAAAGTAAATATGACTGCTATTCTTTTTAATTAATCTTGTCTATCAAGATGATCTGAATTACAGCACGTGTTCAATGCTTATATCCATTAGCACAATCAGATGGTATAACTTCAGGGCTTTAAACATATTGTTTATTCTTTCTTGATCAAAGACATTCAATTCTATGCAAGGACTATTAATGGTATTATCAGAACCTAACATGTGCATTGATTCTTTCAATTGTCTTATACTCCAATTATTTTGACTTCATCCCACAGTGAGCAGATCCTTTTCCATCTACACATGATCAACCATACCGGACTTCAGAGTTTCTTCACAGACTATTACTTTTTGACATCCTTCCAACCTTACTTTTAGATAGCAGTCAGTCTTGCCCTTATATTTCCTGTAACAATTGTAAGGAATGCTATACACTCCATTCTTGGTCATGGTCTTATTGGATAAAGATTTGGCACTGGTCAGGTATCTCAAAAGTGTAGAACCACTTTTGAATACTGTCCTGATGTTTTACAGAGTGTAGATCATCTGAACTTTTTCTGATATGTGTCTGATGTAAGATAAATGAACTGTAACAATTTTCTGACTATTGCTATCCACCCTTGTATATCTTCTTATGAAAATCAACATTATTGTTGAAAGATAGTTGGGAATCAAAATTCAGATATTGAATTTAATATCATATAAACATTATCAGGACAAAATAAGAAAAGGGTGAAATAATAAAATAATTAATATATTCCTAAGCATGAACAGTGGAAGGAGAATTATCTATCTCAGTGGACTGAATAAAAGGTTCAGTTCAAAATTTTGAAGTTACTGAATATGACAGGCACCTGAAGATCTGGTCAAAAGGTACAATGGCTGAAACACTGTGAGGATAACAAGCAATATGAGGATAACAGTGTAAATAAATCTGTTTATAATGATAATACTTCATCTCAGTATAGTCTGAACAATCAAAAGCACAGCATAGAACTGTCTAGAATTTTTACTATTTTTAAAGCTATATAACAGAAAAATAAATAAAATAAAGAACATATAGAAAAATAAAATGTTAAGTTTTTGTAGCAAAGGTGGAGCTACAAGAGGGAATGCTGCAAACAAGCAGACATATAGACTGAGTGAAGAGAAACAGTGATGCAAGTAGACATCGCACATTAGCTAAAAAAAGACAAATAAATAACAGAGGCAAAGATGAGATCAAGTAGAATAACTTTATTCTCAAAATGTAATGTTATCAAAATGATGAGAAGATAAAGTGATGCCTAACTAGGTACATATATATGGAGCAGAGATTTAGAGATAATGTGTCACACAAAAATGGAATAGTTAATGAAGTTCAGATATGAAAAGCAGCACATTTTTCATTCTGTTTGGATAAATGATAAAAATGCTATTTATGTTTTTAGTTTTTAGCCTTTAGAAGGAAAATTTTGACTGAAAAAAGAAAAACAAAGAAAAAAGAGAATATATATTTATTGTGTATATAAATGGTATTTTTGTTGCAGTATATTCAACACATTCCAGGAGTAAGAAAGCAGAATGTTTAGTGAATGCTATTTCTAAACCTCAGTCATTGGAATCCAGATGCATACTGCAAGAAATTTTATGAATTATGGCTGAAATAAGGTACTGTTTTTGCAAGTCAGTTCTGTTCAATTTTTCATGATCTTACAGGACTTTCTGTTAAAAGTAGTTAAGAACCCTTGGTAATGCATAGATCACATACAAACTTTGCATGAGAGTGGCCTACATATCATAGAAAAGAGAAATCTCAGAAATTTTCTGATTTAATATACTAAGAAAAAAATGTTGGCAGCTGGCCTTAGATTTACTTGGATGTGGTATACTTGATTATGAAGAGATTGTACATATGAAAACAAATTTACATTATTCGGATTATTGTCCTCATCTTTGTCGCCATATTTATTACAACATTTTGGCCGTTGTATGCTCCAGCCTTCTTCAGGTGGTTGGAATGTTGAACATAAGAAGAAGGCCGAAGCATACAACAGCTGAAACGTTGTAATAAATATGGCAACAAAGATGAAGACAATAATCCGAATAATGTAAATAATGTACATAATACCTCATCTCAGAAATATAGGCAGATAATGAAAACAAATGCAAATCAAATGCAAACTTTTAATATTGAAGTTGTAAACATTTTGTTTAAAGAAGTTTCATTTTGTTTCATTTTTTTTTAAAGATTAGTGTTGATTTCACTTTGTTGGGAAATGACTGCAAAACACTTGCCTCTCCCATTTTATAGACAGAAGTTCACAAATGCATGTTGGGATATTTTTTTCTTAGCCAATAAAATAGGTCGATTTACAATTTGAGTTGACTTGCATTTGCTTGTCTGACTTGCTTTCATGTGTAGATGCCAATTTGTGGTTTGTAAACTTTTTACCTTCTTACTTGTGAATTTGCTTTTGCATATATTGTTTGCTTGCTTGATATTATTTCATTTTTGCCCCTTTTTCTTTTTATTGCAAACTTTGTCAATTCTGTTTGTTGGACAGTTCTGCTTTTTCTTTTTTGCATTTGACTATGGCTACTAACTCATCAATTAGTTTTTAAGAAACTTTTTAATAAGATAAAGCTTTTTAGGAGCATATTCTGTTTTGAATAAAGTTTAAATGAAGGTTTACTTGTTTTCATCTTGAGTACCATTTAATATTTTATATGCCTATGATGCTCTCTATTCATTTAATTAACACTCAATAGCCAGTATTTAAATTCTGCTCAAATATATTATTACTAATAAATACTAATATTATATTTAAACACAATATTTTTAATTAAATGTTTTAATATATCAAATAAATTTGATCTCCAATGCTATCAAAAATCATTCATTTTGATTTTATCCATATACTGAGTGTGAAAAAAGGTTCATTCAGTTTATGAAGTAAAAACTAAAATATTTCTTATTTTCAACATTATTGAACAATATATTTACCATTTCATTTCATTATGTTCTGCCATCTTTCAGACAGAACTTCCAAATTCTATTTTCTCAGAAATCTTTATATCTCTCAGCAAAACTGACTCTTGCAATCTTCCAGAAAAAGAATTTCAATTAGTGAATCACACATAGAAATATAGTCTTGTAGAGATTTTGTTTTTTGGGGAGGCCACACATAGTAACTAATATAATCAAGATGACACAAATGATTTTCAGTGCTTGATTTGGATAATTTCAAGATGTTAGCTATTTCCCACATCTTATAACATTGATCATTCTCAAGTAAGATCTTTACTTGACTGCTATCAACCTCAACTGGGTTAATCAACAGTGGAGTATCATCTAGCAATAAACCTTCAGCACAAAATTTTGCAAACTATTTTTAACATAGATTGTATAAATTGTTTTCATATTGGAATTATATTTTTACTTTTCTTAAGATAGAAAAAACAATATGCAGAAATGTTGCCTATCCATGTTCAATATTAGAAGTGATAAATAAGAAATTGTTAAAATTTTAACATATGAGAGCTTTCAAAACACAATCAAAAGGGATCTTTTATAATGAAGTTAGTTAAAATTAAATACTCCTAGTGCCACCTAACAAAAAAAGGTCAAATGTTTTTACTAAACCAATATTTTCCATTCACCATAGTCAGGATCATCAAGTCAATGCAAACAATTCTTTCCTTAGTTACATAGTATGTGCTTCACCAGGGCTACATACAATTTTGGAATTCAGAGTTTTCCTTCTCCTAGACTGGTTACCACCCAAGTCTATAGTCTGTCCTGCTATTTACCCATAGCTGGAGGGAGAAGAGATGGATTTATAGCTTTCCCAAGAGTATTAGCACATAAGTGAATGTAATGAATATAAGTGGAATTTGAACTTAGCTCTCCGTTCCTCAATCCGAACCACAATCCATTACTCCACCATGCTTCCCATAAGTATTATTTATTAATGTGCATACCAAGCTTTCAATATTAAAATGCAATAAGGGCTAATAGGATTCATCATAACTGCAGGTTCTAAAATTGTGACAAATAAAATTTATATCAGAAAATTCAGCCAGAATTCTAGGAAGTTTTGAGTAGAGAACGGAATTTTTCTTGATTGTACATCATTTTTGAGATCAACTACCAACTTGACCTTATTGAACCAATCAGACTTACTATTAAAACATTAATATGTAAGAAAATTGAATATAGAAGAAAAATATACGTAAATGATGTACAATCTATTGTTAACTAAGGCAAGAAATGGCTTGTTAACACCTCCAAAACAAAACTGATCATTTTTAATCATCTGAGAGAACTCTTTTTATATTTTATGAGCATAGGTGATACTAATCTCCAGGTGAGTGACTAATTGCACTTTCTCAGGCTAACATTTTCCATTGACATGAAGTGGAAAGATTATATGGAATCAAATGCTAGGTCTGATGCTGTGAAAGTTAGTTCACTGTGTTGTGCTAGACAGTTTTTCTCTCCAGAATCTATCTTACATATTTATAAATCTACCATTTCTATATATATTTATAAATTTACCATTTCTATGTCAATGCTTTGAATATTGCTGCCACATCTGGCCTGGTGTTTCTACTATATATTTATAGATTCTTGATAAAATCCAAAGAATAATCTGCAATGTTATTGGTATCTGACCTGACATCTTGACATCAGTCCCTTTCCCACCTCTGAAACATAGCTTCCCTGTTCTCTTTCTATAAATAATTTCAAGGTAAGTGTTCTGATGAACTTCTCTCTATGGTTGGTACCTAAACTTTATCAATTTAAGTGCAATACAAAATTGGCAGCAAGGTCTGATCATTTTATAGTTGAAATGGCTAGATGCAACCATAAGTTCAATGTTAGCAGTTTGTTCTCTCTCTTTTCTTGCTTGTGGAATATTCTTCTGGCTTCTTGCTTTCCAGTCAAGTTTGATCTTCAAAAATTTAATTGCAATGTCAATCATTATCTTCTGTCTTCTTAATTCCTGTTCTTTTATTGTTCTCTCTCTTTAATAGTGTTTTTTTCTCATATTCTCTCACATTCAGTAACCCCTTGCATCTTAATGACTTTATGAAATGATGAAATGATTAAAAAAAATTATACTGTGAATATGATAATCTTGTATTCTTCTAACATGAGATCTACATACCTAAGATGAAATCTCAAACATTTTGGTTATTATTTTCTGCTCTATGATTAATATTTTATGAACGCAGGTTTTGATCAGTATAGAAACAAAAGATGCTGAATTTTATTAAAAGGACATTAATTTTGTTCACCAAGCAAAAATAGAAAATATTATAAGTAATTGAACAATGTTTCTTAATAATGAGCTGTTTCTGTTCCAAATGAAATGTCTAATAATTTTTACTGGCTTGACAAGTGAATTTTCAATTATAAAATCAATCATTTATGTCATGTAAACTAAGTAAAAACAAAAATGGAAAAAACAAAAGCCATATTAAAAAACTTTTCAGGTAACTTAAATTTATATTCAAGCATTGATAAATCATAATTTCTAAATTTATCATCATCAAGAAGATGCTTCCTAAGAAGTATCATATACAGCTTTTAGCTGATACAGCTTTTAAGAACTGTATGGCAAGACAGAAACCATTTTAGAGCTTTTGTGAACAGAGAAAATTTGTTTCCCTGTTTTGAAGAGAATTGGCCAAACATCTAAGAGAAGGGAATTAACAATAAAACTAGGTGGTTGAAATCCATTACATTAAAAGATGATTGATTTATCAAAAGAAAAGTTTTAGGGAACAAGGTGAAAATTCTTGCTCAACAAGAAAAGTGTTGGACAGTCACAAGAAGAGGGAATAGAGTTTGCAAATTCTGTTAAATCTTAAAGATATCAAAAGCTGACACTCTTTCATCTAGTATTAGAATGAGAAAAAATAATTTTCTCAGGTGATCTTTAATGATGAAAGCAGGATTAAATTGGGTCAAAAATGTTTCTGAAAGGTGAAAGAGAAGATCTGATGAAAAATATCATCCTGATAGTCTGTCTTCAACTGTCTTTTGTGCAAAACATTTTAGCATAGAGTGCTTTCTCATCCAAAAGGATTTCATGGTGTGAAAAAAACCTTAAATGCTGTAAAACACACTATTTTGAAGTGTAAATTGCTTCCCATTACCCAGAGACTATCCAGACATTAATATTGTTTTCTTGCAGAACAGTACTCTTTGCCATTCTGTTAGGTTTACCAAAACTTGGCTGACAGAAAACAGCTTTGAAATCATATTCTGAACTGGTCAATCACCTAAGAACCCAACTAAACAACACTAATAAGTAAAATGTTCTCTACCAAAGAGAGTCTTTGGAATAATGTCCAAGAACAATGAGATTCTTTATATGTTCATATTTTTGTAGAAGTTGATACCAAGATTGAAGAATTAAATATTACTAAAACTGATTATAATAAATATTAACCTACCAGGTTTCTTGCTAATTTTTCTACAGATTTATACCAAATTTCAAAGAAATCTACCTGGCCCTTTCCTTTTGTGTAGGAATCCTGAAATAAGAACCATTACTGTTCTGGCATCACTTTGAGTCTCATTGTTCTGCATGTTTCCTATAAAGATTGGTGAGCAAATGTTAAAAAACAAAGTATTATTTGTAACACTACTCAGCAAATAAAAATGCTTCCAATTTCTTTTATTTCCTACACTGATAGTTCTTCTGCAAAATCATTTCAGAAAATAACCTTATAAAAGCTGTACACAACAAACCAAACAGATATTAATAGATGCTAAAGCTAAAATTTGCCAGCTGACAAAGATTAGAATATGTCATTTTAAGTTAGCATTAAACCTAAGTTATACTTTTTGATGAGAAGGTTATTAAAATAAATTAACTCATTCTACATGAAAAGCCAGTGGATGAAGCTAGCAACCTATCATTCAAGGTTAAGTATAAGAACAGTGCTTATCTCCTAGTGCTGAATAAAATTTCAACAAAGTTTTAGTTCTTTAAATGAGTAATAAGTTTTTTGTTTTTTTTTAATCAATTCACCCTAAGCAAGGTGATAACACTACTAAGACAAGGAAAAAATGTGAAAGAGAAAGAAAAGACTTTAGAAGAAACCAGAAACCCAATACTAAACAGGAAACAAAGGATAATTCTATTCCTGTTCAAAAGACTGAGAAGGAGTGTGAACTGGACAAGAGGCAAACCCATCTACTCCTATTCAGTTAAGGTGAAGGTGTTAGAAATATAAAGTTGAAGTAGAATTTAGAAGGAACTGGAAACCCAATCCAAAACAGGAAACAAGGAATAAACCCCTACTCCTGTTTAAAAGACCAGGTAATAGCATGAGCCAGACAACAAGTGAACCTATCTACTAAACTAAGTAAAATAAAAATACTTAATCTTAAATATGTTTTCCTCATTCAATATAGTTCTAAAAAGAAAAACTATAAACTGTATTTCAATTCCTAAGAATATTTGTATTTATAAAGATTCTAGGAAGATCAGATATAAATATTCTAATGAGATATTTTCTGATTTTCTATGATTAATAATACGAGGGTAAGTAAAAAATTATCTGAATTTTCACCATAATATGTCTTTAGGTTTGTCGCACTGCCTTCTACTCATGCATGCTTATAGTTGGTACTATTGTGGTCACATGATCAAAGTTTGAGCTTGATAGCACCAGTTTCCTTGCTGCTGTTACTGTGTAAACATGGCCACTTTGCTAGGAGTATACACCAAGGAGGAACAAAGAGCAGTGATCCAAATTCTCTGGTCAGGTGTGTCAGGGGCTGAAGTTAATTGAGGGCTTTTAACACAATAAGGAAACAGTACACTAACACGCAGAAGTGTGCATAAGTGCATCAAGAATTTTAAAGTGGCTAGACAAGTGTGACACACAAAGAAGGAGCAGGATGCCCATCAACTGAGGAGAAGATTCAGCAAGGGGCCCAGGCTGAGGTTAAATCTGCATCCTCCAGCACATGCTAAAGCTTACAAGCACATAGTGCCATTTCCCTTTGGGAATATATATTCCTCAAATATTGAAAGAAACAATCTCTGACTAGCCGTCCTCAATTTGGGAAAACTCAAGTCTTGACATTTCCTGTTCATGGAATATGCCCCCACTTAGAACATAGCAAATGAGTCTGACCTATTTCAATCTAGTACTAAAAATGGCTTCTCCAGAAACACAAAAGAATCTCCATATTATATATATAATCTTTCTCTTTTTGTTCTCCTTTCACTCTGCTTGCTGTGTAGATATATATTATATTTTTCTCTGCATTGGACACATGTAAATATTTATATATAATTTTGCATATGTCTTAGTGGTATAAAAGTCTCTCTGAGACATGTTTGTCATTCCTTTTCCTTTCTGTTCCGTCTATGAAGTATGGTGTTATTATATCATGGATATAATAATGTTCATAATAGGGGAAATAATTATAAATAGGAGACTAAACCTTTCTCCTGTAGCTCTCCTATTATACCAAAAACTATTAAATGTTATTTCCAACAGAATACATACAAGTGGCTATTCTACTGTCATGCAAGTTAATATATGTACAAAAATATTTACCTGAAAAATAAATTTATCTTTTCCTACATATGTTAATATTTTATGGTTTTCACTTCATTTACTCCATGTTCAAAGATTTCTCTTGCTTTATTTTGGTGGGGGGTTCTCAGAAAAATAAATAATAAACTTACTATCATTTAATATTAGAAGAAAAAGGTATCAAAAGACAATTATTCATTTCACATAATTAAAAGAAATCAAAAGCATCAACAATGGAAATAATGGTATCCATATTTAAACATCATAACAGTTAATTCTTAAAAGATAAATGCGAAGAAAGACAGAAATAAAAAGAAAATATCTGTATCTAGTACAGATAAATCAACTAGTTTAGTACACCAATTTGAAAACAAAGTGACCAAGAAAAATATTTCCAAGAAGCTGTGAGTTGAAAAGTAAGATGTTCCTATAATGTTACTTTGTTCCATTAACCTCACATAATGATAAATTATTGAGGTTATGAGATGTTGAGAAAGAAAAAGTGCCCACTCAGTTTTAGTTCTGTCCATAAATAGAATTATTAAAAAAAATGAATTAAATTTTCTTTAAATCACAAAATTCTATAAAATTGATATTACTTCAATAATGACTTACCAGAAACAAATAATAGTAAAAGACCAGAAAAACAGAAGATAAACACAGACTTTGATTAAAAACTGATGTTTCCAATCATGTTAACCAGATTACATTGGATAAAATGAGACAAAATCTTATAAATAAAATACAGTGTGTGCGTCCAAGCAATTCCTCCTCTCCCACTGGATTGATTTGAATGATTCATAGCTCATTAAAAAGCCCAAGAAAAGTTAAGCACATAGAACAATTTTCATTGAGCTCAGATTCAGGGTTATCAAATTATGCAAGGTTAAAAATATATATTAATACATTATACTAGACATTATCATTGTTTTATGGTTCAAGGGGAGTAACTCTTATTTTGCTTTTGTATCCAAAATTGCTGTGCATGTTTTATTATAAACTAGCTTAAAAGCTGCCCTATTGTGCAGCAATTAAGCTAGCTCCTGTGGAGGACTCTTGGTTTGGCCATCATCAGAATAGCTAGGGAGTAGATGCAATAGGCATCAATAAACTACAGAAGAACTCAAAATTAATTGCTGCATTTAAGTATTGAATTAATGTTTAAGCTTACTTTTAAAAGTTCAATGATAATTTTTCTGCTGCCACTTAATTTAATTTTGATGTACATAGAGCCATATTTTCTGTATAAACAATTATTTTTATTTCATGAGTGATAGAACAGGGGACAATTTATAAGATAAAATTAATATAGTGTAAAGATGGGAAAATAGAAATTAGAATTAGTTATACATTCAACATTTGAAGAGTTAGAGAAACATAATAGCTAATTAAGTAAAACCTATATTATGGAATCTATCTGAATAAATGTGAAATTGGAGCTCAATTCTCTTACAAATTCTGAGATTAAAAAGCCCCAGCTCAACTTTATAGTAATTTGGTATTTACTTGACCCCCTCCCCATGAAGTCGTGTTGCGACACAAGGTCAGTTTAATGTGGGGAGCCCAAGCGCATACATCTGGGCTAGGGACAAAAATTCCCCAAGCCCCCGCAACATTGGTTGCATTGTCCTCAGTGCAAGCACTGATCCCTCTCTCTAGTGCAAGGAGAGGGCACAGCCTCGAGCAGCTGTTTCCCAGGGCTGGGCACCTCTCAGCATAATTTTCATCAGTTGTGACTCTGTTCTTTGACAGAGCTGCCCCTGAGCACACTCTGCCCTAAAACAGAAACACATCTGAGAGATAATAAATAAACGTTAAAAAATTGTATTTACTCAACCCTGCCACGAAGTCAGGTTGTGACACATGGTCGGTTTAATGTGGGGAGCCCGGGTGTACACGCTCGGGCTAGGAACAAAAATTTCCCAAGCCCCCACAACCATTGGTTCTGCTGGCCTTGGTGTGATAACCAATCCCTCTCTCTAATGCAATGAGAGGGCATGGCCTCAGGCAGCTGTTCCCCAGGACCAGCAACTCTCAGTATAATTTTCCTCAGTTGTGACTCTGTCCTTTAACAGAGCTGCCCCTGAGCACACTCTGCCTAAAGATAGTGACGCAACTGAGAGATAAATATCGTCTTATATAGTGCAGAAAAGTCTTTGAAATTTGCATTTTACTTAGCCTTCAACAAGTTGACATCTATTTGCAAAACTTTCTTTAACTATAACAAGCCAATTTATGAATGAAATGTTCATTTAAAATTTTTATTTCAAAAATTTCAAATAGTGAATATATTTTATTTTGTGAAGCTATAAGTGAGTGGGCAAAGCCTGCTAGTCAATAATAAAATATGGTCACTTAAATTCTCTGAGAAACTTATTTAATAATCAAAGAAGTAATATCAGTAAACAAATTTTGTTTAGAAAAAAATAAAAATAAAGAAAGTCAAAATGCAAAACACTTTTGGTAAAGAGTGATGGTCTTACTAGAATTGTATAAATTTGTGAAAATGCATTATAATCCATGCTTTCATTTATCACAAAAATGAAGCAAAATGATATCATTTAGATTACTGCATATTCAAAATTCTGTGACACTTGATAAACTAAAACACACTCGCCAGAAAGTATTGCTGGACAGATTATATATCAAGTGTCATGAAGGACTTGTAGAAAGTTCAGTCATCCAAGTTTTTTTATATTAAAAATCTGAATTCTATATGATAATAAAAATAAAGAAAACATGGGTATGCCTGTTAAATAAATCATTTGTATTTACAAACATATGTACATGAATTCAAGATGTTAAAAAGTATTAGAATAGTTTTTAGTTGAGTTAAAGTCTGAGTAGTTGGTTCACAGAAAAATCTGAGATTTAGAAAAGACTTTCAAATAGTTGGTCCACAAATAAAAGCTATGGTCAAGAAAAGACTTTTATCATTAATGAAAATTCACTGACCATCTTTATTGTTGTTGTTGGAGATTGTTCATTTGAAGTTGTTAACTGACCATGCCTGTTGTTGTTGGAGATGATTCATTTGAATTCATCAACATGTTTCCTTTGGCACATGCTGAGGAGGGGGAACGAAACAGCTATATAGTCATATATTCTCTTGTGTTTGAAACAGATTGGTGACAGTCGCATTTTTGCTATTTGAAAGTCCAGTGGGTTTTTATAAGAATTTTTCTCTTAGAGTAGGCTTGAGAAAAATAGGGTTTTAATTTTTTCTGATTGGTCATATATTTCACATGGTGATGTAAACAATAGATGCTTTGATTTAAACAGTGTGTGTTGTATTTTGGAATCTTTTTGGCATATTTGTAATATTGTCTGTTATTGGGTAGAAAATATAGTTTGGGCATGTTTTAATATGGTGTGTATGCATGTAATTGTGTTTGAAAAAGTATTTATTTCCTATAGACTCAATAAAACCAGTAGAACTCTTATCATTTTGCAGCTAGAAATCAATTAGATATATCACTGCTTTATCTTTATTTTTTATTAAAACAGACAAATCTATTTAAAAAAAAAAAAAAGAAAAAGAAGAAACAACTAACACTGAACATATTAAGTTAAAGTTTCTGGATAAAACTTATCAAAGCTGTTGTCAGAATGTTCATCATAAATTAATGAAATTGTTTTCCTTCAGATTCCAAGTAGCAATCATTTACATTAGGACAATTTTTTGTGGGTCACTTACAAGTTACAATACGATATCATGAAAAATAAGGTTTGTTGAACTCAGATTTAATTTTTCTCTTATCAGGAATGAGGAGAGGAATTTGGGACAAGCTGAATTTTTCTCAACAAAATGCATAAACAAGCTAGTAATAATATCCTATATACCACATCTAACAGCAACATGAACAATTTCTTTTCACTCTTCAAGAAATTTGAACCTTTTATAACAGAAGTCTATTCTTAAAATAAATTTGAAAAGTCGATCAATGTTTCAAACTAGTTAAAATGTAATGCTAACTTAAACACTGCTTTTGGGTTGACCAAAAAATCCATTCTGCTTAAAACATTACAGAGATTTAAAAGTGTTTAGTTTTAACTAACTTCATTAAAAAAAAAAAGATTGCTTTGGACTGCAGTGACTGCTGCCTTATCAGAGTGAATGCTTTTAAAATATTGTCAAAGCTGGTGTATTTCTGTTTGTTGATCCTAACATTGAAGATGGAAGGAAATAAGCAACATTTTCAGAATATTATACTTTTTTTAATTTAGAAAGCTAAAAAATACAACTCAAACCGTAAATGTAAAAATTGATTTGTGTAGAAGATACTGTGAATGATCAAATGTCAAAAATGTTTTTTGAAAAGATTTATGCAGCAGATTTCTTGCTGAATGATACTCCACACAGTTGGGTAGGCTAGATGAAGTTGACAGAGACCAAATGAAGACTTAAGAATATTCAATGCTATAGGAGATAGCATATTGAAACTATTCAAATCAAGAGATGAAAATCACTTACACCAGCTTGATAGTGTTAATAGTTTTAATGTATGGCTTCCACATTACAAATATGTTTTGAAACAAATTGTGGCAAGTAATGAAATGTGGATACTTCACAACAAGATAGGATGTATAAGATCATGGGTCAACTGAAATGAAGTCCAACTAACAGTACTAATTACAAAATTTTCATCCAAAAAAGTTATACTGCTTACATAATGGTAATGGAAGAAAGTCCTCAATGAGTTGCTTCTTAAGATATGAAAAACTCAATGAAATTAGTAATGCTCACAATAAAACCAACTGGCAGTAATAATCAACAACAAAAAGCTCCTAGATTTACTTAAGAAAAAACATATAGTATTCCATCTGGATAAAGCTAGACTGCATGTTTCTTTAGTGAGCAGACAAAAAAGATTACAACTCAGATAAAAAACTTTCATTCATTCACCATAAATAAATAATAAAATAATAAAATAAATAATAAATATACAAAAGCTTGACGAGTTTAAGCAAAATACTAGATTGGCAGCAAGGTCTCCTCCTTTTACAGTTGAAATCACTAGATGTTCTATGCTAACAGTTTCTTTTCTCACCTTGTCACTTGTGAAACTCTCTTCCAGTTTCATGTTTTCTAGTCAACTTTGACCTTCAAACATTTAAATGCAGTATCAATCATTATACTCTGTCTTCTTAATTCCTGTTCTTAATTGTTCTCTTGCCTTAATATTGTTATATTTTTCTCATATTCTCTCATTCAGTAATACCTTGCTTAGTAGCTTTATATTCTTCCTTTGGGTGAAATGATTAAAAAAATGATACTGAATCTTGCATGTAATATATAAGATAAATTTGCCTATCATCTTGTTCACATTCCTCACCAGTCTTCTGAAGAGGAGTAGACTATCCCTTGCTTGCTGCTTCTTCTAAAGTCATCTTATTCTCTTTCACTCCCAGTAGTCCCTTGCATCTTAGTGACATTATCACCATGCTTGGAGTGAATAGATTAAAATATATATATATATATGTGTGTGTGTGTTAATCCTGAAAACTCCGCTGAGGAATATACAAACACAGCCTCCACAAACTGTTTTCCATAGCAAGTATTTTTTTATGGGGTGGTGTTGTTAGCTCCATGCCCAACTGGCTTTGGATTCAGAATTGTTTTTCTCATAGACTGGTTGCCAACTAAAGCTAGACCACCTAGTTTATCCTGGTATTAAACCCTAGTTGTGGGGAGAAGACATGGATTCGTATCTTTCCAAGGGTATTTGTGCAAAAGCAAATGCAAAGTCCTCAGGTGAAATTTGAACTTAATATTCCAATCCCACTTTCTGTGTTTATGACCATTATGCCATATGCACGTCCTATTTCACCTGAGGATTACCATTTATTCCAGTCTCTGCAGAATTCTCTTAATGAAAAGTATTTTCATTCTGGAAAAAATGCAAGCAGTACCATGAACAGTTCTTTACTGAGAAAGAGAAATATTTCTGAGAGGATGGAATTATGAAATTAACTGAAAGATGGCAGAAACTAGTGAAACAAACTATTAAATATGTTATTCAATAAAGATGATGTCAAAAATAAAAAAAATGTCTTATATTTTTGCCTCATAAACTGAAGAAACCTTTTTACACAACTAAATACTTTACTACACTATAAAATAGTTAACCAATTCGAGACATTAATAACTAAAATATATATCAGAGGTAATTAACTATATTTCTGTATTTGTAAAATTCCCAGTATGATAAAATTATATTTGATTTTGATTCTTTGAGTTCCAAATTATAAAAACCTCTTATTTTTCTTATATATGAATTCACTTAAAGCTGAGAGCAAGAAAAGTACAACAGAGAATAGTTTCTAAGTCTTAAAGTATATAAAAAAAATCTGGAGAGGGAACAGAATATAGCAAGGAATGCAGCAATTTATGGCAACATTTTTGTGTGCAAACTGAATACAGCAAGCAAAAGAATTTGAATTAGGCCTTTACCCTACCATTCAATACTGATATCAGTTGATACAGCTACTTTTTTCTTTTTTTTACACACACACACACGCACACACACACAAACACACACACACACAAACACACACACACTGTAGAGTAACAGTGCAAGAAAATTAAGCTGAAACTAGCCGGGTAGGACCTGCTACTTCTAAAACTTGAAGCATTCAAAATTGTGTGTGCATGTGTACATATTTTATTCATATAGAGATTATTTTTCTTCAGGTATTACTTAAAAAACATGAAGAACATTAGTTTTATGCCCAGTAAGTTTTATAAAACATTAAAATTTAAAGGTTCGTAAGAAATTTAGTTTGGACTGCACTTGGTATCAGTGCATTTAGTTAAATTCTTTGTTGTTATGTTTGTTTTTTAGTTAAATAAGTATTTTCCAAATAATTAAAAATTCTAAGTAAACTACTTTCCTCAAACTATCTGCCATAAGTCATCTAATAGTAAGAATCGCAAGCAACTAATGGAGAAAGGATTTAGAAATACTGATTCTTTATCAACAATTTATTTTCAAAGACTTATTTATCACACACACACAGGTTTTGCCTTTTGTAAATGACATGTTCATTCACTGGAGACATAACAGTGAATGCAAGGTACATAACTCTGTCAGTTTTGGTAGGTGGATCAAATGAGCAGTGATATCAACACAAATTAAGATATCACTTATATTTCCAATTAAAATATAAAAAATATACTAAAAACAAAATTTTAATTTAAATACTATATTGTAAAAGTATTTACTACAATGTTCAATTATCTGTATTTCTATAAGCTAACCAATTTTCCTCACTCATTTGTGTCCACCAATTTCGTTCCTATCATATACATATTGTTCTTTTCTAGTCTATTTAATTATTGGATTAAAAATATTTTCTTCCAACACTACCCTTTAACTTGCACTGAATACCTCTGAACAGAGTGATCACTATGACTTCAGAACATTGTCTTTTGTCATATAAGAACAGATGGGAAAGTGGCTCATTCTAAAAAATCTGCTTTTATAATATTTTAAGTTTTATTGAAAGACTATCTTCAGTTGCAGATTTTATTCATTATTGCTTCATTACCATAATGTTTCAAGACAAAAGATAAAATTTCAGCAATTTATACTGAAAGAATATAAGGAATGGTGCTTGGCTATGAATAGAATGAACCCTAGAAGAAACTTACCTTTTACCAAAATGTGCGCAAGCAGATAATTAAGAGAAAAACTATACACAATATACTAGGAGGAGTGACTTGTGTGCTCCTATAACCTGAAGAGCTATGCTGGTGGAAATTTATTTTACCTTTTACTAAAGTGTGCACAAGCAGATAATTAGGAGAAAAACTAAAAGCAATACACTAGGAGTGTCTTGTGTGCTGCTATAACCTGGAGAGCTATGCTGATGGGAGTTTATTTCCTGGCAGGTCTAACCTAACCATACAGGTCAATGAGTAGGAGCAAGACCAAACCTTAATCCCCTAGAAAAGGCATAGCTCAATGACAAGAAAACTTAGAGCAGGCAGCAGCTCTTCAGTTGCATAGATAGGCAAACATAAATAGACTGATACATTGGCTTCAGATGCAGTGTTCAATAGTGGATGATAAATGATACAGTCAACTATAATGGCTTTGATCAACTAATACTAGTTAGCTGAATACTGTGGTGGTTAGTAAGAATTGCAACCACTAGTACTGAATCATATTAAAAGCAATTGAAAAACAACATGATGAGTAAATTCAATACTTCATACCATATCACTTGTCACGTGGGTCAACAAAGTGTATCGCTTTAAGAGAGTGGAATGAAAGAAATTGATTAAGTGTATTCAAGTCTGCTTGAAATAGAGGATTAGGAGGAGGATAAAATGAAGTAATAGTAAGCAAAAAAGTCACTGCATTAAAGAAAGTACAAAAAAAATGTATCATAAAGCTTAGAAAATAATACAATGAATTAATTACACTTCAGGTGGTGTAAAATCTTGTTTAGTTGATGAGGTAAACAGGTAACTTTACATTTAATGTTTCAAGTTTCCACCACCAAATTGTCCTATGAATTAAAATATTGGTTAAGAGAATCAAGTTACTTGGTAATCATAAGTTCAATCTCTGAGACAGGTAGTGCCAAAAGTATTTTATTCTCTGATTCAGTGGAAGAGATAAGTAGTAGTATAGGATAGTACAGAAATTGATGAAGACAGCAAAAGTTCAGCCAAAGAAAACTGCAAAGCAAGTGGTGAATGAGTGGGACTTGTCCAATGTGGTGTCAGTAGATACAACTAAACATATTCTTTGAGAACATGAACTGATGAGATCCATTTCAGTTAAGAAACCTGCATTAAATAAAAACATTTGAAAGAGTTATGAACTATCAGATTGCAGATGCTTGGACAAAGAACAAACATTCAGCAATGAAACTAGAATAGAGCTATATTATAAAGTGAGATTTTTATCAGATAATCTACAGGAAAGCAAAATGACTCACATCACATGATGAAAACAGTGAAGTTTGAGGTGAAGAGTTTAATGCTTTGGGGATAAAAGTAATAGTTAAAAAAAAAGTTGGTTAAAACTGATGGTAATTTGAATAATACCAAATACATCTAGTTACTGAATGACTATTTGTTACCAGACTTGGATGAAGGCAGGATTCTTCAGCATGAAGGAGCTCTATGCCACAAATACACATGTAACACAATAGAGTCTGGCTGATGAAGAAATCACTGTATTGAAATATTGGCCAACTTAGAGCTCTGCCTTATTATTATTATTTTTAACCATTTCACCTGAAGCAAGGCAATAATGCAACTAAGACACAAATAGTTACTGAAGGTGAAAGAAAATGAGAAAACTTTAGTAAGAAGAAAGGTCAATAATCAAACAGGATTCAGAAAGGCAGAAGATGGTGATGTGCATTTTATTTAAACTTTTGAAGATCATAGGTAGCAGGGAAGCAAGAAACCAGAAGAGAGTACTACAGGTGAGAAGTGCAAGAAAAGAAACTGTTAGAATAGAACTTTGTTACATCTAGCTATTTCAACAGTAAAATGATGAGACCTAGTTGTCAGTCTAGCAGTATGCTTAAATTCATATGGCTGAGGTACCAAGGAGGAAAGCTCATTCAAACAATTATCATGAAAATATTTATAGAAAAAACAGAAGCAGGCTATGTCTCGGAGGAGGTAAAGTGAATGAAGTCAAGATGCCAGGTCAGTACTGATAAAATTAAAGATCCTTCTTTGAATTTTGTTGAAAATCTTGAAATATATAGCAAGAGTACCAGACCAGATATGGCAGCAATATTCAATGCACGGGCAAATGATAGATTTATAAATATGTAAGAAAAATTGTCTTTTATAATAATCTTTGTATCTTTAAAATTTAAATACATTTAAGAGACACTATTTTAAAATTAGAAAAAATACCATCTAACAGATATCCACATGCAAAACTGTAAGAACATCCACAAATGTTCAATTTAATTTTCATTATGTAAGTTAGACAAAGTTAGACATTAAATGCTTAGAAGTTTGATCTTTAATACCAAATTAATGGCACACAACTAATTTTGAGGAGAAAAATTGATTTCAAATCAAGTCTGTTTTAATCAATCTTTAAATGATAAAAATATATAACTGGATTTTAATGTATATTTGATGTGAAAAAAATTGCACATTTTAAAGATAGAAATGATTTCTTGTACCAATATACATTTGGCTTTATTAAAATAAAATAAAGTTTTATCTCACAGGTTTGAACTAAACTCTCAAAATTGACAGGGAGATTAAATGAATATAGCTTAACTTATAATTTCCAAATCTCAAACCGGGAATATTTTCAATTTTTATTATAGCTTTAGGTTCTTATATAATATAAAGTATCTTCATGACCCAACAGCCCTTAAGTTCAATACTGATAGCTTATGCCTGTAGTGTGACAGATCTCTCAAAGTAGAAAAATTTGGACCAAACCAGGATATATAGCAAGCCTAAAAATAGCACTATCAAATTTCAGTATACTTTGTCTAAAATCTTAGGCAAATTTGTTAGAAAAAGGAGGAAATGTTTTAATTCCATCAATAAAGCTACAATGAAGATATACCATGATTGATCCTAGCCTGCAATTTCATGCAATTAAAATCAGCTAAGTACTTAAAACAAAGTATACAACTCCAGTACCCCACAATAATGTTTTCACACTCAGAGATTAGACTAGTATGAAATACACTTACTTTTTCTTCTGAATAAAACAGAATATATATATATATATATATATATATATATATATATATTGTTACTATCAAATTCAAAACAAAACTCCTAATCAAATAAAATAAAATCCCTTAAAGCTTGTTCTGTTACTGATGTCTTATCTCTCTATGGACATTTTAGACTGGTTCAAAGAAAATTTGCCTTCTCTTTTTCACACTAAGTTTTCATCAGTCACTTATTTTGTCCCTAAAGCTGTGTCCCCAATTTCTTTCTCACTAAATATTTTCTCTCAGATAAATACTTTCTTTTTCATTTGTATATTTTATAAAAAACGAAGTAGGAATTTAGAATTGCATAACAACAGTTAGTATTACATATTTTAATTTCATCCTTGTTAAAGTTTATAAATTTCTAACAGTATAGTATAACCATAATACATTACACTACTAATAATATTGAGGTAGTCATAAAATATGGTACTTCTATATACAAAACAAGCTTCATAATTTTTTCAGTATTGTTATCTTTACAAATGATCAATTTTTTTTTGTAATATAATAATCATTAAACTTTTATAGTTATTAAGAGCAATACAAAATATATAAAGGTAAACTGGTGTCTCAACTTTATACTTAAAATTTTATACTTAAGTGTAACTAGTGTTACACATGAAAAGAATTGGCAAGTTGATTTTTTTCAATATAATTAAATAACTAAATATTTAAAAAGTAAATTTTTCAAAATGAAAACATTGAAATAAAATTAAAAACATTTGAATTATATAATGAAAAAATATCAGCTAACAAAAAAAACAAAAAATAAACAATAAAAACAAAAAAAAAGTTGGCAGTCTATAAGACTTTTTTATAAGGTTATTTAGTGGACTAGTACTCACTGGAACTCATCCCAGCCTTATAACTGTCAATTTTGATTGTCAGTAAATGGGTCTCCTTGTCATAATACTGAAAGTGTGATAGAAATCTGAGCAAAGAATGCTATTCAGAAACTGAGGAAGGTATTAAGGGATTGAAAAATATCCTTAAAAACAAAGAAAAGTGTGCTGGGGTGATATGTAATGTGTATTTTTCTATATGGCAGAGAATGTTGGATAATTTCCTCAATGATGGAGAAAACACTTAGTGACATAGATGTGGTTCTACCATTGAATGTTAAGAATACCTTAGAGAAATTATTCAAGAAATGTGGAAATTTTATGAAGAATAAGAACTATAAAGAAGCTATTGATAAAAATCCAAAAGAGACAAATAAAATTTGGAGGGTAGTTAATGAGTAAAGTAGGGTTGGATAATTTAACAGTCACAGAATACATTGAAACAAGAGAAAGCAGCAATAAATGTCCTTGACAAGTTCAAGTAAATAGATGATGGAACAAGTCTCACAAGGACAAAGAGAGGCAATAAAGGAACAAGTATTACTGTAATGATATGTAAATGTAAGAGTTAGATCATTTGCATATGGGCAAGAAACACTATATAAACTCAAGTACTTGTGAGGGAGAGTGAATTTGTCTGTAGTGATTCTAAGCAATTTACAGATCACAGCAATGCCGTTGCTGACTAAATGCCTATTAGCCTTAGAGGACCCAGATTTTGTGGACACATGGTTGAGGTGCTTTAATGCAAGTACTAGAACCAAGGAGTTGAAAGACAATAAAGCTAAAATGAAAGAAAACAAGGTAATGGACATTGTTATGGTTACTGTGGAAGTTGAGGCTATTGGAAAAGCTTCAATAATGGCCCATCTCCTGAAATTAGGTGGGCAATAAGACTGATGGCCTTTGGTTTTAACACAGAATATATGTAAGTGTAATTCAATACCACACATGGATGCACTATCAAGATTGTAATTTTATAAGGCATCAGATGAGAATGCATACAAAAAATTTGAAGATACATTTCTACACTAGGTAGACGCTGATGTTTTATTATTGGAGAGAATGGCTGAGGAAACTATGCAAGACCCAGTATTAAGAAGAATAAAATGGAGAATTAGAAAGAACAGATGGGGTAATTGTTCTCAAGTTGAAAGAACATACAAAGAGGTAAGACACAAAGTGATGGTAGAGAAAGGAGTAATCTACAATGGTGATAAGAGTGGTACATTCAGAAACACAAAGAAGAATCTTAATAAGGATGATAACATAATGACATACATTGTGAAATAACAGCTACACAAAAAAGCTAAAGTTAGAAATGTGATGGCCCAGATATTCAACAAATATGGAAGGATATGTAAAAAGATTTGTCTATATTTTTGAGATGAGGTATTGTAACTATTTACATGATTTACATTATTCAGACTGTTGTCCTCATTTTTGTTTTCATATTCATGACGTTTCAGTCTTTGTACACTCTGGCCTTCTTCAGCTGATATATATTGGAATTTTGAACAGAATCTTTTATTTAGTCTACTGCCATGTCTTTTCTGGATATCTCAGTTTCACTAATTTCAGTCACTGGATTACTTCAACTAATCCAATGAGCCATGCGTCCAATGGATAAAAGTGTTAATTGAAGTAATCCAGTCACTTGACCCAAAGAGTTGTGAGTTCAATACCTGGCCACAGCAGAACTGAACAAAAACTTGGAGAGTTGAGTTACTAAAGGGAAATTACTGAAACTGATATATCCAGAAAAGGTATGACACATGAAACTAGAACAATCTACCCCAGAGGATGGAATAAAGGGTTCAGTTCGAAATTCCAATGTATATCACCTGAAGAAGGCCAGAGTGTACAATGGCTGAAATGTTGTATATAAGACAACAGTCCAAACAATGTAAATAGTGTAAAAGATGTTCTAAATGTAAAGAAACAAGAAATTTTATACAAAGGAAATTACATCCATGGCCTAAAGAGTTAAAGCCATGGAGTAGAGTTAACTTGGATCATGCATACATCAGTGGAAGGGTACCTTTCTTAATATTAGTAGATTCTTTTTTAAGATGGCCCAAAGTAATTTGTGTGTCAGACAAACAAAGTTCTATGGGGAAACACATGTTAAGAGTCATATTTTCAAGAAATGGTGTTTCCAAATCCCTGTTATATGACAATGCAATACAGTTTTGCAGTGAAGAACTCAACTCCTGGCTACGACAGATAGAATGCAAGCTTTACAAGACACTGCCATATCATCCTCAATCAAATGATATAGCGAAAAAGATGGTACAAACTATAAAAATGGGCCTAAAATCATATTCACAGCATAAACCAAAAACAGAAATCTTTCTATAGAAAAGCTTTTAAGTTACAGAATGATACTGCATACTGGAAGACTAGAGAGCCCATCAGCACTGACAAGAAGACAAATCAGAGCTCCCTTAATGATGTCATCTATATAAATAAAGTGCAGTTTATGTGTGTCCACCAGTCTGTTTTTCGATCTCTGCAAATCATAAACAACCTGAATAGGTAGTAAAAATTAAATAAATAAATGATTTAAAGTTAAATTTAAATATCAAACAGAGTGAAAGGTTTAAAAAAACAATCCTTTATTGAAGGCTTAAGTTTAATTTCACTTTTCGTCACAATTGCAATTGATATCATCTAATTAAACTGTAAGTAAAACTTAAGTGGGGCACAATATATTATTCATATGGTTTTTTCTTTTTCTAGCACACATACTGTGACACATTTGAAATATTACATAGTTCAGGTTCCCTAATGTCTTTTAAAAGTGACTTTATGTGAAGGGATCATAAAGAATAGTGATTTTAAAAGAAAAGAAAATTTGTGTGCAAAATAAATGTAAACTAACTATGGAGATCGGTTGCATATACAAAGAAAGATTATGCTGAATTAAGGTGTCGAATAAAGATAAAATAATTTTATTATTTCTAAATTCAGGGTGGCTTCTAGGCTAGTATTCTATAAATGAAAGAATGTGTTGCAAAAAGAATAAGGATTAAAGTCCAGAAAAGGCAGATTTTCTAATGTAAAAAAAAAAGGTCAATACTGTTGTAATAAAAAAACAAGGGAGCTGTATATTAACACATGCAAATAAATAAGATCTCAAGACAAAGATATACAAATAGAGGAACAAATGTCAAAGAACATAAATAATAACAAACATAATGAAAATAATCAGGATATGCCTATACAAATGGAAGCAGATGAAAATGAGGGGGACAAAAACTTCCAAAACAGTTAGGCAGGTTCTGATGAAGCTCAACTGAAGTAAGATAGCCATGAAGATAAAAGTTTGCAAGACAGATTAAGGTCTCCCATATACAGAAATCTGATAAGATCTATGGTTAAAGAGAGGGAGAAGTAAAGCAAAGCAATCCCGAAAATGGAACACAGTGTAGAAGAAGCAAAAAATTAACCAAGGACATAAAACCCTTTCATTTCAGAGAGATGTAATGATATGTAAATTTAAGAGTGTGATCATTTGCATATGGACAAGAGACACTGTTTATAAACCCGAGTAATCATGAGGGGGGACAGAATTTGTCAGTAGCAATTGTGAGTGATTTGCAAATATTACTATTACACATCATGACAATTACTTTAAACAACAAAAGACAAGAAACTGTGGAGAACCGTAATCGCCCATTTCTGAAGTACCTGGAATACAAGAAAATATTGGTATAGTTTTTTCTAATTTAAACATGTATTTGATATGCTTGCAAATATATATTTGTGAAAAATAGAGATAAAAAACATTTTACATTCTTTTGAGCCTCAAGTTTTTGTTAATGTATTTCTTTTTTAACCGTCTGAGTTTTATTAGTTATTTGGTGGTGTGAGATTTTATTATGAAACTCAAGGGTCGTTCAGCCTTCAGTAAATAAAAATATATAATAAGAGAGTTATCAATATTTATTTTTAATTTCAGATTTATAAAGATTTTCATGAGTCATAAAAAAGATATAAACTTTAAAGAGAAACAAGATTGTAGTGATATGTAAATGACTGCCTAATTAATGAGACTAATGTACTCAAGCAGCAAGGGGAGGGGTAGAATATGATACACAAGATTAACAACTACCACTGAACAGAGAAAATACAAAAGAAATCATATTTCATATTGAGGGATAAGAATATAACAAAAACAAGTTGAACAGAAATCATAGAACAATCAAAAAAGAAATTGAAATCATTAGCAAGATAAGAGCAAGAAGAAAAACTGGCTTTAAGAATGTCGCAAAAAGAGATTTAAGAAAAATTAAAAGAGTAATAAGCTGATTGACCCAAAAGAATGTCTTTGAAGAGGCTAGTGTTACAAACATAAACAGAGTGAAAAAATGCAGAATGTTATGAACATTGGTTAAAGACATGAAAGTAAGTAAACATTAAAAAGAGAAATATAATTTGACAAAGAAGTACATGAAAACTGAGATCTCAACACTAATTTTTAGTGATGAATGTAGTTGAGCCTGATGGCTAGGTTTGAGAGAGAATTCTTAATGAAAATATTTAAGCAATATGATTTACAATACAAAGGCAATAAATGAAGTTCTGGTTTAGTATTATTGACAATATCATCAAGGGTGATGATAGCATCAAGATAGATACAAAGAATTATCCTAAGTTCTTGGACAAGATGTTTCCTGAGTAGCATTAAGTCACAACCAATGAGATTTGAGTTAAAGTTATTGCTATTTCACATTTGGCAAATCTCACAAGAAACCAAATTAATATAATGAGTTTTTTTATCATCTCACCCCAAACAAAGTAATAATGCAACTAGGATGCAAGGGCGTACTAGGAGTGAAAGCAAATAAAAATTTTAGTGAGGCAAAAGGACAATAAAAGAACTGAATTCAGGAAGATAGAAGGTGATAACTGGCAATGGATTTAAATTTTTCAAGATTGCAGGTGTCAAGGAAGCAATAAATTGGAAAGAAGTTCCAATGGTGAGAAGTGTGAGAAAAGAAACTATTAGAATAGAACATATAGTTCAACAGTAGTTCTAGTAGTTCCAGCTAGTTCAACAGTAAAATGGTCAGACCTAGTTGCCAATCTAGTAGCATGTTTAAATTCATGCAGTTGAGTCACCAAGGAGAAAAGTGCATCAGTACAATTGCCATGAAAATATTTGTAAAAAAGACAGAGGAAAACCACGTCACATTGGTGAGAAAGTGACTGAAGTCGAGACGCTAGGTCATGATTGATTACATTACAAACCCATCTTTGAATTTTGTCAATAATCTCGAGATATATATTAAGAGAACTAGACCAAATATTCAATGCACAGATGAATGACAGTGTGCAAGATGGATTCTGCAAGACAAATTTTCTGGCCTGACACAGTGAACCAACTTTCCTAGCAGTAAACTTAACAAATGTTTGAATATAATCACTTCACTTGAAGTCAATGGAAAATGTGAACCCAAGAAGGTGCAAATAGTTGTTCTCCTGGAGGTTAGCATCAGCCATGCTGATAGCAGGCAGAAAAGGTTCTCTATGGTGACTAAATGAAAGCAGTTTTGTTTTAGGTAATTTACAAGCCATTCTTTGCCCCAGTTAACTACTAATTAGAGCTCCTTTTAATGAGCAGTTGCCAGTTTTACTTTGTCAGACCTGTTGAACTTACTACTAAGACAGGAGTAAATGATGACATTGGGAAGACCATTGAAACTCTGGAAAACAATAAAAACTGTTGCAAATAACGTTAAAGCTGAAACATTAGAAAAGTTAACAAAATCAATGGATGAAAAACTGATGAAGGTTATATAAATGCAAGGAGTCCATATTAACATGTAAAATAAAATAATTATGTTAATCAAATATGCTTCTAAGTCTATATCAATTTTTGTTGCATTAAATTTGTTTGCATAATAAAACCTGATAACTCCTCCCAAAACGTTATCAATATTTTAATAAGGATAGCTGAAACTTACAATATATTGCTCATATAAATCTAAGTGTAGCCTGAAAATGTTACCAACATCAATTAATAACAATTTTATTGTGAAAAGATTGACTTCCATAATAAAATCTGACATGGTATATAAAATAATATATTCCTTAAAGTAAAAAGCAAATTAATCAAAAAATAAAATGTTTTCTCAGAATAGTAGAATTAATAATTTTGAAAAGAAAGTAGAACTAAAGTGAGCTAAAAGTTCTTTATTAGAAAAATTACCAGCCTACAAATTGTCAGCTTCAAATTTCTATCTCACCCAGTGATTTGAAATTTACTATACTTTTAACATTGTTTAATTTCCATCTTGTACCATCTGAGGTGATTTTAAGAACAGAACCTATAAATGTAAAACACTTAGATTATTAAGCATGAAAAAATACGAAAAATTAACATGGTTTTATTGCTGCTTGCTGTACCATAAATTTTAGGACTTCTGATGAGGGACACTAAAACATACACTACCAATAGCATATGTTTATGACTTTACTTAAATTAGTAAGTGCCCAGATGTCTGGTTTTCTCATCATTTAAGTTTCTTTCTTATAATCATGATATGCTCTTGTGAAAAACAGCTATTAATGAATCTAACCAGATGCTTCACAAGTTCAACAAATCTAAAATCTATTTACCACAGTTCCTATTGGTACAGCAGCATCTATGCATAACCAACTTCAATCTATAATCCAGTATTTATGATGGACTGATCAGATCTAAAAATCATTAAGAGGATAATTCATTTTCTTATTTATCATCTTTCTTTTCTAGCTCCCAACAGGATCCTTTTTAATCCTACATTGTTCCAATACTGGGTATTCATATCATTAAATATTCTGATTTTACAACTTGTCCAGTCTGTTATAGACACCACCTTTAAAGAGTTGAACTCCCAACAAATCAATAAAACCATTGCGACAGAACAACATGGTCAATTGTTTCATGATTTATACCAGACATGGGCAACCTTTTTTGAATGGAGGGCTGTATAAGGTAGAGTATATCATAAGGTGGGCTACACTACTAAAAAAAATAAAGTATTTTTTTTATTAAAGATACCGCAACCATTTCCCCCAATAAAAGCATCTGCTTTAGAAATTAGGAAAAGTTGTTTTTTTTTTCTTTGGAGAAAAGATTCCATGTATGATTAAAGAAATTAAAGTCTTGGTATAATATTATCACTGATGACAGCATGATTAACACACATTGCTGCATGTGAAGTGTTTCTAATTTATTCATTTGAGTATACAAAAATATTTGTAAAAGAAGAAGAATTATCATTGACATTTCCTCTATGATCTTCCTTATTGAAAATTACCAATGGTTTAAAATACTGACAATGTTACCTTCAACAAAATGTTACAACATTCAAGAAACATTGTACTTAATCATTATTT
This sequence comes from Acanthosepion pharaonis, assembly GCA_903632075.3. NCBI lineage: Eukaryota > Metazoa > Mollusca > Cephalopoda > Sepiida > Sepiidae > Acanthosepion > Acanthosepion pharaonis. The sequence continues at coordinate 147,329 of CAHIKZ030000857.1, read as the reverse complement.
ATTTATCTGGTTATGCATGAGAGTATGTGAGTGAACAAGTGAGAATGAAAAGAAACAAACAACATTTTAATAAATGTTATTTTTTTAATGAAATTAGGCATGCCATTCAGAAAGTCAATCAGGTTGCATTCAGCCCACAGACCGTAGTTTGCCTATGACTAGTTTATATTGATAGTCTACAATACCAATAAATACTATTGAATCTGAAACTGCTGATAGAATTACTTTAGTTTCTATGAATGCTTGCTTTATAGTTTTGACAATGTTTAACCTTTGTGCCCACAAAAAAAAAAGGTGTGTCAAAAAGATGGCTTTTCCGTTAACAACACTCTTATTTTGTTCTATCTTCACTCCCTTGGCAACATTTATTAACAAGATTATAAAAATATGTGAAACAAGTACAATGCAATATTTATTATTTACCATTTTATAAAGAAATAAATATGAAAAGAAATCTTTGTATTAAAAAATTTTAAAGACATTACAAAATTATCAAAATATGTAATTGTAAACCATCTCCAATGCAATAATTATTTAATATTTTATAAATAACTATGAAAATAAGTTTTTATTCATATTTTTATAAAAATATCAATGAATTATAAAACAAAAAGTTTTAATTAAAACTCTAATCATTGCTTTTTAAAGCAATAAAAATTGCTTAGGGTATGAATATTTTTATGATTCAGAAAATTTTTGAATAAAAAATTGTTTCCATATTTATTTCTTTATAAATTAGATAAATGATAATCATTGCATAGTATTTATTTGAGGGTTCACATATTTAGAATTTTGTAAGTATAAAATTATTCACATAAATAAACAATTTAATAAATGTGTTTAATATTTTTGTTGTAAATTCTCAAAGAACATGCATAAATTCACTTTCATATGTTTGGATTTATTGAGATTCTAATCATCACTTTTTAAAACAATAAACATTGTCAGGGGAGGGAAGGTAGTCAAAATAATAGTAGTGTCAAGGGAAAGACCATCCTTTTGACATACCTTTTATTGTGGCCCCAAAGGTTAAACTTTGCCATAGTTTCTTTGCAAAATGCGCAGAACTGCATATTAGATAAGGATAGATGTCTGAATCAAACTCACCAGTCACCATAATTTATCAATCAGCAAGCATTTTTATTTATAAAATAGTTAATTATATATTTAAACTAACATCTATCTAAATAGCAAGAGATATTATATGTATAGTAGGTATGTTCAAAATGCAATGCAAAAAGAAAACTTTTCTGTATTTCCTTTTAGGAATGAAAGTCTATGTATTTTTTAGTTTACTTCAAGTAAATATTAAAAAATATATATTATCTGTAAAGAGGTTTTTTGAGTGTTTCAAATCTGAATGTGAAATTGTCCTATGAATGTTTGTTTCAATAAAAATGGACATTCCATTTTAAGTAAATAAAGAAAAAAATGCAAGAGATTTTGATAAGTTTTAAGATTAATCAAAGATATCTTAACCCTTAGGTGGCTAAGCACTAAATTTAATTTCTCTGAATGATAATTGATAAAATTGTAACTATTATACAGAAAGAAACAACCCTGACTTATTTTCAATGTATTAAAAAAACCCAAAATGATTACATCTGTTTCAAGAGCAGAAATTAAGGAATAAATAAAAGAAACTAATTTGGCTGAATTATGAACAACTAGTTACATTTTATAAATTTTTTTGTCAAAAGTTAATTTTCCTGTTACCACATCCATTTCTTTATCATCTTACACACACACAAATTAAAAATAAAGTGTCAGATTTTAAATTTTTAAAGAAAATGTTTTCTGATAGAAATTTGCAGTTATTTTAAAAAATTTATATATAGATTATTTTATTTTACTATCCACTAACAAATTTCTCCAGTAGTAAGTTATATTTGATGTTATGATGTATGTTGATGACAGCAAAACTTAATAGCCATTTTTCTGTCTTTGCTAGATCAACTGTAATTTAGAAAAAATACTTCAACATCTGTTGGGACAAATAACTATGAAATGATACAATCATTTTCATTCACATTTTTTTTTTATTTTATCTGCTTAATTACAATAAGGTAGAGTGACATAGTGTAATACTTATTGATACACAAAATAAAATTGGCAAACTAAGTTGAAATTTCAGCTGTGACTAATGCCCTTTGTGAAAAGTATGGATCAATATTTCTTCACTAAGTTCCACTATCTTGACTAAAGTATTTTTTTTTTGTTTTTCATCATTCTGGCATGTCACAATATTTAACCAAGAAAAGAATGGATGAGTAAGCATTTAGTTACACTATGCTCCACCCCAGTAACTACTGTCCAGGCATTAATAAAAAGTTCTTACACCCATTATCAATGTCAACAAGAGTATTTTTTTACAATATCTGATGATTTTTAAGAAAATAGCTTTAAATTCTTACAAAAAATTCCCTTTCATTTAAAAGATGTAAAAATAGTTATGTATTTCAGATGAGCTTTAACTATTTTAATATTATCAAGAATTAATCTATTTCAACAAAAACTTATCCCAAATGAACATGCAGCTATTTTGTACAATATCTTTAAGTAATTGGATAGACAATCCTAAAAGAAAAAAAATTCCCCCTTTAGTTATATTAGTGGCAGATGACAACCTTTAAATTAGTCTTTGCATGACAGCAAAACCACTTATGAAATAATTAACTCAGCAGCTGTCAATAGAAACATCTTGTTTCCTTACCAACTCTGTTTATCTTATCAGTAGTAAATCAAATTTTTAGCAACTATTCTAGAGGATACATTTAACAAGACTTTCAGCAATTTTTTTATTGTACTTAGAAAAATAATGAAAGATATACATGAATATTTATTCTCAATACCATCATTAGCTTTTCTGGAAATATTCATACTGATGCATAAAAAAATGTCAACTTTTTAAATTCAATGAAAAAATTTAAAGGTTAAGATGAAAAACTGATCTTAAAATATAGACAATTAAAGTATCTCTGCTTTATTTTAATGAATTCTTTACTCCTTTTTAAGGAACACAATGTGGTTTGAAGTCAATAAAGGTTTTGATGATATGCTTTGAATGTGGGACTGAATTTGATATGTCCATTTTTTTGCTTCTGTGTGTCCAGAATATCTGGTTTATTTTTTATAAACCTCTTACTGTTACACAAATATATGAAGAGATAAAAATAAAAGTTTGTTTAAGCAAGCAAATGTTTACGTGGAATGATAACAGCATTAGCTATGTTAGGTTACATGGAGACAGATCTTTTATAAATTAGTAGAAAATTTTATCTCATTTTTTTAGTAGCAGAATTAATGCTGATGGTGTAAATTTTGGTCTGTTAATTATGTGGATTTAATGAAATGTTAATTTTTTTTTTTAACAGAGATTTAATGTTTACTAAACTATATTCAGGGAAGATATAAGGACCAACTCAAAACAACACTGAAAGCCACTGGAGCTTAAATACCAACTGGTGGTATTTTCATCATCATGAGAACCAAAAACTTCAAAGTTACCAGGAGAGAAAAGGAAGAAATCAAATGACAAAATCAACCTCATCCTTCACCAACATCACCATGAAGTCAATGCTATTGACTTTTCCATGCAAGAATTGATCTACTTAGTAATCAATGACATCAAGGGAGCAATCAATAAAGAAGAAATTAAATTCTTGAATATGAGATAAAGCCATCTCCACTACTGACTAAACTACCAAATTATACGTATATCATAGGGACAGTTATTTTGATCAAAGATTAACTACTTACTACTGTCACATTCTAAGAAGACTCAGAGCTTAAAATCATTGGTATTTTCAGTTTATTCTACTATCTTGAAGGTGAAAAATTAATTTGTACATAGATTTATTAAACCACATATGTGCCATGTTGTTCCACTACCTTTCCTATCTTTGAGGCAGCTTCATGATTCCACCCTCTTAGAACTTGGCATCTTTCTGAGTGATGAACTGGTCTAAGTGGTTTTTACAGGTTTTCAAAGAATTAAAGTCTCTCCCATTAAGAGAATTTTATAGGGATTGAAATAAGTGATAATCTGAAGGTGTAAGGTGAGGTGAGTACAGTAGGGGTAGTAAGACATCCCACCCAAATGTTTCTAATTTCTGACAAATCTATAAAGAGATGAAAGGTCTGGCATTGTCCTGATAGATGATGACTGCTTCCAATTGGCTAATTGCTTCTCATTGATTGCTGCCTTTAATCAGTCCATTTGTAAATAGTACTTGTCTGAATTTAACATGTGATTTGGGAAAAGGAACTCATAATACACAATACTCTTCCAATCTCACGAGATTATCTTTGTATTTCTTTAGTCCACATTGTTGAGATTGTAATTTGTGTCAATTGGAGTCATACTAAGTACTGATTATTAGCTTTAATGTCTTTAAATATACAGTGGAACCTCGGTTTATGAATTTAATTCATTCCTGAAGCCCATTCGTAAACTGAAACTATTTTTCCAATAGGAATCAATGTAAAAAATGATTAATCCATTCCTGGTCCCAAGATGATTGTTTATTTAAACTTTTACAACAGTACTTTGTGTGCAAGTTTATACACAAAACAAATGAAAATCATTAAATCTAAGAAATAAATAAATAAACCCAATACTAAACAGATAAAATACAGACAAACATTTTAATTTTACCATACCTGTAAGTAGGAGAGTTGATGGCATAAGTGGAAGGTGGTGTGAAAGGGGAAGGAAAGAGATGTTATTATTTGGAAAAAGGAAAGAAAGACATGATCATCTCCTTATTTATAAGAATAGTATAGATCATTGATTTTGCCATATGTAGCTGAGTAGGATGAAACAATATCATCATCATAGACACAATATCATCAACAATTGTTTTTCTCTTAACTTTTCTTTGTCTTTTACTAGTATCACTGCTAGCTTTCTTTAGAGCCATGACTGAGGACTAATGAAGAGAAAAAAAGGTACAGTATAATGAAATTGGAAAAGGAAAGTACAGCACAGCACACGAATGTATACAAGATGGCAGTTGACTAAGAAATGATTCTGTTCGGGTTAACTCAGTTCGGCTCAGTTTGGCAATGTTGTTCAAGGACAAAAATTTTGTTTGATAACCAAGGCATTTTCATCTCGAATTTTCTGTTCAAAAACTGATTTGTTTGACATGTGAGACATTTCAGAACTGAGGGTGCTCTGTATATAAATTTAAGTACCTCCATTTTTTTTTCTAAAAAAGCACATAGCATAATGAAAAAGGTCCCAAACTTGATGAAAACAGTTTTATTGTCAAAATGTTTATGTCACCATTAAGAGGAAAGACCAAAGTACTTTTTTATTATTTTATTAAATATTTTAATTCTTTCTAGTACATTAGAAATTTTGGTTAAAAATCTTGTTTTCTTGTGCCAACGGTGGGCCAAAGATTACTATTGGAAATTTAGTGTCTTGTAAAAAAAACACAGTTTTGGAAATTCTTGCAAAAATCAAACAATTGTCAGATTTTAATGAAATTTTCAGGATTGTGACATTATTTAATTAGAAAAACTTTTAACTGCTTTTATAAATAAGATCTATTAAGGACACTATAGTTTTAAGAAAAAGTTCTTTTTCAATGAATAATGAATTTTTACAAGAATTGTTTTCATTTTTTAAAAATTTTAATTATAATAATTTATAAACTTTTAAAGCTTTTAAAATTTTGTATTAATTTCAGTCTTTTGATTATATTATTAGTATTATTAAGTGAAAACTGTATTTACTAATCATAAATGAAAAAGCTTAATATAAATCATCAAGCACCAAGATATTTAAAATAATTTTTTAAAATTTTTATGTGTATGTGTCCATATTTTAAGTACAGGTGACCATACATGGCATTATAAGAAAATAAGAGTGATGACTATAGTAAATTTAAAGTCAACATTTCTAAAATTAGATGACAAAGAATATTTTCCAAAATTTTTAAGATTATTGAGTACTTGAAAATTATATAAAAAAGGCACTCACATCATTTTCTTAAATTATGTTTTACAGATAAAATTTCCATAGAACAACATTAAGCCTGTCATCAGGCTGTCAACATGTCAAGTTACAGTTGAGGTAAAAATGTGTTTCTGTGATATTTTAAGCTTAAAAAATTAATATTTGTTTCAAATTAGATTAATTATACTTTAAATCAGCTTATATTCCTCAAATAAAATTTCAGAAAACTATATCTTATTTTGGAAGCTTTTTAATAAAGAGAATTACATTGTGATGAAAGATGACTAAAAAATGAGTGCCCATCAGCTATTTTAGAAAAAAAAACAAAAAAAAACCTCTTTTCAGTCAATTTAAATTAGTTTTTGAAATACAGTAAAATATTTTGCTTATTGGAAATATTAAATCTAATCTATTAGCTAGAAATTAAATATAAACTAAAAGCTTCAAGAGAGACTTTTCCTTTTTAAAAATTCATTTTAAAGTTTAGATGTCATTTTTTTTTCTGTTTTTGTGGAGGTACCTATATAAATTTAATGCTAAGACATAAATTTTATATGCTTTATTTTCAGCATCACCATGCATTCAGAGTAGTATCTCCTTTTGTATTGTGCTATCATGAATGCAATACAGTCCTGAAAAACTACAGATACTAGTAAAAGTATTGATTGTTAAACATGATTTCTTTGTCAAAATTAAACAAATTGATTATTTAGCTTGGTATTTCATTTCTTTTGATTGCCAGTGTATATTGTAAAAATTATGAAAACTATTTTTCATTTCAATAAATTATCAACAGAGGTGCTCAGAGTAGCAAAGTTCATTCTTGAAGTAAAATATTGACAATTTTGTTATTGTGGGTATTCAGCTGAATTTATATTTAAGTGTTTTTAACAATTACTAAGTCACTTATAAAGTATGCCTTTATTCATTACTTATTTAATATGAAAAACATATTTTTTAAAGTACAAAGGCAACAGTATAGGTCATACATGCAAACTTAAATAAAATTTTACACTATTCATTTGAATTTTAAAAGCTCAAAGATAATAATTTTTTCAATAAATAGAAATCAACCTTTTGACACTGATATATGAGTTATAGCAAAATACTTTAAATGCACAGAATGTTAAAAAGCATTTTTGCTTTTTGAAATTACAAAATATTTCCCTTTACATCTTAAGCTCTTAACTTTATTAAAGTATCAAAATATATAAAAACCTTAACTGTAGAAAGAGAAAATGATTTCATTTGTGCATTAAACATGGTAATCAATAAGGTAATTAGACTGAGTTTAAATTAGAATATTTTGCCACTAAATATTTTTTGAAGTTTTGATATTAACTATATTTAGCATTAATTCCACATATTTTTTGTCTATTTTCATTTTTGCTTAAAAACAAAGTTCTTTGACATTCTATAAGTATGTTGGATCAAGTTGTAAGTCACTTAGTACTTTTTTCATCTCTTCAATAAACATTAGTTTGAACACAATTGAATGCAACACATATCCGAGGAAAATTGAAAAAAAATATCAACTAAAATATTATGTTAAGAACACCAAAGATGAAAATATAAATAAAAGAAAAAACAAAAAACAAAAGTGGAACAATCACAGCTTAAATATTAAAATAAAAACCTAATTTGATAAAATTCATGAAATAAATATTCATGTAAAATTTCCTATATATATTTTTCATGGTAATAACTTTATAAATTACATCAAATATTAATTATTATCTAAAGTTGAAATTTAAATTTGAATTGGAAAAAAAATTATTTTCATACTTGAATTCTCGGTTATCTTAAAGTAAATTTATTTAGACTAGAGAGATGAGCTAAAAAGAAATCCTTCTTTTAGGTAAGCTCGTGTTAACAGTCACTGGAAAGACATCTTTGATAAAACAAGCTACAAAAGAAAAGGGAAGAATTAAATGAAGGAAACAATTTGAATGGAAATCAGAAATCTGTCCAGTATTTCTTACTAAATCTTTCCCCTCCCTTTCCTCCTTCACTCTTTTGCTGGCAAACTCTGCCTGCCATAGTTTGAGAAAAAAATCTCAAGAAAAACAGACTGTAAGGACTAAAGGAAAAATGAACCAACTATCTGTTGGACTACAGTCAACATTTGGTAGGGCTGATCAAATTACGGTTAGTCAAGGGAGGCAACTTGACCTTAAATGGTAATGCTTCGGTCATAAGTGTGTGTGTGTGTGTGTGTGTGTGTGTGTGTGTGTGTGTGTGTGTGTAACGTACGCGCAAGCGTGATGGAAAGCAGTCATTCATTTGAGCTACAGTAGCCATCTAGTGAGGAGCAAATACTGCTAGACAACTGTTAACAAGTACTCGGCAGGAATCCATACCTCCCTGGCCTGTTAATTATTTCAGTTATATAGCCATTAATTGACCAAAGGAATCAGTGATGGAGAAGCAGAACTGAGTGTTGGAGAGAGATGATGTGGCTAAAACCACTATCTGCTTCTGTTACCATTGCAGCCCCCTTGCTTCCTCACTCCTTGAAAATCAGTAGTAGTAGTATTAATAGTAGTACAGATACTCTAAATATGCAATGAACACAACTATCAACCAGCCAGCACTGCTTTTAGAGGAGTCTGCAGAAAAAAAAAAAAAAAAAGACTCCTGTATAAATGAACAAGGGGGGAAATAGTTCGGGTAAGGGGGAACTAGGTCTGCATTTGAGGAATGTGCATCAATTTAGGGGGGAACACACATACATTCCAGATTGCTAAGTAAGTAAAGTATAATGCCTGAGAAGACAAGGAACACACAATTCACACAAGACATCTATTGAAATGTAGAAAAAATAAAGAGAGAGAAAGAGAGAGGACATAATACAAAGTTGGTAAGTAGAAAGAAAGAAATAGAGGGGCAAAAGTAGCTTCCTTGAAAGTGTAGCAGAGAAGTAAAAAATAGACTCTCCTTGGTGGATAGAGTGTATGTAAGGAATGCACAGTGATAACGTGAGATCTATTACAAAAACAGTGTAGCCCAGGAGCTAGCAAAGAACTTGAAAGGCTCCTCATCCAAACCCTTCCAATCTTTTCTTTATTGTTTGTTTTAAATTTTTAAAAAAATTAAACTTAAATGCTTTTATTTCCAAAGAATAACTTAAGAGCTAAAAAGCTTTTAGCAAGAAAGAGGGTTTCCAAGATTAGAGTATGTAATTCATGAAATATCAACTAATGTGTCCTAGGTACATTTAGAAAGAATGAGGAAACAGCAAGATTTTGTTGTATAAGATTACACAAGAATCAGTTTTAGGGTGACATTTACTTTTTATGTAATGCAAATATAAATTTGTGCAAAAATTAAAATGCTAAAAATAATAACATGTGGAATAATCTGTTAACAAGGAAAATAGATTTTATATTTTTAAATTAAAAAGGGAAAGATAATTTTTTTAATTTATAACTACAAAAGAACTTCATCAATAAAAAAAAAATTAAAGCCACTAATAGTTTTAGCCAAGTTATCTTTTCTTCTATGTGCCCTTCAAAACATAGGCGATCATGGTTCTCCACAACTTCCTGTTCTTAGCAATGTTTATGTCTTTGCTATTACTCCTAGTCCCCGTTCTGCCAACCAATTACAGAAGCTCGGTAGGTAGGTTATTCACTGCTTTCCCCCTGTCATTCTTGCTTTCAGTATGATCATTGAGTGTCAAATTCCTCAATCCCTCTTTCCCTAATGAGCCTTAGAAATTTCAATTGTCTCTTTCTGATTTTAGGTACAAGTGTCCTTTTTGTTTCCAATTTCCCTAAAACTTCCTCATTACTCACATGTTCAGTTCATGTTATTTTCAGCATCCTTCTGTTGAATTACATTTCAGTTGCTTCAAATCTTTTCTTCATTTGTGAGGAGATTGTCCAACATTCATTGGACTGATAAATAAACAATTCAGTACTGTTTTCTTTGCTTCTAACAAATTGTTTTCTGTTTCTTAATACTTTGCTTATCTTCTGGAAGGCATCTTTTGCTATTCCAATGTGGGTTCAAATTTTGGTGTCACATTTTCCATCATTTGTAAAATCACATTCTAGATATTTAAATTTTTGAACATGCTTGATTTTGGTGTCTCCAATTTGTAGTTCACATCTTGGGTTGTCCCTTTTGCTAGCAACCATATATTCGGTCTTCTTATAATTGATGTTTAGTCCTTTCTTTTCACTTTCCTTTATTGTAGGAGTTCCTGTAGTTTCCTTTCTGTATTTGTTATCAACACTGTATTATGTTAAGATCGTGTCAGCCAATAATGAATCCTGGTAGGTTTTAGTAAAGTTTAATGCTTTATATATAATTATTATTTTGGTAATATTTCACATTGTTTTGATTAGATGACATTTTTATCCTTTAGGATATTTGTTAGCAAAGCTTTGAAATGGAACAAAACAAAGGAAAGACCTGTCATTTCATTTAGAGCTTTATATAACTGAATGTAGGTGTCTATTACACTCTCTCTCTCTCTCTCTCATATATATATGTGTGTGTGTGTGTGTGTGTGCATACATTTATAAAAAAATACAACTAATCTTAACTTGTACTGCCTGATGACCCATAAGTGAAAAAGCAGTAACAGTAAGGATCAAGAAAATTATATGTAATTTTTTATATATCAGAACAATTTTACGAAAATTGAGTCAAATTTAAGATTTCAGCATCTTCTCTCCTTCATGTGCTCATGTAATCACATCAATGTAAACATCACTTTAGTCTGATGATGTCCTAAAGGACAAAATGCATCACATGAAAACTTTGTCATTAATTTTTTTAACTTTATTCTGGGATATAAAAATTTATATATGATTTCTATCAAATATATATATATAAGTTCTAAATTTGCTATATTTATAGGAGAAGAGTGGTCAATATTGGAGACAGAGAGTTTTAAATATAACAGTGGGTAAGATGATTATTAGTTTCATGCCTTAAGCAATATCTAATGACATGTAACTTCCAGTCAGCATGCTATAGTGATTTCTATGATCTATTTCTATACACATTCTGTTTATATATTTATTTATATACATAGATATCTCAGTAACAACTCTAGATCATCGGTGTTACTTGGGTTCAGACCTGTCACCAGAGAAGGCTGCCCCACCCAAAAAAATCATGTGAACAGATTTTATTGTGCTAATTTTTACTCATAACCTCCCACTATATTCAAAGGCTGCGCTCCCACTCAAAACACCCTTACAACAAGCCTGTTTTGATTGATTACTATTTTTAACAAAACCATATGTATAATTTAGGGCCTAAGAAGAAATTTAATATTTATCTAGTATCTTAACTTTTAAAATGATAGCATTATTTATAGGTGCACCTCCAAAAATCTAAATGACCAGAGCCTGGCAATTGATCTCATCTCTGATCTAGCTCTAACAGCTCAATAGGGGAACAACTGAATTATATCATTCACTACTTCCAAAACCAAGCTAGTAACATTTTATTACTGAGCAGACCATGAATTGTATTCTCAATGAAGATCTTTGCCTTGAATCTATTGAGATTCAAGTTCACTTCAAACATCAAGTGAAACTCATACATGATCCATCACTAAAGATACTGGGAAAATGGTCAGTTCTTTGTACCACTTCCTAAATTACTTGATCTCTCCTGCCATGCTCTTTCTTTACAAGAGTCATATCAGACTGAAAATGGACTATTGATGTCATATCTGGGCTGGATATGCCCAATCCTCAATTTCCAGCCTTGAAATAGTCCAAAAGCATTTAAGCTGTTTTAAATGCTTTTAAACTCCCAGTGGTTGATGAATTACTTTCCACCCTACAACCCATTTTTCACAGGTGAAATGTTTTGCTTTACCAGCTGTACCCTTGATGTTGATCTCAGGAAGAGATGGAAAGTACTTGGGAAATAAGTGATTCTCACTGTTACAGTGCCTTTCTTGCCTTATTTAATTGTAATATACAGAAAAATATTTGTGAATATGAAAGGATTAAGATAAAAATAAGCAGGCATCATGTTTGTAATTTATTCAATCAGATATGCCTAAAAGAGAATTTGCTGCCTTATATATATATATATATATATATATATATATATATATATATATATATATATACACACACACACTAGGTATCTCCACTTTTTATTGTGGAAATTTGAGACCCGAGAAAAAAAAACCTATGAAACATGCATAAAACCTAATTTTATGGTCAATTTTGGAATGGGTATTTATCATGGTTGTCAGATAATTTTCTTCAAAATCAGGCTGAATTATTCCACATAAACACATGATAATCAAAATTTCTAGCCTTTTTTTAATGTATCTGTGTATATGTCTATGCATCAGTGTATGAGTACTTCTCTCTCTTTTCTCTCTCACCTTCCTCATTTATTATTTGTATAAGAAGTATTAAGTGGTGATATCAAACACTTTATCACAATCAATCATTCCCTATTTCTTGTCTGGTTAAATCACAACTTACATACACAACATTGGAACTATTTTTCATTCTGGCAAAAACTTTCAGCCTGACTGCATGATTTTTTTTTACTTCATTTAACATTGTAATAAATGGAAAAATTAATTCAACGTTAAGATTTAAAGCTATGAAGTTAAAACAAAAAGTATTCTTTGGAAAACAATTACAATTGTTTGAGATTTTTAAAGATTAATTTTGATATTTCAGCTAGAAATCTATTCACCTGAGTCATGCTATTAGAAGTATTTCCTTTTGCCCTTATCAGGCTGGAAATTTCAGGCCCTGTAATCACTTTCTTCAATTGCTAGCCATCTTTCTTTCATGTAAGATTTCTTTTCAGTAAAATTTATTTAAGTCTTCTATTGTCCTCACCTTAGAGCATGAAGTTAAAACAAAATTATATAAAGGAATAGATTTAAAACAATGCGAGATTATTTTATTCTTCATGTCATGACAATCATATGGCCATATTGGTCTGGAGTTTGTGGGATCCTGTAATCACTTTCCTCAATTGCTAGCCACATTAATATTTTTCTAGTGTAACATTCAGCAAAATTTATTGTCAATATTTTAGAACATGAAGTTAAAATAAAGCTCTAAAAAGTAAACAATTCAAGATTATTTTGTTTCTGATGAATTGTGTCATGACTATGGGTCCAACTGAAGTCAAGAACAAATGCTGTGTTCTTAGAGGCTTTTGTTGCTTTTGAAACATATATACTCAGTTGTTGGACTAGTTGAACTCAGCTCAATTAGCTTGACTCATATATATATATATATATATATATATATATATATATATATATATACACACATTGGCATGCAAATGTTTTGGGCTGAATACATAAAATGATCATACATTTTTATTTTATTTAGAAGTTAAGACTGTTTAGCAGTATGCTTTTATCAGTAGTGTCTGTAGGCCTTGATTGTTTGAAAATTAGTTGTTCTTTTTTCATAGATGTTGATAATAGAAGACATATCACTTCAATCAAATTGAAGCTGAAAAAAGGCCATACAAAACTATTAGGCTAATAAAAGATATGAGATGATCATGATAATATGAAAATATTCTAAATAGGAATTATTCCATCTTATTAAATAAATATGAGTGTAAGGTGCCTTGGCAAGTCATTGTTGTTAAGTTCTAATCTATGGACACTATTTGTTACCTCACAGAGGGATTGAACTTAAATCCTCCTGGTTATAAAAACTAATGCTTTATTGGATTAACCTGTCTCTCCTGCTGGTACAGATGGGTTCAGCCCAATTTAAGCTAGTTGTTTTTCTCTACAGGAGGACACTTTCAGTTGCAGGGTAGCAAATATTGTCCATAGAATAGAACTTAACAATTGGAGTTGAACATTAACTTGCTTTTTTACACTAAAATCATGGCTAACATTTCTGTTGAAACAAAGATGAAGATTGTGACTTTGTAGGGGAAGACAACTCATTGAGAGATAGCTATGTGGCTGAGAATTTCTAGAAACTGTTCAAACCATTCAAAAAATGTTTGCTACTCGTGGAAGCATTTTAAATGCAAAGAAAATCAGAAAAATGTGGTCAAAAGAACATCTAACATGGGATACTGAAAAGTGGTAAAAGTAATTTTTACTGGTGAATTTTTATGTAAATAGAGTTAGAGTATGTAAGAAGACCAGTGGGAGAAAGAAACAATGTAAGATATATATCAAAAGATAGTAAAATTTGATGGTGGATATGTAAAGGTGTGGGGTTGCATCAAGAATTGGTAGAAGAAAATTAGTAAAAGTTGATCGACTTCTAAACAGTGAAAACTATATTAGTTTATTATGGTCTAATTTTCTCCCATTTTATGAAGATGGAGAAATTTTTCAGCATGACATTGCTCCTTGCTACAAATCACAAGCAAAAAAGAGGTTTTCTTGTAGAGAAAAATGTTCAAATTTTGAAGAGTGAACAGCACAAAGTCCTGATCTCAATATTATTGAACCATTGTGGTGGGAAGTGAAGAAACATATGCTCCAACAAAACCCATGCAATCCCTAAGAGATTTGGGATTACTGCCAAGAAGAATTGGAAAAAATTCCCAATCTGAAAAATCTGAACCTTGTTCCATTCAATGCCACATCGGATTGAGACAAAGGCAGTAACACTAATTATGAACACTATATTTCACCATTTTGTACTTTCTGTAATAAGAAAGATTAATTTTGAAAAAAAAACTTCTTTCTGACTTAAGAAAAGAGTTTAAAGGTGAAATTTTACTGATGGTCCAGTATTTTGCATGGCCATTTTTCAACATCACTATCCTTAAGATGCGCTATCATCCATCATACAGGATTAACAAAAAAGTAGTAACTTGTTTTATAGCCCTCAAAAATCATAAAATGTACTACTAATCACTCTTGATTTTAGAGTAAAATTAACAAAAAGAATTAATTTACCAAGGTTACCCAAAAGTTTTTCAAACTAGTGTATATAGTAACATATGTAGCCTAATAATGAAAAAATGCATTTATTTTAAACAAAGATTTATTTATAACATAATTCAGTAATAATAAATTACATAAATTGAACAGTGAATATTTCAATTCAAAATTCATCTACAAATGTATATGTCAAACTATGAACTTATTGATCCACCATCATGTTCATAAAAACTTTCAATGCCAGAAATGAATAAAAGACATTTTTGTGGTCTGTGTGGATTAGAACTTGGATAACTGGATAAGAATTATAAGTTACAAAGAGAAGTAAGTATTACTTTATCTATTCCAAATTTGACAAAAAACTATTGTTTGGAGCATCTCAAAATCAGTTATCAATTATATCAATAGTTATCAATAGCTTGCAAGGTTAGCACACAAAATCTTACTTTATGGGCAGATCAATTAATATCAATAATTTAAATTATAAAATATAAAAAATGCTAAAGAGTGTTACTAATTAAAAAAATTCCACCTTTCAGATAGCATTTCTTGTAATATTTATAGGTTGATCCAAGTCTTCAGCATTTTTAGACAAATTTTTTTAGCCATACAAATTCATACAATTTATATTCACTCATCATATAATCTTACTTATCTTTCTATAACCCAATGCCAACTTTAATTGTATATTTCATCATAAAACAACAATTTCAGGTTTGATTCACAAATTCCTAAAGAAAAGTTGATATCTTGAACTTATTGTTACCATTGAATAGTTATGGATTATAGCCTGGAATAAAACAAGCAATAATCTGAAAGTAACAGGTCTGGAGAATAAACCCACATGTGAAAGAACTTTCCATCCCGGCTCTAAGATTATTTGTTGCATTGCATTTGTAAAATGGCAATCCTGCAGCAAAATTATCAGCCAATTTCCTCATTCTAAAAAAAGTATTTTCTCTTCCAATTCTTCATTTAAATGAACCATTTGCTAACTGTAATGTTGTGCAGTAATAATTTGTCCAACTTTTATCAATTTGTCATAAATAATTCCCTTTCCCATTAACTCATAAATGAGAAGTTTCATCAATTGATTTTTCATTGGAGATCGGTAGATAACACTGAATTGATGATTCAAACTTTTTCTGATGATATGGGCATCATTCATTTAGGATTCAAATCTAAATGACTAATTGGCAACTCTAGGATTCATGAGGTTACTATTTATTATGATTCATGAAATTACATCATTTCTTTGGGTATTTGCCTGCAAATAAAACTGGAAGGACATGCCAGAGACAATGCTATGTCTGCATTCATACTTCTTGAGGAGGAAAGAGGTGAAAAATGGTGACAACATGGTGCAAAGAATGCACAACTCCATTGAAAAAATATATTACACTTACGAACATAACATTTGTTTTATTTCTCTCTTTTTACTTCATTTTTATAATAAAAAAGAGTTGAAATATCATTTTTATAGTTTTTGTATATAATTAAAATGAAAATAAACATGAAAACATTTAAAAAAAAATGATTTTTCTCATTTTCTAATTGTTTGGTTTGCACATTCATACCATTTAAGGGTTAAGCATAAAAACAAACTCCTGTCCCCAGTAGATTCTATGTAAAGTCTATCCTGGATCTGAGCATGATTTTCATAATTTTTCTTATAAATATTTTCTAAGGATTATAAGCACAGTTCTACAATTAAATGATTATTCACCCCTTATTTCCCTGCATATTCACTTGTTTGTGTAGAGTTTCTTCCTAAAGTTCCTTTAATTCATCAACTTTCAAGTTTTGAGACCTTCCAAGGTATTCTTTGTTTTTGAGCTTAAAAGCTACATTTTTTTTTAAATTAGTAAACCATTCCTGAAATATGCTTGCATCTACTCATTACAATAAACACAGTGATCCACTGCTTAATTTCAGTTGCACTTTTCCCAGATTAAACATGAAGAGTAAACAATAGGAAAAGTAATTTATGTTCAGTCATAATTTTTACTACTTCTCCACAAACAATTTTTAAAGAGTATCCATCCACAAACTGAGTAATCTTCAAAAACACTTCTAAGATTTTATTAATATTATGCAAAAGGTGTTGTGAAATTTTACATTCAACCTAAAAAGTATACAAGTGAATATGTGATAAGCTTTTACTGAAATTTATATCAGGTCACTTTATGAGTGCTACTGGTACCATGTACCAATACTACTGTCACATAATTAAGTCCCAGGCAACTAAACTGGTTCCTCCACCAGGCTTTTCTGGTGAGGTGGATGGTTAGTCAAGAAGCAAGATTAAAAACATGATTTGTGAAAAGGTAGATGAATCTTTTTGGAGGCTCAACAGCCATCTAAAACAATGGAGTAGACAGGGCTCCATAACTATATATGCAGCCAGCATAGTGATAACATGATATTGCTGGATGGAAAGCTTCCTAGACTGAAGTCAAGAGGCAGAGTGGAGATTTCCACTGATGGAATCAACAACTATATGTCTATGACCAAGGTGTGTCTTCAAGTTGGAGGACATCAGCTGTGGTTTGACCTGGAGAAGGGTAGGTTCAACTGAGTTTATTTGCCTAATACACACTATGCATGGATGAATACCTCTCCAGCTTTCAACCCAGATATGTGGAGTAAACTGATTAAGTACTCAGTTGTGCAGCAGCTCTATGGCCACACCCGGTCATGGGATTGATGATGATGATGATTTACTGAAATGACTGAACTTATTCTGAAATAATTGTTATCTACATGTTATCTTACTTTCTCAAATAAAGGAGTGTCAAAAAAAAAAGAAAGAAAGAATAGATTACATTTAGAAAAAAATGCTGTATCAGCAAGACATCAGTGTCTGGCTCAAATTTAGGGGTTGACATTCAAATTTTATTATTTTTTTCTTATGGATTATGATATACTGCTGGGGAACTTTTTTACTTACAAAAGTAATCTACTCTTGTTAGAATTAAGAAATTCCTCGGTCATGCAAAGATGCAGAAAATTATGTTAATTCAACATAAACTCTCTGTAAAGCAACAAAATTTGAACAGTGGTTAATAACCATGCAAGTTTGTCATTGTCTCACTACAACTTTTACAACACATGCTTTGAAGCTGTGTGCACTAATCCACCCATAACCCATCCTCTAGACTAGCCTTACTGCAAACATCAGCACAAAAGCACCAGATCTTTAACTAAATACAATAATGCTTGAAAGTCTTTCTACAGACAACTAATTTATGCAAGTGGTTCTCAAACTTTGCTTGTATCATTTCAAGTCTATGTCCTTTAATAGTTCAACATAAATGAAAACTCTTTTATACATGTATGCTTATACCTTGACCATTTGTTTCTTAAATCCAGATCATTTACTCAAGAGTATTTCTCTTGCTACTTTCCTCAAAATATATGTAAATAAATAAATAAAATTTAAAAAGTTGTCTAAATCTGATCCCAAAATGAACACTGATATTTTGCCAAAGACAAGGAACCTTGTTTCCTGTATAGGATAATGACATATAATATTTCCTGTTTGTTGTTAGTTTTCTGTTACAGTACTTCTAAAAAAGCTTATCTGATTCTTTATGATGCATTTAAACTTGTGCTATTTTAAATGTTGATAACTATCAGAAAAAGTAAAAAAAAAAAAAGTGTTGCTTTGTTTGTTAAATCGCAAAGTATTTTATTATATACAAAATAACTTGTTTGCATGCACACACGTGGAATAGCAGCTTACAGCAAGTCAAAGCATAGTAGGACAAATTTTTCAATCTGTAATGCTCATTTTAAACTACACATTTGTGTTGATACCATCAAAGAATATCAGTCTCTGCAAATAGAAGTATATATTAAGCATGCATTTAATTTTATTTAATAGCGTAACACTATCAATATTCTCATGATGATATTTCTATTCTGAAACTAAGATTCATTTTGGTTAACCTTTAAACTGTGGTTGCATAAACATGTTTCTTCTTGAACTTTAACCATAAAAAGCATATCAGGTGAAAGAAAAATTCCTCTTGTTATGTATCCCTTTGCTGACAAATCTGTCTACACAAACCTAAATATAGAAGCTTAGAGTAGTAAAGATCTGCTATTGTACAATATCAAGTGTGCGATATATTCTTATCCTCATGAGTTAGAGTAATAACTTAACAGGTTTAAACCAATTGTAGGAATGGCTTTTCTCACAAAGTTTTCAGTCTGGATATATATAATGAGTAACATTCTTTCCGACAAAATAATTTTAAAAGTACTTTTTATATTTGGTTAAAGCAATCAAGAAGTGAAAAAAAAAATTATACATCAACATAATTTCAAACATTTTCTTTTTCACTAATTTGAAGAGGAAAACCAAAATAGAAGCAACTAAGTTCCTTTCTATGCTGAAAATAGTACTAAATTCAAATAAATCTTTTTGGTGTAATGTAAGTTAGATTTTTGACATAATAAAAATGGCAAACATGGATTAACATGACCAAAATCAGATGAAGTGTCAAAAGAATGTTTTTTCCTATGACACTGCATCTTTAACTACCTTCACTCTTCGGTAATGTTTATTGTTTCAAAAAGTGATGATTAGAATTGTAATAAAACCTAAATATATGAAAGTGAATTTATACATTTTCTTTGTTCTTGAGAATTGACAGCAAAAATAATAAACACTCTTTACTTATAAGACTATTTATTTACACTATTTATTTATTATATTACTTATTGTAATGTTTGGCAAAACATTGGTTAATTGCCAATTGATCCAAATTTTATAAAATGGTAAATAATAAGGATTTTTACATATTTTTAATTTAGTAAATGTTTTAAATTTATGAATAAAAAATGTGAAAACAATTTTTTTCACATTTATTTCTTTATAAATTGGTAAATGATAAATATTGCATTGTATTAGTTTTTAGAATGTTGTAAATGTAAAATTATTCTTGTAAATAAACAATTTAATAAATAGCGTTTTTTTGCTGTAAAACCTGAAGAAAAAAAAGTATAAATTCACTTTCATCATATGTTTAGGATTTATTGCAATTTTAATCATTGCTTTTTGAAACAATAAACATTGCTGAAGAGTGAAGGTATTTAAAAAAGTGGTGTCATGAAAAAAAACATCCTTTTGACACTATGTCTTATTGAAGACATGTTTATACATGTTTGCCATAAAAATTAATTACATATAATCAAAGTTAATTTTTTATTAATTTCTAATATTTTTCAGAAGTACTGTACTCTGATGATTCTTCAAACAAGAACAGTTTACAAAATCACAGAATATTGATATTCCAAAGGACCACGCACCATGACACATTGTGTAACCATTATTTTGAAGGCAGTTATGACAGCCTACATAAGAATTTGTACTTGTTATGTTCGTTAGAATGTAGAAACTACAATTTAGGTTTTACAGTTGTGTTCTCTTAAAACTTATCTTGTAAAGGTTTGTGATTTCAACACTAATTCTCTGGTCTGACAAGTAAGCAAAAACTTAAATTGTTTACTTTGATTACTAAATGCCTAAGGTTATCATAAAATATAACTGAAAAAGTTCTTTACAGAAAATGCTATTAAAAATATCTTTATTTTTAAGGAAATAACAAAAAATATAAATATTCATAGTCTACAGCATAAATATGGCTACAAGACATCACACACAACTTCAGGAATTTTGTCCCAAATATAAAAACAGTAGTTTTGAACCATTTTTGCCCAATGTACCCTTTTCACCATGTCAGAATGTCATCCCCCCCACTTTTCAAGATAGTCCAACTCAAAAGGTGCATTCCAAATAATATGCATATATTGTTGAAAATCTTCATTCTTTTCTATAGTAGTACATATATATTTACATGGATTATTTTTATTGAAAAGTTTTTTGACACTCATGATGGGCTCTAAATTCTGTAAATAAAAAACAAGAAAAAGTAAAAGATTTTTTCCTCCACCCACTTAAATCCTGGAATCCCTCCTGGTTGAGAACCTCTGATCAAGAACAAAATTTCTTTTAGTGTTGTTTGTAAGTTGCTAATTCATTGTAGAGCAATAGAAAAAAAAATTCCAATATTTAAAACATGCAGTTGTCATATTTAACTCTAACCAACAAATATAATTCATTATTTAAACATTATGTATTATCTAAGAACTTCCTAATTAAGACATTAGAATAATACTACCACTTCTTTTTGTTAGAGAAAAAAGTAAAAGAAAAGCATATAAGTTTCTAAAATTAGACACTATTTTTATGAAAGGATTAAATGGTTCTATTTCAGTCACCTTATTCTATAACAATAGTAACACAATTTAAATAGAAACAGTTTAATTAGTACTATTATATTCTTATATGTTTCTGTTCTTTCTTAATTCTCTAAAATATATAATGAACAAAACTGAAGAATTGGAAACAAAAATTCAAAAGTTCAGTTTCAAATGTTAGATTGGTCAGATAAGGTATCACAAACTACAAAGAAAATTAGATTTCATATATGAAAAGAATCATTCATAAATTGGTCTGTTTGATGCATGTAAAATCTATCAAAACTCCATAAGTTACACACAGATAAACTTGTTTCCTGCATAACATGTACAAATATGAAATATTTATGTTTTGCATGAAGTGAATAATAGAGACAAACCCAGTTATGCAATAATTGCCATCTTTTACTACTTAATTACTTAAAAAAAGAAGAAAATATTGTAATTTTTTTAAATGAAAAATACATCAGTTATTGTATTTTTGTTTATTTTCCCACTATTTTTGTCAAAAATTTACTTTCTGAAAGTTTCTACCTTGTAAGATGAATTATGTTTACTTGTAGGCAATATGTTGTTTAGAGGAGATGGTTATAAAACACAGGTAACATTACTGGATTACTGGATCAACAATGCTTTGGAGGAGTAAATTTTGTAGAATAGTAGAAATAAACCAATATCCTTTGACATTTAATTAATCATGGAATACTTATCATCCTTTCATTTTTCTGACTGTAAAACAGGTAATAGTTGGAGATCCTGAGTAACTGTTTCAATAATCAAAAATCAATTCCTTTATGCAAACAACCTGTTCTCAAAAGTCAACCACTCAACAATCAGTGGGTTACCTTTTCACAGAATTTTTTTAATTAAAATTTTCATATTTTTAATTGACAATACAATTGCAATAGAAAAAGAAATATACAAAACTTCAGTATATTTCATCACATAATCACATTTCAGAAACATAACTCGAACTTGTTCAGAAGGTAAATTGACTGTTTTTACTGACAATTATTAATTCAGATAACTATCATATTTACTATTAGTTTTATTCTAGTATTTGGCAATCTTAAATATATATACATACCCACAAGCAATCAATTTTTAATTTTGAAAATTACTTTGATTATGAAAATTATTTTTTTAATTTAATCCTTTAATGTTTGAATGAAAAATATTTGCATTTTTTTCATATAACTTAAAAATAGCAAAAAATGTGGTAAAATCAAATGCCATAAAGCAATATACAATAAAGTTCATCAAAAACAGCAAGAAAGTGAAGAACTCAATTTTAAAGAATTAAAATTCCATTAAATATTTCAAAGAAATGAGTGCAAAATGTAAGCAAGTTAACTCCCTTGTCATACAACACTTAAAGGAGATTTTAACACTTCCTCATTTTTCAACTATCAACTGTTTCCAAGTAGGAAAGACATACTGAAAAGTAAGCTCTAGGTTTTCTTTTTTGCTTTTTATAATAAGTGATTCCCCATTTCTCATTTTGTCACTCAAATCTAACTCAGATTCCGTTTGTAGTAATAATCTGACCTGTTTTTCTTATCTCAAAAGAATAGCAAATGATAATCATAGTGTCATTTTTCTATAAGCCGTGTGCTTTGTTTCTTGACTTGTCCTGCTCCAGCATAACTAAAATATATAAGAGATTAAAATCTGACAATCAAAATACCAAAGTGATTCTGATAAAAATATGGTCACAAGTCTTATCCTTTTTATATCCTGTTAGGTTTCCAATAAGAATGTAGAAAAAAATGTTTGACTAAGTGATTTTCTAAAGTAATTTTTTTTTTGATTTTTAGAAAAAATTCCAAGGTTTGTGATAATCTGTTGAAGAATGTGTATGTGAAGATGATCAAAGATAATCAAATTACACATTAATAACAAATAAAGAAGCACAGGAATGAATGACTTTAAATCAATTTTCATAACAGCAACTGTCATTCTTCAATTTAGAGCTATAAAAATAAACGGCCATAGAAGTTATAAAGTGGAGAAAAACTTAAAAAATCTAGAATGTCTTTCTGTCACATGGCATGAAATCTGAATAGATAAATACAATAATTTGATATTGCTATATAAGACATTTAAAATAAATAATTAAAACAACAGAAAAAAAAGGAAACTGGCATTGAAAGACCAAAAAGATAAAACAAAAAATTAAAATTTGGAGATTACCAGTTGTCACTCCTCAGAATTTGATCAAAGAATAAATAGTAAATGTATGTACCAACTAAAATGATAAAGGAAAAACTAATATATCATTATTAGTAATATACTAAACACAGAATATCTAGCAAATCACATTAAGCTCTAAAAGCCATTCCTTCTGTTTACACAGGGAAGGTTGCCTGGACAATGAAAATTGTCTCAAGATATAACTCAGAATGAGATCTGCATAAAATGGAGAACATGTTTTCATGGCATGGCTCAGTATACTGACAGTTTTAAATCAGGAGGTCTGTGATTACAAACCCAGATGACACAACTGACAAATTATTTCAAAGATGATCTCTTCTAATGATTGTCAGAACATGCTGGGAAATTCTCCTCTCAAAAAGTTGAGTAGTCCTGCTTATATAATCATCATTGCACTGACATTTAAAAGAATAAATAACAGAACTTGTTTTGAAGATAGGTCGGTTGTCCTTACAGACAAATTTTACTATGGGCCAAGATGAGAATGGAAAACTGAGTCTCACCAATCCAGGGCAGTCTTAAATGGACAGAACATTTTTCAGAGCCAAAACATTTAGGTTTATGAAATTGTGCAATAGAGCATAAATGAGAAGACTGCATAATGTCCAAAGGATAAACATTAGCATAAAATATCTTACTAATAAATTTTAGTTTTTGTTCTAACTTATTAGAACAAACCATTAGAGCCCGATGGACTAAAGTTTTAACCAAATTGATCTTATACCTCCTGAGACAAAAAGAGTCCCAGTTAGTATATAAAATTGAAAATGTGTGCTTACAGTGCAATAAACTTAAAATTAAGTCTTTGTACCAATGCATCCAGAAACAAAGTCATTCTCCTGTCCAATAGTGAACTGAAGAGAAGGATGTAAACTATTCAATATTCAATGAAAAAATTCTGTCTCCAACTCATCATTGAGCACACAGAATGTGTCATCTACATACCACACATCAATTGATTTGGCAAGCAATAAAAAATAATTTTTGTACATAAAATCCCTTAAAAATATATACTATTAAATTTTGTACCAACAACAAAATTTACAATAATTTGAATACATGCTGTATTCTATAATATACTTAATAATTTTGAGTCAACTATATTGTATACATTGTGTTGATATTTCAAAGTTAAAACATTATTCTGGAATTAATACAAATCTGTAACCTAAATATGTTTTGATAACAATGCAATATAATGTCATATAATAATATAATGTAATATGATCATGTAAAAATACTTTTCTTCAAATCCATACAGATTCTTAAAAAATTAATGAAGTATAAATAATGAATACAACTTCTAAGTCTAAAATGATTTTTTCAGTAAATTTTAGCCATCATATTTCATCAATTTTTAATCCTATTTCTGTAAATAAAATGTTTATGTATTATGATTTCAAGTGATAAGTAAATAAAAATGACACAAAAATTCTAAATAATTCAAGTTAATCTGAAGGAGAAGAATCTTGCAGATTTTTTTATCATTTGGCAAATTAAAATGTGCTGCTTTTATCCCTGCAAATATTTCTATTGGTTATCTCGCAGGCTTTCTGGGTAAATAGTTTCCTATTGTATCCATTATTCTATTAACATCAATTTCCATCTACCAAAAATCCAATAAAATGACAAATTTGCTTTCCCACCCAACCTGAAGGCAAGCTATTCTTCTATAAAGTTTTTAAAAAATCATCAAATTAATGGAAATTATTTTTATCATTACTGTTAAAAGGGTAACAAGTAAAGTTTTTAATCTTTTATAAATCTTCCCAAGGCTAAATTTTGTCTGTATCCCCCCACCCTTACCTTACATCAGTAGAATAAAACAACCCATATAGTTAACATATAAACAATTTACTACCAGTCTTCTATATATATTACTAAAAAATTGTGTTCACAACATATGGTGACAATTAATTTCACATTTGATTTGCATAACAATTTCAATAAATATTTAATCTTGTTATTTATTTTTAATTCAAATTTTAAAAATTGCTACCAATGTTTTTTGTAAATATTTTTTTTTTAATTTATCATGGTTGTATATAAAGAATACCTGACTTGTAATAATTCAGAACTAAGTTAGCAAGAAAAATATCAGTAAATAAAAAAAAAAATATCAGTTTGTTTACATCTAAAGAAACTCTAAAATAATTGTAATCTTGGCTTCTAAAAGTAATTTGTTTGTTTTTTGTTTTTTTTTTACAGAAACAGGCATAGCGTAAATAATTTTAAAAAATATTAAAAGTTTCATAGAATTTTATAATTTTAGGCTCACCAACATCATTAGTTACAATCTTATTTCCTGCAACATTTGTAATAACCACTGTTGCTATATGATATTTTAAGTTATGGCAGAGCTGAAAAGTTTTTACAAAATTATTTAAACAAGTCAAAATAATCTATTCAATTAGATTTTCTTAAAACTATACCAAATTATTTAAACAAGTGAAAAAAATAGTAAGTTTTCAGAATAAATTTTTATTATTCTTAACACAAACATTAGAAAATTATTCAAACGTTTCTCTCATGGTCAGCTCTATGCAACTACATTAAGAGTAAGAAATTCAAGTGAACTTAGTATAATGACATAAGGAACGTTAGAAATAAATACTTTGCTGAAAATTTTGTTTATACAGAAATTTTATAGTGAAAACAGAATTATTATTACAACTTAGTTTTCTCTGTCCATAGGAAAAGTATTCAGCTAGTTAGAGAAAAACAAAACAGATTTTTAATAAATAAATTATTTTGCTTTGAGAAAAAATTCCCATATAAAGCTTTTCAAAAATACAATTTAAAATTCTTTTAAATTAAGAAAATTATCTTTCAAGTATAAAAAATAAAAACCAAATGCAAATTAGAATATTTGAACAAATTTCTATTGATATAAAATCACTTCTAAATGATTCTCTGAATATGCGAATTTAAAACGTGAAATTTATTAATTCAATATTTATACTATTTAACTTGTTAGCTTTACTATAATTAAAGGGGAAATACTTTTTTGTAAATATTACATTAGAATATTTTTAAACAAATTATTATGAAATGATTTATTCAGTCTTGCTTCATCATATTGATATTTTTGCCATTGTACTCTGAGATGCCTGACATAATTACTAACCTTTAGAAAATGTTACATAGAACTGTTTATTTCTTCCAACAATATATTGTTGTTATTATTTATTAAACTTATTTGCTGTAGTATCCTTAGTATCTAGAGATTACAAATATTGTAATTATCACCTTTTTCTCTTTGCATTGATATTTTACTTTCTCCATTGGAATGGTGTACTTGTACACTGCTTGACACAGAAATTGAACCTATGCTTTCCCCCCCAAAATCAAATGGAGCTTAGTGGGTAAAGGTTTTAGTTTAATTTCCTGGAAGTTACAAGTTCAACTTACTATGATGATGATGACTCACTATGACAGACACCTGAGTTAAAGTTTCAATAACCAAAACCTCACAAGAAAAACAACCAAGATGATCATTCTGTAGTAAAGTACAATGTTCTGTAAAATGAGAAAAACTAGACACATAATAGAGTTTTACTTGAAAACACTTTACCTATAAGTCTGATAGTTTTGTATCAATAATTAGAATGTAATGTAAGAATTTTCATTATCAATCTTTTACTTTTCCTCTCTGTGATTAAAAATAAAAAACATTAAAAAAAATAGTATTTTTTCCCTTTAAAGGAAATTCATAAATCTAGAGTGGAGTAATGGATAGCGGCTCGGATTGAGGAATCAGTGAGCAGAGTTCAAATTCCAATTGAATCTATTACATTCACTTACATGCTAATACCCTTGGGAAAGGTATGAATCCTCTTTTCAGAGCTATGGGTACAGGACAGACTGGGTTCTGTAGCCTTGGATGGCAACTGGTCTACCGCAGAAAGAAGTGGCAACCCATCTGCTTCATCAGTCATGTATCAAAAGATACATGATCATCTAAGTGTGTATTAAGCATGGCACATAACTGACTAAATGACTAGTAGAAGTATAAGAACTTTCAAATAAGATTTCTGAAAGGCACTTCACCTTCTTACTTTGTAGAAGTAATGTTGTAACTCAAAGAAACACAAGAAAATCATAACACATAAGGAAATCATGACTTAAAATTCAACATCCACTGAATGCAAGTGGATAAAGACAAAAGGAAGCAATTCATTTAAAAAAGTTTGAAGACTTCATTTATCAGTCAGTAATGATTTAGCATATTTTTATAAATAAAAATATATCACTGATAGCTTGAAAATATATATTCAATTATATTCATGATATTAAATAAATGTAATTTGCAATATATAAAAATTATCTGAAAATAACTATATATATATATATATATATATATATATATATACATACATACATACATACATACATATATATAATATTAGTGGTCAATATATATATATATATATATATATATATATATATTTCCAAGAGGGTAGAATCCAGGTAGAGCTCAATGTCCAGGACAGAGCAAGAATATAATATAAAAGGCTCAAACACTAATATTCCATGGTTATAATTTATTACATTCGAATTGTAATCACAATCCAATTCAGCGGACCTATAAATTCAAAAATATATATGAAGTGAAACTCATGTATCTGAGGATTGCTTCATTGCATGATACTAATAGTAACTGTTTTGTGACTCTTTGATTTTCTTGGATTCTGTTCCCACTCTTTTTTAAGTTGGTGGTTTTCTATTTTGAATTTTATGGTTTAGATTATTGAACACTCTTTATCTTGTTAAGTTTCTCAATGATTTTTTTCTTTTTGGTAGCTTTCCACAGTCTTGTTGTTTTTGTTTCCATTTATATATATATATATATATATATATATATATATATATATATACACACACATTTTTATTTATTTATATATATATATATATATATATATATATATATATGTATGTGCACACATTTTTTATTTATAATATATACATGGGCACTCACATTCTTTTTATTTATAAAACAATTCCACACCTGTTAGATTTTAATGGGTCTGTGCTAAACTTTAAAGTAGTTTTTATTTAGATGGTAAAGAAATAAAAATCATACACACATATACACACCACAATTTTCAGAGGATACCAATTGAATTTTACCCAAGGATGTTACAAGGGGCATAACTCTTGGCTACTTAGTTTTTAAACGTCACAGGAAAAAATAGAATATTTTTTTTATCTATAAAATATATACAAACAAAATATAATGATGAAATTTTTAATGAAATAATACAATATCTGTCTTAGTTTTAGTTTTGGTTTCAGCTGGTACTCCACTTTGTAAAATTCTATAAAGTTTTTCACTCATTCACTTATATCTAAGTAAATATGTGAACCATAGTTTTTAGTTATGAAGAGAAAGCAAATACACTCATAAGAAATAGATGACTTTTTCAAGAAGTTTTACGAACCAAAGAATAATGTTAAAAATTGTAATATTTTAATGACTATTAAAATCCAAATTGGCAACATTTAGTTTTGCTCTGATCATTAGGAATGTAGCCAGCAAAATCTCATTAATATATCAATATTTTATAAATTAACAAAACATAGTAAACTCAAACTTACACCAAAAGAATACATCCAAATAAGATATCTTGTAAAAAGCTTTCAGAAATATAATAAAAAATAATTGTCTTATTTTGTATTTTATGAAGTAAAACAAATAATTCTATACATTCAATTAATTTAGGATAGTTAACTTTTTCAACATGACAATGCTTGACAAATGACAAAAATGAAACTTGAAGCACATAATTTTTTTCTCTTCATTATAATTTCTATTATATTATTTGTTGATCATACAATAAAATCTTCATTTCTTTTCTTTAATTTTTACTGTATTCTTATGACAAATACTGGAGGCTTTTCAATTTCTGATTTTTGTGTTCTATATATTTTCAATCTGAGCTCTAAATGAACAGGAACTGCAAAGAATATAAAAGAAAAATTGACATTATAGAACAACATTAATGAATGAAAAGTAGAATTATGATTTAAAATCTGCAAGTAGATATTTCAGTTTAAAAAATAGAAGAGAATTTAGCCAACACTATTAATGAAAATTCTAAGACTGTGATAAAAAATTATCTAAAAACCTCAGAGAACTCAACAAGCTTCAATCTGAAATCATATAAGAGTGACTAACTAGAAGAAAAACTTGATAAATGGATTCTATTTGAATTGAATGAAGAACAAAAAAATTAGATGTAAGGCAGCTTGCATTAATTATCTTCAATTGTATAAACTGATTATTTTTTGCATTGTTTTACTTGTGATGAAAAATATAATAAAAATGAAAAATGGATTTTGTATAAAAATTAAGGAAGATTGCTACATGGATGAGAAACTAAAATATTAACCAAATGTTATAATCTCTGGAAGATTATAACAACTGGTATAACAAGAGCGATTTCTTACATCATAGCCTCATTCAAGGTGACCAAACAATAAATGTATATAGACATAAAATAGTACATTAAAAACATAATGCACCTAGCTCAGTTAATAGGTAGGGATTCATTTTGCTGCATAGACAGTCCACTATCATTTTATAAAAATTATGTTGCTAAAGTTGAATCTGTTGAAGATAGAGATTTTATTGCCTACTCACCTGGACCCTTTCTAATGGTTTATTTATTTTTCTAGCATCTAGACTACTTCTTTACAGCTAAAGACTTTTCCACTGAGGATCAACTTGAAACTTATGATGTAGGTATTGGTTCTTTCAATGATGATTTATTTAGAAAAACAAATTACTGTATTTTTGGGTGTACAAGACACATCCTTATTTTGAAGACAGTTTTACCAAGTATCCAATGAAAATTAAAATATCAATTAGGTAACTACTCACGTTAAATGCATTAAGCACTCTGATTAGTGATGCATAGTTCACATTTAAAATAAATCCATACTATTATTATAAATAACACATTCAAGTGAACTAAACCATGCATTTCTATTTAAATATATATATATATATATATATATAGATATAGATATATATCTTAAATTTAAATATATATATATATATATATTTCTATTTAAATATACATTCATATATATAATTATATATATATATTGACTATGAATTGAGAACCCTGGTAGACAATAATTCTTATATCTTGCATATAATGCATTAAAATACCTTTCTCCACACTGTGTGCGTTAATCGCCTAAGGGTGAGTCTCCAACTGATTTCAGATGGGTCAGGTTTTGATCCCACTTGAAGCCATTGCTAGTGCCTTTTTTAGTGTTGAAGTGTCTAGCCACACCAATGACCTGTGATACAGCGAAATAGTTTGTGTAGGAATGGCTATATATATATATATATATATATATATATATATATATATATATATATATATATATATATATATATATAACACAAACACACACATATACACATGCATATATACATATACTCACATATATATACACACACACACACATATATATATATATATATATATATATATATATATATATATATATATATATATTACTCCATATTAACTTAACTAAACTTTAAGTAAAAGAGATTACCCATCTAGAAACAGTCACAAGTTAAATTCATTAACAAAATTCAAACGGATAGAGATGTCAACTTAATAATCAATAATAAAAAATTTTTAAAAAAAATAAAAAAGATTACTAGCAGTAAACTTATATTTTAAAATAAAATTTTATTCTTTTAATGTACTTTTTATGAATATTTTTTCTAATTGACTATTTTGATAGAAAATCCCCCAATTTTTTAAAAATTTAAGTCACTAACAAACATCAAATTAAATTCTTTGTAGACAGTTTAGACATTCAAATTTATATCAAACATTATAATCTTTATGAACCCCTAAAATAACACTTTCAAAGTAAAACAAAATGACAGCATCTTTTTTGAGCCTGTTCTTTCCAAAGAAAATTAGTGACACCTTCTCTCATGACTTCCTTCTCTCTTTTTCTTATGTGATGTCTTTTTTCTCCTCTACCCCTCCTATATAACTTATAGCTATATATAACTTCTGTTAAGTTAAACGTTTAAATGTGTCAATGTCTGGACCTCCTCAAGTAATTTTAAGTATGAAAGAATAGAAATTTTAAATTACATCTAACTCATTCATGTCTTCTCACTCCCCCCTCACTTCCTCACTTCGTTAATTTACATATGCTTAATACGGCCCGTCAAAAATGTGTAAATTTCTTTTCATTTTTCATTTCAACCATTGGAAGTAAAGTCTGATGATCTGCAGTCCTTTAAAAGGGCTCTGGTGAAATAATTTATTACATGGAACCTTAAAGTGGTCTGTTTTTATTTAAATTATTTGCTCTGGATTTACATTGAGCTCTCTGGATTTTACCCTCCTTGGTTTTACCCATACGGATTACCTAGTTTTTCATAAACTAAATATATATATATATATATATATATATATATATATATATATATATATATATATATATATAGTTGTGGTATCCTACCTGTTCACACAAACTGATTCTAAAATTATAAAATCTTAACCAGCCAGTTTTGGCTCATCCAAAAATAATCTTATATATTAAGACCCAATATATAATAGCCAAAAATATAATTAATACCTTTGCTGTAAGTTCTGTGGTGGCTGAAAGAGGGTTTTCTGTGATGAGCATAATTTATTCTGACAAAAGAAATCATCTTAAAAATAAAAATTAAATTCTTAATTTAAAAATGTGGCAAATCTTCTAGTCATAAATTTGATCGGTCTTCCAATGTATCTTTGGGACTGCAACAATTCAGTTCGAATGTGGCTAAGAAACTATAACACAGCTGATGATACTAGAGTATAAAAGCATCGCACTTCCGTACAGAAATATGATGAGAACTGAATTTCAATCTGAAAATATCTTAATAAATAAATGTTTTCTATTAAATTATCAAAATAGTTTCATTCTTTTTCATTTTATAAAGTGATTTGTTTCCATTATCAGACTGAAAATAAAATAAATAGAATAGGTTCCTAAAGGTTACTGCCTTCATAGAACCTGTTCTTGGAAATCTGGGATGCCATTATTGTATATATATATATATGTATGTATGTATGTATATAAATAAAAAGAAAGAACAGTAAGATATATAATCCGGTGTTCTTATAGATATTTTTATTTTTACAAAATAGTGCTCAATGTAAATTTACAGGGCATTAATATTATAAATTAATTGATTTAAAATATGTTTTTTTTTCGTTACACAGTTCTAACCATGTTTCAAAAATGGAAGCTAAAAGCCTCAAATTTAATTTTGTAATTAAATTAAAGACATTAGTTCCATTTCATCCTCAAGCGAATTTTCCTACATATACATATATATATATATATATATATATATATACACACAACAATAATGGCATATATACATACATGGCTTGTATAGATCTTTTTCACACACACACACACGCACACACACACACACACACACACACACACACACATATTTTACAGCAAAACAACAAAATTACCTCATATGAATATAGTCTATTTCAGATTGGCATAATAAAAAAAAACTGTTCCTGGAAATCTGGGATATAAAAAAAATAAAACAGTCCCCAAACTGATGCAACCCTCTCTGATTACATTTTAATTTAATATCTTCCTCTTACAGAATTCCAGATGAGCTTAGTATTCCTAATATTTTAACTGATCCTGAATGGTGTAATCGAATGGCACATATGTATATATGTGTATATATACATATATATGTATGTGTGGGTATACATGTGTGTATGGGGACATATTTGTAGATGTATCATTGTTGGCATAGAGTAGCATCCCGTAGCAGAAACTGAAATCTATTTACATACAACTAAAGGCTAGGCCCATAAATAAACTCCGATACCAGACCCCTTTCCCTTAAAGAGATACTTTACGGTCATCCTTTGTCACCAATACAAGCTCCTTATCAAAAACAAGGTGTCCCTTTTGAATAGGACTGCTATCTAACATAATATATATATATATATATATATATATATATATATATATATATTTTGGTTGGATTGATGTGAGTTTGTGACCCTGGGTTTCATACTTTTAGTTCTATCTCTGATATTGAGTGCTTTCTAATAAGTGCTGCGCATATAATATATAAATAATAATATATATAATATATATTACATATATATATTTTATATTTATATACACACACTTTTCACACACATATATATATATATATATATATATATATATATATATATATATATATATATTATTAACTTTAGTGTATAGGATGCAAGCAGATTTTAATATGAAATTTTCAGGTAAAAAAAGTGATTCTTATAAGCTTAAAGATATGGTACATCTTATTGCTAAGGTAGAATAAATGTATTCAGGGTGAATATTTTGACTGAATAATTTTTTTCTGAATTTTTTCAATTTATTTTGTTTAAATAAGCAAATCTGACATATAACAGGCATGTGTTTTCTTCGGATCAACACACATATAATATTTCTTCTTTGTTTCAAACATTCCCATTCTGTAAACTGAGGAAGATATACATTATTCTGAAAATAACAATTTAGAGTCAACTCTTTACTGCTGCATGCTCATAGATCTCCAAAGTTGGTAGCATCATGAAAGCAAAAGTCAGCGAAAAACATGTTGGAACTGCACCAAAAAGAGGTACTTAACATTTAAGGAGGTTTGGTGATAAAGAGAAATTGGAATTAAAGAACATGAGTACTTAGAGGTTGGATCTATCAGTCAATATACTGCTTACAGTATTTTTTGTTTCCTTATCATGGTTTATTTACTATGTATCATTAGAGACATGAAATAAATTATTTTTAAGTGTAGTAAATTTTATATATAATATCTTAGCCTTCTAATTAGAATTCTCAATGAAAGCTTAAATGTATTTGTATAAAATAAAACCTACAAGTAAAATTAGTTTCAAAATATTCCCACACTTATAAACTCCAAAATATATCTACTTGGTTACTTTCCCTCCATTTGTCCAGTTTTAGTTACTTGTTAAATATCAGTTATTTTAGAATACCATAGATCTTCAATCTAAGAAGGCATAGCCAATTGTTCTATATATACTAACTTGAAATGTTAAGTATCTCTTTTGGTGCATTTCCCACATGTTTTCAATAAACACCTTTCATAACAGTACTACTATAATAATTTTCATTTGAGAGCAATACTGTTTATGCAAAAGTATTATATTAAAAATGCAAGTACATAAGACTGCAGAAAAGATTTGGGACCATTTCAGTTAGTTTCGTGGTGCAGTAGTTAGAAAAACATGTAATTGTTAAAATTATTATTGTTTTCTTTTCCATAAATTTACAATACTATAAAAGTCTTTAAAGTGTATTTAAATGTTGATGGCACAATGTTGTGCTTTGAAAGTTACAAATTGATTATATTTTTCATTGATTCAAACTGTTTGCATGTAAAACTAAATGCTTAAGCATACTTTGTACATCAATTTTGGTATTTTCAAAAGTAAAGAATTCAACATTTTTCAACTAAAATCATTATTTGATTGTATAACTGATTTTATATAAAACATGGCAGATTTTCTTTGGTTTATGAAGAAGGAAAAAGTATCAGTCTCTGAAAACTAAAAATACAAAAAAATATCTAAAAATTGCAAATTAAAAACAAAAGAGACTCTAAATACCTGATTTGAATGAGGAGTCCATCCAGGTAGATTCCCAGGTGTGTCATTGTTGTCAAGATCACCTGAAATATCCTCCATATTATTCCATCATGCTAAATAATGCAATCCCTAGAAAAAAAAAATTATTTAAAAATTAAAGCAGTGGGAATTGAAATAATTTTATTTTTTTAAAAATTCATCTAAATAAAACTTTAAATATACAGTAAAATCTTCATTTAAATTTAAATTTTTTTTCTGGATGTAACATTTAAGTTATCAGAAAAATCCTAGGTTTGCTTATGTGCCTTTTGAAACAATAACAATTTTCCCCACACATCACTAGTGCTAATATTGTAAAAAACATAGAAGCATAACTTTATTTTGCAAATTAAAGAAGCTACTTATTTTATTCAATCAGTTCTAACATCTGTCCTTCATAAACAGATACATTTAAACAATTTCTAGTTTCTTTTTCTTCACAAATAATATATATATATATATATATATATATATATATATATATATACAGATACATTTAAACAATTTCTAGTTTTTTTTTCTTCACAAATATATATATATATATATATATATATATATATATATATATATATATGTGAAGAAAAGAAACTAAAATTGTTGAAATGTATCTGTATATATATATATATATATATATATATATGCAATAACCAGAGCAGAGGAGGTAAACAATTGCTCAGCCAACTTAATTACAATATTTTATTGGTCATTCTTTTATTGGTCATTCCTTTTGAACTTTAAAGTATGAAGAAACATGGCACCTAAAATTATAAATTTGACAGGACATTTAGAAATGAAGCATTTAAAAGAATATTCTGAGATGGTATAATTTTTTTTTGAAGAACAATATGGAAAGAACATTTACAGAAAGAAATATACAACTGGCTTTGTGTTTGATTAGTGGTATAAACTTTAGCAAAGAAGAGATTGTTTGAAAATATTTTCAGATTAATTCTCTTAGAAAGAAAATTAATAACTTCCTACTTATAAAAGTTAAAATTTAAATCAATAAATGCTTTACTGTTATAAAGATCATATTCACAATGTAAACAAACTCATTCTTTAACCTCATGAAAATACTGTAAAATAAAAATCTGAAAATGTTCATATTTCTGAACAACTCTTCCTTGTTTTAAACAGACACTAAAAAATTGTCAGTACATACATTAATTAAATGTGTTTCCTTTCAGAATTTATTGACAAATGTTTGAACCATTGAAAAATACTTACCTAGCAAAAAAATAAAATGCTTCTTCTACAGAAGACTTAAAATAATCAAATTTCCAATTAGTTACAAATTAACAGCTATGAATTGTTCCACAAATGTTAACTAATGCAAAACCTAAATGAATCACCATTGGCCTGTCAAGGAAATCATAGCAACATATTCTTTAACCTTATTTCCTCTTCCATTAACTCAGAAATCAACCAGTGCAGGTGTGCAATCTTTACCAAGAACTGAGAATGGAAAGGAAAGCAGCAGTACAAACCTACCCATATGTCTGCTCTTATTTTGGCAAGAAATATTCAAGTAAAATTCTGGCTGTCACTTCAACCATTGCTAATATTCCCTTGTCCACATGGAAGTATAAAATTATATATGTTTTTTTTTTAACAGACTCACATCATAATTAAACCACTTAACCATCCACTTATAAAATTTTAAAAAATATTAATGAATCTTTTTTATTAAACTAATGAAAAAAACATTTAAGTCTGTTAACTTTTCAGTACTTATTACTTTGTATCAAAAATAAGTTTATTTTATTTAAAAGATTGTATTCACTAATGTATGGGCAAATGTATTAAACATTTTTTTAATTCAATATTATAAGAATTTAGCTTAAAATCTGTTTCTAGTTTTCTTTTTCCTGTTGCTTTTCTAATATCTGCCATCTCTTGGGAAATTGGCTGTCAAAATGATTTCATTGACAAGTTTTATAATATTTACTCAAATACAGATGGGCAATAGAATAAACTTAGAGAAGTTGTTTTCTCAAATTCACATTAGTAATATATATTATTTACACTATTTACATTTGGACTATTGTCTTAATCTTTGTTGCTATCACAAGATTTCAGCCCAGCCTTCAACAATAGTGTAAATGATGATAACTTCTTACCCCAAAAATTTAAGTAGTAATATATACTTCAGAAAACTAAAACTGGTCATTGTTTTCAATAATAAAAATAATTGGATTATATATATGAATGCAACTGGTGATACATCCCAAAATAAAAGTCTGATATGAATACCTTAGAGAAATTTTAAATACAGTTAAATTATTAAAATACAATATGAAATAAAAATTTTCTTTGTGAATGTTTTTTTCTATTCTATCTTTTCATCTATGAAAATAATGTAACTTCTATGGGTCTTCTGTTACTTCCTGAAAGTTTAAGATTTATAAGCATGGGCATTTTGTATCACTATAAATCAGTATTAAGAATATAGCAACTAGGGTCCACAAATTGCAGGAGAGAGTCATCAAGGATAATGCTCTGACTTCACGGTTCTCTCTCTCTCTCTCTATCTCTCTCACTTTCTCTCTCTGCATCTTCTTTGCTGTAGGGCTGCCTGCACCTTTTCACCAGGACTTTCCTTTGGTGACGTGCAAGCAGATTTTCATTCCTAAAATGTGTCCCAGAGAAAAAAAGTTTTGGAACCACTGCTATAAATCATGTATTGCAAAATATAAAATAAACAAAATTATTAAAACCTACTTTCACTTATAATAGTGCTAAAACTTTTCAATTTATTTTGTTTTTGTTACTTGGTTAATATATATACATGCCTCACATTTCATATGAGCTTTTTTTTTAAAATTTTCTTTTTAGCAAGAAAATCTAGAGTTAAATCATACTGGATAGAGAAAATGTTTTGACTGGTTTATAATATGACTTCAATTTCCAATTAAATAGATAAGCACCACTCCAAAATAATGTTCATATAGCAAATGAAAATAGAATATTCAGCAATTATAAGCCAAACCAATGTCCATTTTTAGACATAAAGAAATTATAAAGAA
The DNA here is from genome assembly GCA_903632075.3 of Acanthosepion pharaonis. Classification (NCBI taxonomy): domain Eukaryota; kingdom Metazoa; phylum Mollusca; class Cephalopoda; order Sepiida; family Sepiidae; genus Acanthosepion; species Acanthosepion pharaonis. The sequence goes on along the minus strand of CAHIKZ030000857.1, from coordinate 109,268 downwards.
TAAAGCTCATTCTACTTTGATTAAGGTAATTAGATGTATCTAGTATTCATATTTACAAACAATTGATTATTGATTTCCATCTACTAATACAAAAGGCAATTCAAATATCTAATTGCAAATGAAAGGTAGTACCTTTCAAGCATTACATGGTTTTTATGGCCAACACTTTTGCAAAGTCTATTCACAATTGAATCCAGTTAATAATCAGAGATAAAAAGCTTGTAATTTGTTACTTTGTTTTAAGAAAATCACAAGCACACTTATAATGATATCCCATTTCCAATAATAATTTATGATAAAAATAGCCTCTTTTAGAAACTGAATTTGCTTATCAAGTATTTTATAAAACAATTCATGCTTATTATATACTTACTAAAAAAACAAAATATACATGAGCCACTAATAGTGTTGTTTCTAAATTTTATGATTTATTAAAATATGCCATTATTTTCTACTTTTGATTTGTTAATAATTTGCCAACTTTCTAAATGACCTGCCTTACATGAATAACATGTTAATTTCGTTACTTAATTTTCAATATTTGATATTGTATGTATCATCTTGAATGAAATATTTAAATTCACTTCAATTCCATCCAACCAAATCCAACTTCAGATTTCACTTGGAAAAAATATTAATTTATTCCTAAGCTAAATAAAAGAATCTAAAAATTAAACTGAAATATCCAGCCTGCTTCTGGGCATTTTTCAGTTGCCCTACTATGGCCTGTTTCCAAAATTCTTAGCCAGTAAGTGCAGATTTTTCAGCTTTTACAAAGTTTGGTCTAAATTGCCTTAATTTCTGTATGTAAGATATTGCAAAAGAAGAATTTCAGTTATGTATTTTCCTCAAGGACATTAGCAGGAAATAGTTATCAGACCATAGACATGAAACCATTTGACCATTTTTGCTTACTTCTATACCAAAATTATTAGGTTTTAAAAAATCCAATACTGCTTTGCTCATAGATATCACTAGAAAGCATTATGAAATTAAGTATTTTTTATATATGTTTTAGTTTCCACTTAATAAATTTTTCAACCTTTGTTTGTATAAATATTTTTTTAAATTGTTTACAACTTTTACATCTTTTGGGCTGTGGGATTCTTTAGTTTTCTAAATTCTATTTATTATATTCATGAAATGATTTTCAAATGTCATAAGTTTATCATGATTTCTGTGGGCATTTCAAAGTTTTGAATTTTAAATTATTTTCTGTTTGGTTGTTATTATCTTTATAAAGAAAATAGAATACTTTCCATCCTAATCATTTTATAAAATGACTTATTTTTTTCAATTAATTTTGTAATTATGAGGATTAAATGTGGCATATTTTTTAAATACATTCAAAGTAAGTAGTCCTGGTAAATATAGTGGTCTATATCAAGAGATAGAATAATAATAATTATTAAATAGGTATGTCCAAAATTTTTCTAAAAAAGAGAATAGCATGATGAAAAAGACACCAAACTTGATAAAAACAAAGTTTTATTGTCAAAATGTTTGTTATTATTAAAAGGAAAGACTAAAGTATTTTTAATTATTTTATTAAATTGTTGAATCCTTTTCTAGCATGTTCAATTAATAAATATAAAATAGTTCACATCTTTTATTTCAATCTGTACCTAAATGAGAGAAAGGACAGATGAAGTAAAATTCTGCTGTTCATACCATTTACTTTTTTTAAAAAATGCTCAATACAAAGTAGAGCAATATATTATTATTTTATTTTAGGTATTATAACAAAAACATGTTGAAATCACTACACAATAGCTTTTGCATTTCGGTACTATGTTGTACCTCTTCAGGTGAATGGTAATTGACTAGTGATTAAATGATTTTTTTTTAAATTTCAAAAGCAAAATGTTACCTCTTTTCTGAAAGATAAAGGAGGTGGGGTAAGAAAACACATGGTCATAATTTAAAATAGACTTGTGAGTTTGTCTTGATCAACCCACAAGTCTATTTTTAATTCTGACCATGTGTTTCACATAGTCCAGTAGCATTTACACGTCTTCCTGGTGGGGCCAGAGTATGAATGTGTCATTTACATATCTAACCCAAATTATTAGCTTTAGTGATTACCTATAGTTTTTTTCTCAGTGTATTTCATATATATGTTTGCCATTATTGGAGATAATGGCAACCACATAGCTAAGCCTTTTTCCTGCTGGTATATATTGAAACCCAACTGGAAGTATACTATATGTACACAAAATGTCAACATCACTATCAGTAAAATTCATACAGTTCCACCACCTGAGTACAGATATTAGGTTTAAGGCTTCAAAATTACACTATCAGTTTGTCCAAGAGAGACATTGCTTAGTGGATTAAAGTGTTGGTTAACATATATCTGGTTCCTTGGCAGTCAGAAGTTCAATCTCAATTTGTTGAAAATGTGCTTAAAAATATTTTGGTTCAGTGAAAGAAAACAAACAAGTGATTTAAAAGTGAATAAGAATGGTGAGTATTACTCAATATGGAATATCCCCTAAGCATGGAAAGTGGAACGAGAATAATCATTATAAAGGGTTCAGTTCAAAATCTGAGGTCACCAAGTATAACAACAGACATTTGAAGAAGGCTGGAAAGAACAACAAGCAAGATATTGTGAGTATAACAACAAAGACAAATATTCTGGTCCAAATAATAAGCCATATAATAATATTGCCTTTAATAAACTTTAAATTTATCTATTTCTATGGATTAGTACCTAGTATTTGAAATCTTGGAGCACAGACTCCAATTGTGTGTCTGAGTCCTCAAGATATAATTCAGATAAAAGTGAAAAATATTACAGAAACAGTGATTTTATTTGGTTCAATAAAAAGAGATTTACTGAAAAAAAATGAATAAATAGTAAATTACAAAAATTATATTAGTATATAAAAATTCAAAAAAGCCAAAAAGTTAATGAAAAGCAGTCTGTGATTAATTTGTTAAAGTGATAAAGTTGTTACATACTACAAGGAAAAACTGCAGGTTCATTGGCTCAATGTCAATTTAACCATATCAATAATGGGATCCCAAGCAAAGCAATTATATCCAATTGTAAACCTACAAAACCTATTAAATATAGCTATTTATTGATTCCATTTGACAAACTGAAGATGTTACAGTGACAATTTTTACACTGATTAGTATCCAAAAATAAATGTTAAAATAAAGAACTTGAAATGACCAAAAATATAAAAACTAATTTTCCCCCTTTTAAAAAGAACAGACTGAGACAATTTATTTGCAGATTTTCAAATTTTTAATAATTTCAAACTATGTAAACTACTCAGCAATTTATATAAATTTGTTCTCTCGATACTTGTTTAGTTGATACAGAAGCAAATACAAATAAAAACCCAAATTTAGAAATTAAAAAACAACTAGCAAAACTGTGTAATGCGCAAATGACTGTAATATTTGAAGATCAAATGGTGTTTGGCTAATTAATAGTATCATGGAAAGTAATGATTTCACTTACAAATATCCATAGATCCTTGTGGTACATCTTGCATCTAGCTTGTATTTAAATCCTTCGATCATTTTATATTCTGTTTCAGGAAATGTTTCACTCTATAAGAGAGAAAAGGAAAATGAAATGAATTGTAAACTCATCAAGTTTTACAAGTAAAATGATTTATGATCCTAAAATATCACAAAATTAGAACTTCCTTACATTCATATCAGAGCAAAAGGAAAAAAATAAATTCATCAATCAATAATAAAGATGTGCAGCTAATAAGAAGATATAACACAAAGTAGAAATTTATATACGCACCCGAAAAACTTAAATTCGGTTGTGCACTCTTGGAAGATAAGTGCAAATTTGTAAACAGTGACTATTACTACTAACATTACAAGGCTCTTCCCCTTCCTTGAATTGAACTCTTTCAGTCATTGGCGTGTTTATTCACAGAATAAATATGTAAAAATTTGCCTTTCTTTCAACTGTGTGCCAATGGCTTGGGGAAAAATCTCCAACTGTTACCGAATCAGTTGGGTTTCAATCCCAGCTTGAAGCAATCAGATGTCTAGCTACACTGATGAGCTGTGATACAGTGAAACAGTCTGTCTGTGGATGAGAATATAAAATATTATCTATAAATTTTTAAGTTAGTTTCCATCCTGTTTAATAAATAATATTACAGATCTAGATCTTATTATTTGATCTTTACAGATTTCAGAATAAAAATTATTGATTTCAGATAAATTTTGGAAGTGGAGATAGTGCTGATTATACTGAAAAAACAAACAAAAAAAAATACTTTTTACCTATATACCACCCTCTGCCTTACTCCTTAATTTTCTTTCTTCTTGAGTTTCCTTCAACTGTATAGACTTAACTTCTCTCCATCCAGGCTTTTTTTTTTTGCTTGTTGGCCTTTCTTGTTAGTTATACATGATATCAGTTAAATCTGTGGGCACTATTACTTCTGGGCCCCAAAGTCAAGTAAAAAAGGTGAGGTACAATGGTATTCTGAAGTCTACAGATTGCTTACGTACCATTCTAGCCTCTTAGAAAGTGTTACATATTACTTTCTTTCCTTATTGTGCTGCAGCATGTAGATGTATTGAATTGATATTGAATTTAGCCTCTGCTAACAGAGTCTAAAAGATTTAGTTAAGCTAGAAGAAATCACTAACACAACTCATTCAGTTGTAAGTAGCTTTACTACTACTTGAGTAAAACAATAGTATGTGGATAAATATAATTTAATTTCTACAACTAACTTTTATCTGCAAGATTCATTGGGATATGTTCAAGATCTCTGAAGGTGTTAGGTTTTACTCTTCTGATTGGTGACTTCAAATAAACAGCACTGATTCTATTCTCATAGAAATAGGTGAAGTACACCCATGGAAAAACAGAAGGTAATCTGACTTAGCTGACCTGTGGTCCTGAATATATATTAATATACCAGTAATCATTAAACCCTGACCCATATCACATTGGTGATAATTCTCCATTTTCTCAGACTCCTACTTTGTGGGGGGCACATAATGATTTAACAAATCAATCAGCTTTTATCAGAATCTGTTCTCTTTTCCTAGCTTACAACTATGTAGAGACAAAAAAATACTTAAACAAAATAATATGTTAGATTTCTCTATGGCCATACTTGTATTCTTCATAGAAGTAGTTTCAGTTAACAAAACACATAGTTCATGTCATTAAGTACAAACTTATTAAATCAACCTGGTTAAATATCTGTGAAATTGAGTAAGGTGATCATTACTGCGGGTTTATTCTAAAAACTCTAGGTTAATTCCATGTTCAAATCTCCAGCTCACCCTAAGTCAATCATTTTATTTCTCAAGGTTCAGTTTTTACTTCATTTCATGTTTTCTTATCACTTTATAGAAACTATTTATTATGTAAATATTATAGCCAGGGAGAAGAAAAATGTGCTGAAGGTTGCAGGTAAAATATTTTGTTCATAGATATTTCTAATATAAAAATATCTGTAAAGTTCTCATTGCAGTTCTTTCTGTAAATATAAGACAAAAGCTTGAATAATAAACAACACTTGATAATTTTTTCTTATTCAACATATTATGCATTATTATTTTATATCATTACAGATTAAGTGGACCATATTTAGTTAACTTTTACAAAAGAGAAAAATATTCTACAAATTTATAATTATATGAATAATAACACTTAATACTTGTATAGCACTTGCATTGAATTCTGACAAACCCTTTGTGATTTTCAATGCATAACAGTACACTGAGTGCTGGAACTTGCTGAAACAAATTTTAAAACACAAATTGCAAAATTCAGTGTTTAATCTTGACTATTTTTCTTTACTGATAGCGACATTTAATTTTTTAGTGCAGAAAATTACTAAAGCTAAGTTGTGAAGTGGTGGTAAAATTGGTGGGTATCAATAAGAAAATCTGAAGACTTGCAAAATATATACCAGGTTCAAAAAAGGTTGGTGCTAAAATACAACTGATTTATTTTTACTTTACAGCTAGAATTATTTCAGTGACACTTTACATGCAATTCTTAGAGTGGATGAAAGTTTCATGAATTTAATAAATCCATCCAGTAGTATCATGGGTTATATAAACAGGTACTTTTTAATATTTCAAAATTAAGAAATGTTTACATTTGAAAAATACTAAACAATTTGATTAAAAATATCAACAACAATAGATCAATGGCCAAAATTATATCTTGTTTTGAAATCCATTTTAATTAGGTAAAAAACAATCCCTTTTTAAAAAGCTTAATTCATTATGCTATATTTTAATCAGTATGAAAATATGGTTTAACGTCTGCAAAATATATAAGTAAGCAATCTTTAAAAACAGGAAGTGTCTAGCTAATCTTTCACAATTCAGAAAAATATATAATAAAATAAGAATATTATTTACTATACTTTTAAAGTAATTTGTTGGTCATTGTGATATATGGATATAGGGTAAGGTAAGGAAGGAAAGAAGAGAAAGAGGAAGAAGACTGACTGACTTGACCAAGATAACAGTGGTATTATTTACTGGTCAGACAAGGGGTAGGAACTACCGTATATGGTAGTAGATGTAGAGGGGAGAACTGGCCAAATGTAGGATTTGCATGCTCCTTGAGGACTCACAGAAGTATTCACCGCACCAGTCTGCAGTGCCTTCTGATTGGCCAAAAAAGCTTAGTCTTTGGTTACATGAATTACTCACCACTATGTCTGTGCAGTGAGTAGTCCTATCTCTAACCACAATGAAAATAATTATCAATCATGATGAGGTTTGAAATTTATTTAAGAAGTTTTTTTTTTTAATCATTTCATCCCAAGCAAGGCAATAAAGCCACTAACATGCAAGGGGTTACTGAGTGTTAGAGAATATTAAGAAAAGAAAAACACAGTCAAAGAGAGAGAGCAATAAAAGAACAAGAATAAAGAAAACAGAAGATAACGATTGACATTGCATTTAAATTTTTGAATCTCAAAGTTGACTGGGAAGCAAGAAGTCAGAAGAGAGTTTTACAAGCAAGAAATATGATATAAGAAACTGTTAGCATAGAACTTACAGAAAAATTGTCTAGCACGACACAGTAACGCAACTTCCCTACAAGTAAACCTAGCAATTGATTCAATATAATCTTTCCACTTCATGTCAGTGGAAAACGTTATTCCAAGAAGGTCCAATGAGTCACTCTTCTGGAGGCTGCCATCTGCCATGCTGATTGGAAGATAAAAAGGCTTCTCTCAGACAATTAAAAGAGAGTAGTTTTGTTTTGGAGGTGTTAAAATTAACAAGCCATTCCTTGCTCCAATTAACAACAGAATGTAGATCATTTTTTAAATCTGCTGCCAATTTGGCCTTATCAAACCAATCAGACTTACTATTCAGACAGGAGTAAATAGTTGTGTCATCAGCATAGATATTTTGAGAACAGATGACATCAGAAAGGTCATTGATGAAAATTAGGAACAATGTAGATCCAAGAATAGAGCCCTGGGGGACACCTGCATTAATATAAAAATATAATAGCATCCTTAGATTTCATTATGATTCATGAATTAATTTGTAGATATGTATGGGTTGTTCATTCTTCTAGCTGGGTTATGTTTTGAAACAATCATGCTTGATCATGATGGAGCTGTTGAAACTATTTGATTTGTTATGGGTCAGTTTGTGTCAACCTAAGGATAATGGAGGTGGCAAATTTTAGCAAACCACTCACATTCTCTCTGTATTCCATTGGTAAGAAGTAAGTTCCATCCAAGCAGCTTCTTCCTGTGGAACCGTCTTCCAACATGATGTTTCCCCGATCGCTACAATCTTAACTTGTTCAAGGCTAAGGTTAACCATTATCTTCCCCTCCTATATGCAAAAATGGCCTCCTGATGTAACCCTTTACTTCGAGTAGCCTCTGAGCTTTGCAAAGGGTGAACCTTATTGTAAAAAAAAATGAACTGGGCATAGTACAAGGCAGTGAATATATGCAGGATGTATCTCGTTGGTTTTGCTCTTTTCATTTTTTACCTGAAGCACCATGTTGTTTGATTTGGTGATTTCAAAATCACCGTTTCAGGGAAGATATGATGAGTGGGCTATGGTTGAATTTGGCTAAAGAAGTAAAACTGTTTAAGCAGGCTTCATTGTTAGCCAAAGTGATGCAGTAGTAAACTTGCCTTAATAAAACATTTATTTGAATACTGTAAGCTCCAGAGTTCTCATTTCTAATCTCTTGTTTGGATAGTTTGAGCAAACCAATATTGGGATGATGATGAGTGATAGTGTAGTGAGGTGATACACAAGTAGTGCTGTTGACCATATCATGAGGTGATGGATTTGAGTATGTTGGTCTATTTGCAAGAACTATCTTTGCACAGAATGAAGAAAGCATTCTTCTTTCTTTCTATATTGCCACTCAATATTGTGGGAATATTCTGGTTGCTATGAACAGTGAAGTTCAATGTAGTTGACATGTTTTTCACAGAAGTTTCTGTAGTTCACCACAAAATGCAAACAAAGATTGAAGAATATAGACTATTTCAAATGCAAACCAAGATTGAAGGATGTAGGGTATTTCTTGGTAGTGGAGTAAAAAGTGATAAGGTCAGTAGGCAGCATCAATTGTACATGGTATGTCATTGAAATGTTGACTGAAGCTGTCTAGGATAGTGGGAATATAGCATTTTGTTTTGGATATGGGTTTCCGATACATCACTCCCCCACCCCCAATTATTGTGTGGGGTGCAGTTGAGTGAGATATGAACGAAACTCCTTGTAACACCAAAGATGAACTGAAAACAAGGATTATGGCAGTATTCACCAACTTAAACAAAGAGACTGTTTAGAAGAGTTGTTGGAGATTCTGAAGTCATCTGGAGGCTGTGGTTGAAGTTGTGTAATGTTGGGAAATATATCTGTTAAAATGAGATGTCAGTGTTATTTTCATTTTTGTGTAATTTAGACAACAATTATCCATCGCACCCTGCAGTATAGAAGTCCAACATACCAACATTGGTGAAGGAGAAATCATCAATAATAAAGTTAATTCTGATGAATGGGGATTGCTTTTTAATGAACTGCTTGAAAGAATATATGATGGTAGCAGAGATGGTGGACCATGGTCCAAGAAACCATATTTTCTTTGACCCTTACTAAAAATCTAGGTGACTGAGTTGGTTGCTGAGGGTGCCACATCTTTTGTTGCTGTAGTGTGTAGACTGCATAAATAAATTTTCTGCACATCAGCTCCACGCATACATCCACTTTAACTAAAACAAAATGAACATTATATTATGACCAGTCAGTGCCACTCCCACTCGAAAACCAAAACCTTAATTTCAAGCCAATTGAAGGCTATATATCCCCAAATTCAAACAGACCAGCATTTGATGTCAACACCAACATGCTGAGAGAGAGACATGACACAGATCAGTGTTTGATGTCAACACATACACGCTGAGAGAAAAACGCCAATGGTGACAACAGCCACCACCAATGTCCATTTCACTTCTAATTTCACCACTTTCTCTCCCTGTTGCTTTAGCAACAGTAACAGATAGAAGCTACATTTTTTTTGTATATATGTAAATAAATTATATATTTATTTATGCATACTCAATGTCTTCTTTTGTTTGATGCTGGGCATTATGTTTACTGAGGCGGTGACGGAATTAACCTCCACAACAGTAAGAACAACAAGGTTCTGTCTTCCAGGTTACCCATTTCCACCTCTGCAACAATGCCAATTTCTTGCCTATTTTGCATAACTACTGATTTACATTGGCCAGTCATGGAGTCATTGCGGGGATGATTTGTTTGGTTGAACTTGTGTGGTTTATGTATATATAGCACATTGACATCAGAGAAAGTTGTGACATTAGTTTTGATTTCTCAGTTTAAATAATCTTGTGCCTCACTTGCTATACCACAGGTTGAATAGTGTCTATCATTGATTTACTAATAAGCACTGTGTTCTTCATGAATAAAACGGTGTTGAGTGTCAGTTTTGAATTTCTGTTGTTCACCTTAAACTTGATATGAACAGCAGTTTCTCATGATATTTTTAAGTTGGCCTGAAAAGTCCATCACTTTTTAATCAGCTTGTCATTGGAGATCCCATACATGGCTAAGATGTTGAAAATTCAACCTTTGACTGCCATGAGCAAAGATGAGATAAGCTGGTCATAGCTGGAGGTATTTTCTTGATTCTTCCATTTATTGGAATACAATTTGTCAAACTTGACAAATTCATTCTCCATGGTTTGGTGGGTGGCAATTTCCAGTTTGACTTGGATTGTGTAGGTTTTGTTCAAGTCAATAATAAATCAATTGACATCATTGCTGGGATCAAATCTTTTGATACTTCTCATTGTGTCCTAGTGAGAGAGTCAAATCATTAGTTCGTAGTTGCTGAAGTTGTGTTGATCTTTGAAGTTGCTAAGATTTTCATCATGGCCAACATTCTATTGAGTTCAGTTACTTTTCTCCTCACCACTTGGTTCAGTGTTGACTTTAAGGGCCAGAATTGTACTTCAGAGATGCTTGATGGGCTCAAGATTTTCTAAGTGGGTACATCCAGTATAATCCATTTTTTCCCCTAGGTATCAAAAACGTTACAAAATTTTTAAAACATTTAAAAAGAAGTAACAGATTATTCCTTGTTTCCTGTTTAGGATTGGGTTTCCAGTTCCTTCTAAAGTCTACTTCAATATCATATTTCTAAAATGTCTGCCTAAACTCTAAAATTTTATTTACTATTTATTTTTTTCTTCAATAGGAGTTGATAGGTTTCACCTATCATACAGTTCATACTCCTTCCTGGTCTTTTGAACAGGGGTAGAGATTTATCTCTTCTTTCTGGTTAAGGATTAGGTTTCCTGTTCCTTCTAAAGTCTTCTCATTCTCTTTCACTCCCAGTAGCCCCTTGCATTTTAGTGGCATTATCACCTTGCTCAGGGTGAATTGATGAAAAAAAATTATGGCAACATGAAGCTTATGCAAATGGTTGAGCAGGTGAGTGAGTGACATGGGTTTTTAATATTGTGGGTGACGATAAAGATTGTAGGCCAGTTTCTTATTTCTTTGGTCATGATGACACCCGTTGCTTTATATGTTTGTATGGTAAAGCAAGAATGGATAGGAGAGAGAGGAGAAAAGAAAGTCAACAGTAATATTTGCCAGTTAAGCAGGATGGTAGGAACTACTACATATATGAGATGTGTGAATGGAGTAATCCTACTTCTGACCAAATGTAGAATTTGGAGTATTTATGTTTTTGAAGGGTTCAAAAGCATTTACTATATCAGTCTGCAGTGCCTTCTGATTGGCCAAAAAAACTTAGTCCTTGGCCATATAACATGCTCACTACTATGTCCATGCAGTAGTTAGTCAGCAACCCCATATTACAGTCCACATACTTTTAGATGTGATAAAAAGGGTCATGAATCATAATGAAATTTGAAATTTGAGTTTTTCATGCAAAACATATTCCCATAATTAATGATTTAATTACATCTAATACAGATAGTATTCTATTTCACTTGGTATAAGCATGACAGAATTAAATCCTATATATATATTTCAACCAATAAAATCCCATCAGAAGGTTTGTTTGATAAACAATCACTACAAGGGTAAATACTGCCAAAATACTTGGCCGGTGTAGTTATAGACCTACCACATGTTATTTTTGGAACATTTAGAAAATAACAATAACTCCTGCAAATTCAAGAATAAGATTTTTGCAAGCCAGCATGAAATTATTTTCTAACCAATGCAAACCTTGTATTCAAAAAGTTCACACCTTTATGAAATTAGATTTTGAATCCCCTTATAGATATAAAAATAGAAACCTACTGCTTCTCAAGGCTCATAACAATTCTGAAGACCAGTTTGATCTACATATGCATACACCCCCCCACACACACAATGGAAGGAATTGCCTGCTAACTAAAGTCTTGCCTATGTACACAATAGAAGGGATGAACCAGCAACCACTGACTAAGCCTTTTGTCTACAAACTCACAAACACATAAGGCTGTCATAAAGTAAGTCTGTTCACATATTTCACACTTCTAGGAACACTTAATTACTTGATAAAACAAACTTCGCTGCAAGGAAAATTAAACATTTTATTGCCATTGTATATCTCTGAAAAGAATATATAAATGTTATTTCAACTGACATTTTGCGTCTACTTTTCCTTCAGAAAATAACCTTTTATATGTTTCATTTAAAAGATATGTTGTTGTTGTTGTTAAATGTTTGAAATCCTGACACTCAGTTAAAAACAAAACTTTGAATAGACAGATCCCAACATGGTCTAACCTCTTAAAGTTTGATTCCTTGTCCAAAATAAGAACATTCACAATTACCCTTTACTTAATATGTTTTTTCACTCTTTAATAAAAAGATAATGATAAATATTTTTATCAATCTCTTTTTTAATCATAAAAAGAGACAATTATAGGACTGAGAAATTTATTTATATGTTATATGAAATGGAGAAAACTTTTTAACCAACAAAACTTTTGTTATTTTATTAAGAAACAGAATCGTAATTAAACTATCTGTCCATAAATTAATTATATGCACAAGATTTCTAATGTTACATCCTTACACAGCCCAAAACCCCTAACCACACACATTTTACATTTAGTTAACCATCTCTCTTTCCACCTATCTATAATATAGTACATTTACTCACCCTCTCTCTTTCAATCTGTCATAGTAATCGCTGACTACAAGAACAATAAGGTAACAATAACAGGTCAAAGCGAGATCTAAAAATAGCTTCTCACACATATGCAGAATCATGTGTTCAAGTACAAAATGTTGAGCAGGAAAACATTCGAAGGAATTAGTTGGAACATGGATCTTAAGTAAGTAACATCTCTTTTTACTAGTTACCATCAAGCAAAAGAAATCGAACAATGAAGATGAGTTCCAATTCAACTCAACAACTATGCTGCATATATAAAATGCACAGGTGAATTACTAAGCATGATAATCACCTAAGACAGGCATGTGTAATCCATTCAATTGGACACAGGCTATGACTTATACAGTGCCGAATCTTTCTACCCGAATGATGAATACTACATTGCTGAATATATGAAGAAGAGAGTAAATGACCAACTCTGTGAAGTCAAAACTCATAACAGTGAAGAAAGAATAATATATCAAGATATCACTGCATGGGCGAAACAAAGCGAACTGAAAGTAAAAAGGGCAAAAGAGAAAGAAAAGAGAAAGGAGAAAACCCTATTTTATTTCAGGGAAATAACTAAAGCTAAATGTACTTTGACTTTTCATATTAGATATATAATGCATACATCTTTCCAAACAGAAATGTATAGCAAACATTTTTCCACACACTACCTTGCATTAATATTTTGATGTATTGTCTTGTTATAATTAAATCTCATTAAATTATATATTGGCATTTGTTCTTCATTGTGGTTGATTGTTTCTCCTCATTTGTGTATTTGACCCTGTAACAGAATCCATCCACTACAGAGTGGTAAAACTTGGTCATATACTTTGACAACAAGTTGCTTTTTTTATATTTTCTTTTTAAATTTTGTGTTTTGGCAATTGGTCTGTAACAGTAAACATTCAAAATTTTTTATCATTTGTATAAGATGTATAAGCAAATTTATTGTTGTGATAATTAAAATAACTAAACTAAAATTTACAATAAATCATAAATTACATAATTCTAAGTAGTTCAGAGATTTTTAAACTATTATAATTCATAAAGATTTAAGGGTGTTATAAAAATTTAAAAAATAATTTCTTGAAACTTTAAACATAATTAAAAAGTTAATTATGCATCATATTTGGACTAATAGTTTTATATCTATGTACATATATATCACTGATCCATCTAGACAATTACCACTATATAACTGTAAAAATATTGCCATGGATTATAGTGCAGAAGATATCAACTCACATAATTGAAGTGTGAAATGTATAAAAACAATAAGGATATTAATTTAAAATTTAATGCTACAATGATTTTTAAATATCTAAATTTAATGATTAGAAGCTATTAGCTACCATTGGAAATACAGACACATACAAACCAAAAAAAATATTTATTTTTAATAATAAAGATTTTTATAAATCAATAAATATTTTATTATTTTGGTTTTGGCTTATTGAAGATGTGATTTTTTAAAAATATTTGTTACTAAATCATAGCGAAAGGGAAGCCCAATAAAAGAGCATTTATCTATTTTGAGTTAAAATGCAAATAAATAATATTCAAAAAACTTAATGCAAACAATTATTTCATGTGTTTCTCTAGTAAACTGGAAAATCCCCAACAAATTGCCACTAGTGACTACTTTTGTAAATAGCAACATCTAAAATTAGTTCTCTATCTGCTTGGCACACATGACTTCTATTATCATACAGAATATCACACATTCTTTTAGTTTAAAAGCAGGATACACTGTTTTAAATGTTCATTACTTATCAGTTAAATGGTAAGTTCTTTAGTATGGAAACAAAACAGTGCAAAATTATTTTTGGCAAACTTCAACCTTACACAAGAATAATAATCAATGTTTTTAAATAGTAATACAAAATATGTATACAGGTGTGAATATGTTTTAAAGCATACAATAATTAAAATGAATATATAAAATAGGCAATGGAGTTTTCAAAATGACATTCAGGTGTTGAAATCTAAGTGACCTCTCCTCACATTCCTTGTTTCCTTGACTTGTATTTTTTCTGCAAAGTGAAGGGTTGAGCAGGAGAATACTTGACATAACAAGCCAAGGAAAGCTTCTCTTACATTTAGAATTCCAAATATGCTACATTAAATGCATGATGTTCATATGTTGACTGACACAGACGAGAGAGAAAGAGAGAGCAAAGCAAAGTGTTTGTTTGGTAAAACAATGTACAATTATAGCAAGAGTATCACTTGCCTTGAGCAACAAAAACAGAATGTTGCTGCTAAAATTAATGTTCACATGGAAACAATTTCAACTAAATGTTGAGTGGAGGATTTTAACAATTTTCAAATAAAACAAATATTTTAAATTAAAGACCTAAATAATCTTTGAAGCCATTTTAAAAACAAAATGAGTTCATTTCATTCTTTCTGTATAAATTAGTAAATTACATGTGGTCTACATTAACTACATTAAAAATTATGATAAATGAAACATCCCTATGCTCTCTCCCCCCATATATATATATATATATATATATATATATATATATATATATATATATATATATATATCACATTTTGTTCTTTAGGACTCCATCAGACTACATTTGTAATGTTGGTGCAACTACACATGTGCATGAACAAGTGATGCTGGGAATTTTGAATTTCAATTTTTTAGGTATATAAGGTAGTCAATTTCCTTTAGATTCTTTTCTTTTTGTTTCCCTCACTTTTGTTATTAGATATTCCACACTGTGATAATAGATCTGCTAGGAATGGTGAAATGTTGTAAGAACCAGAGCACAAATTTATTGTGGATGACCTTGTGATCAAGGCACTCTCTAAACATTTTAATCGTAGTGAATTGTTTTCTCCTTTGATCACCTGTAATAATTGTTACAATAAAATACATAGGAGAAAACTCAAGGAATCTAAATAAAAGATTATATGAACACAAAAGAGACATTTTACAGAACACTATATTAAATGTATTAATTGTTCACTGTAATCAGACTGACCACAATTTTGGCATAAAAAATGCTACTCTGATCATTCTAACCATCATAGTCCTGCATCAAGGTTGGAAGGTCATTATGGAGGCATTATGTGTCATAACATAGCTGGTCAATATACGTGGTTGCTGGGCAACCAACTTGTCTTGTTCCTTGGCTAGGTATTCAGAACAGTAGATCACTTGTGAGTTCTTGTTTTGTTTGCCAGTAGTGTCCTGCATAGCACATTTGTGCTCATGTAAGAGTGTAAAAATATTAGGGATGTGTCCATAGAGCTGTGGTTTAATTGGATGTTGTCTCTAGAAGATGTTAAGTATAGCTTAGCATCCAAGTGTAGGGTCTATCAAGCTTAGACTCTAGGGTTTTAGTTAATGTCCAAGCAGTGGAACCAAACATTAACAATGCCTCTATAGTGGCTTGAAAGAATTTCTACTTGAGGTTGTCAGGTAGACCAGATTTCCAAATTACATCCATTTTATTCAAGGCAGCCCAAGCTTTAGCTATGCACATTTTCACATCCTTTTCATTAGAATTTATCTCACTTCCTAGATATGTAAAAGATTCAACAGATTTTATTGATTCTCCTGGGACAGTTTGTATTGAGCCTTGCTGGTTGAAGCCTATGAATTCAGTTTTAGAGGCATTGACAAAGAGTCCAACATCACTAGCAGCATTTTATAGATGATGTAGCTATATATATTTCTATCCTGAATTTGCATTAATATGATAATGTACTCTTTGTCATGATTTTTGTACCTTTTTTTCAGATGGACATATATGCTATATGTCAGCAAATGAAAGAAAGTTACAGAAAAGTAAGGGAAAAACTTAATACGAAATGTTTTAATAACACTAGAAAAATTAAAACCTCCGAGCAAGATATTTTGAAAAAAGATTGTATATAATTTATAAAAGTCTAAGAAAACAATGTGTTGAATTTTTGGGTGCCAAATAGTAAGAACACAATGAATGAAAAATCACAATTTATCAAGAGTGGATCATTCTTATTCAATTTACTAAATGATTGTGAATTACCAAGATAACACTGCATTATAAAGATGTTTCTTTTTGTTGTTTTTTAAAATCTGAAACTAAATATTTTAAGAGATATTAATGAATCATTTCTCTGAATTATTAATGTGATCTTAAAGAACACAATGTATAAATTCTACATAAATTTGTTTACAAAAGTCAAATCAGCTACTACCATCAATCATGTGCATTCTTTCCAAAAAAAGAATCAGTATATTTCAGTAGTAGAATATTATAGTTATTTTGATAGTAGTTTATTACTGCCTTCTACCAAGTGAAATTTCATGAATCATTCTTTTGGAAACTTGGTTCATTACCAACAGTCAGTCTCAATATTTTACTCAGTGCATAAAAAAAACAATAGTAAGTAAATCACAAGGAATTGAATAATTATCACCAAAATATATTTTTAATTTCTTGCCAACTAGATAATTTGTATGTAAAGTGTTACAAGGTGATACTTATAAAAGCATTTTACAAAGTTCAACCAATCTCAGGCATCAGTAGGTTCCATCAGAATTTTGACTACCAACTGAGAGATTTCCTACATTGTTAGAATAGAGAACTATTCTCCAGTTTCTGGATGCTTTGATCTTTTGCTTTTCAGCCATTTACAAATGTTGAATTTCTTGTTTTAACTAAAGCTATTGTGTTAATCAGCAATAAGTGCTTGTGGTGTAAGCACACAAAAATGTCAGAATAAATAGCAGGTAAGAAATAGTATCCAATTCCAACCTAATTATTTCTCAATGAACTCACCAAAAATTTGACTGATTAATTATATGAAACAATGTGCTGCTTACAGTTCTAGTTTTGTTACAAAAGAGAATTCCTGAACAACATATAGAATATATCAATTAAATAGATAGGAAAAATTGCTCACAAATGCAAGAAAAAAATGAATTTTTCACTAATTCTGCCAAGAGAATAGAATAACAATGAATGATGACCTCAAATATACATGTCAAAAGGTTTTAAGAGTTTTATGTAAGCAAAGCAAGTCATTAATAATGACTTTGTACATTGATCCAAACTGTTAACTTCACAAAGGCATTAACAGATAATAAAAGTATTTGACAAAGAAAATAGCATTAGGAATAGTTTAATCTGACTTATGAAATATTAATGCCTACAGTCAAGAGAATTCTAAATAAAGTCTAAAAAAATCCCAAAATATAACATAGAATGGGATATGTGAATTGACATGAAGATTTTTATCCTCACTTAGATTTATTTAGTTAAATTCATTAATCATTTGGATTTAAATATGTACAGATTTTACATATTCAATAATATGTAAGCTGGAAATTAAAAAAAAACATAGTTATTGTTTAAGTAAGATTAATAACTACCTTAAACATACAGTTCCTCAAATTATTTTCTTCTTGCATCAAACTGGCCAAGACAAGGACTTCAAACAAAATGGTACTGAAAAGTTTTTGACCTGAAGATCTTCAACAAAATTAAAATCTGATGTTTGATTATTTGGTCAAATTTTGAAAAGAGGATCAAGCTGAAACCTTTTCTGCACCTCCTTGTAGCACAGCATAAACTTTAAATGCCTACTCCCTGTAGATGTTTTTCTAACAAACAAATTTCTGTTCAGTATTTTTTGGCCAATTGATGTTAAAGAAAAATATGTTCATCAATTTACAGTGAATGAAGAAAACTCTCCTTAGATAATAAATTATGGTATATTTTAGAATTTGTCATTGACATGAAAAATATTGCAGCAAATACATGTATGTGGGTGGAGAAACTGATACTTTGCTATGGTGTCAAGCTAACCATAGGTATGCATTCCACAATTACCTACAGTTTAGGATGCAGCTAAAACCTTGCTATTATAGACAGATTATTAGAGACAGAGATATCATTTCTACTGTTACTAGATGACACTGTGCCCACCTTTGTTTTTAGCTTAAAACTAATGCTGTCAACATTATACCATCTAATTAGAATACTATAAAGTGAAACCAGCACAGATTTATTATTTTTCTATATTTTTCATTTCTACATTGTTTAGAATTTTACTTGACAGCAATAAATAGCAAAAAATTATACTGTGTCTATTTAACCAATGATAAATACATAGTTTTGGAAAGCATGCATGTGCCACTTCTCAAGTTTTGCTTTTTAATATTTAATTTTGTACATATAAAAGAATTCTTAAACTAGAATGAAATATAAATGGATTTAACTTATTTTTTTTTAAATTCACAAATCAGCAGCAATCTTATAAAAAAAAGTTATAAAGCAAAAGGTCAGGTTAATGAAAGATAAAGTCCAAACAAATCATCTTACCAAAGAATGTAAAACGTCTTAAAGAGATATATTTAGAAAATTTACATATATTCATAAATCATTTATAAATTCTATTGTGATATACAATCACAGTAATAACAATAAACAAAGGCTAAAAATTTTATTTTAAAATTAAATACATAAATAGTACTACTTGTTTAATTAAGCTTTGAGATTCTTATTTCAAAATATTTCAAAATGATAGCTGAAATGAGGAAAGACAATTTTCTTTGAATTTGTTAAAATATTGAATTCACTGGGGATGTTTGTTTTTTTTTTACAGTGAAGTTCACCAGGGGTCATTCAAGGTAGAGGATTACAGAGTAAGATGTATGTTTTATGCAGAAAGGTGGGGAAGATAACGGTTAACCCTAGACTTGAACAGGTTAAGATTATAGTGATTGGGGAAAGATCCTCTTGGGAGTCAGTTCCACAGAGCAGTGGTTCATGAGAAATAACTGCTCAAGTGGAACTTACTTCTCACCAAAGGAATACGGAGGGAATGAGATTGGTTTTCTACAATGTGAGTGGCATGGTGGGTCCTAGCTGTGAAGGTTTGAACTGGGAGAACCAAGAAATGCATTATTTTTAAATAATAAATAATAAAAAAAAAGATTAGGTGGTTTTTAAAATACTTACTAATAAGGAAATGCTAAGTGCAATAATATGACGGTTAATGCTGGACAATTTGCTCACAGATCAAGAAGAGACTTGAAGCAATGGAAATGTGGTTCTACCAATGAATGCTAAGAAGATCACAGACAGAACATGTGAACAATGAGGAAGTTTTAAAGAAAATAGGAACAACAAAGAAACATATAATCAGAAAGAGACAGATGATATTTTTTTGATGCATAATGAGAAAAGAAGGACTACAGAATTTAACACTCACAGAACATATTGAGGCATAAGAAGCAGACAAAACAGCATGTAACTGACCTAATGAGTTTGTATGAATGGAGGGCAGAACTGGAAAAAAATGGTTTTAAGTCAAAAGTTATTTAGAGTAACAAGACAGGAAAATGTGGAGAGCCATGATCACCTACTTAAGTAAATAAATGGATGGCAGAACTGGGACAAAGAAGGATGGTAAAAGGTAAAAAAATTACTTAGAGCAATATAAGACAGGAAGATATGGAGAGCCATCAATAATGTCACTAAGATGCAAAAGGCTACTGGGAGTGAAAGAATGAAAACACTTCAGGGACTGGAAACCTAATCCTAAACAGGAAACAAGGGATAAACCCCTAAAAGAGGGGAGTGTAAACCAGACAATAGGTTAATCTATCTACCCCAAGTTTTAAAAAAAAAAAAAAAGGGAGAAAGAAATAGTAAATAAAAATTAATAATTCAGATGGAGATCTTAGAAGTATAGATTTGAAGGAGACTTAAGAAGGGAACAGAAACCCAATCCTAAACAGGAAACAAAGGATAAACCTCTGCTCCTGTTCAAAAGACAGGAGGAGTGTGAACCAGACAATAGTTGTACCTATCTATTCCTATTATTTACTTATGGAAAAAGCATGGAAATATTTATTAGGCAAATAATAGAGATAGTTTTAAGTCAGAAAAATAAGTAACAGTATGATAAGAATAAAATCAACTGATGTCATAAAAAAAAAAACATCATTAAAAAGTTCATTTTAGTTTGAGGCCAACAATTACAAGAAATAAATATCAGAAAGGATTTTAGCATCAGAAACAAATAGCAATGACAATAACTGTTTCACAGGGAGAAAAATGCAATGTCATTTCTTACAAAGGAAAATGTCTCACACTGCAATCTGTAGGTATCTATAATATTTGCATTCATCTAGTAATAGTAAGAGATGAATGAAAGTCATTTTCATATGAAGAAAATGATACCTGGAAGAATGTTACATATGTTGAAAGGATACCAGAGAAAATATTGAATAAAATGACACTTGAATTCATTCAGTATTCACAATATTTATTAGCCAGTGCACAGAAAGAACAGCATGTTTCAATGTGGCATTTTATCATATGTATATGATACTTATTTTCAAAGGCAAAAAGATTTTTCAAATATTTATATATACTCCATATAAAGGAACATTTAAATTAAACATCTGATTATTTTTCAATGATTGCTCAAAAATAGTTCATGTTATAATGAGCATTTGGTTGTAAAGGAAAGGAATAAACAGGGATTAAATTTTCAATAGCATGTATTTGTCAATATATACATAGATGTTGAAATTTATCAAAAATTGTTCATATGAGGTTATGTGTAAGGAAGGGTGTTATTGGTAGGGCCGGGAGTTGACCGATTTCTTGAGCTGGTTGGCCAAGGTTACAGCTGGGGTCAGAGGATAGGTCTGAAGTGGATTAGCCATTGGTGGGATCTTACTGGTGTTAGAAGTGGGATGGGTATAACAACTGGTGTCAGGAGTGTGCAACAAGAGAAATAGATATAACAACTAGTGTCAGTGGTATGCAGCAAGAGAAACACAGTAACAAAATGAACCATCCAACAAGGTTGGTCACGTGAAGGGCTTTCTTTTAAGCAAATCTGGTAGTCTCCAGAGTCATCTATTTTTTTGGGTGGGAATGTTCATGATTGGCTATTTCATTAATTGTATTGTGGGGATTTGTTTTGTGGACCGGATGTGATGCTCAAAGCCCATGTGCAGATAACAACTTTTTTTTATTTTGTTTTGCTTTCTTGGTGTTCATGTCTGGCTGATATGTAGAGTGAATAAGAAAGAAATCTAATTGCAGCGGAGTATAATATTCATTTTCAAATAAGAGAACTGCTACTGAAAAATAGACAAAGTACTTTTTTTCAATTTATAATTATTCTATTAGTAATGGGAGAGATTGAACATCAAATAAGGATAAATTTTGGTAAAGTCAAATTTAGATATGCATCTAAATTAAATATTTTACATTTCTAAAGTGAATTTCTTTTGTGCTTTTTTTCTTGTTTCTACAGTATAAAGTAGAATAAAAATGTTCAGCCAAAGAAAGTAATAAGCACTTCTAAATATTCTATGAAGAAACTAAAACATGCATTGAAAATATCACCTGATGATAAAAATGAGCAGTGAAATTGATAAAGTTAATAAAAGTATTGCTTATGAGAAAAATGAAAATGCTGACTAAAGAAAAAGTCTTATTTTTGTGATTGTTAAAGTGTATAACATAAATATAATCTTTTTCTTTACATGCAAAAAATATCTAAAAACAAGAAGTTTCCTAAGATTTAATTTTAAAAATTTAGATAAAGCATTATTGTTATTATTAATATTTTACTAAATGTTTTTCATCTTACTTCTTTTGTTTTAAACTGAAAGATCAGTAAAAAAAAAAAAAAAAAGAATAATAAAGAAATTACCATGTTTGTAATGAGGTTCCTAAAGAGATAAAAAATAAGTATCATGTAGATGGAATTTTTATATTTATTTTGGTATATTGAAAAATTTGACTGTATCTTCCAAGTATGTTTTTTACATCAAATTATTTTCCCTTGAAATAAGTAAAAAAGTTTTTGTTTATTCTTAGTTCCAAGATTGTACCTTTTAGGACCAACCTGCATTTCATCTGCTTAAATTTGTGTTTGCAAGAAACTCCAATTTGCAATATATATAGGAGATTCAATTAATTAAGGTTAAATGCTATGATGTTGCTACATGAATATATACTGCTCTGGATTAGCAAACAATATTAAATTCAGAGTGCCAACTTTTTTAATCTACACTATGCATCAAAACATACTCAGTGAGTATCTTTTCTGGTGTGTTAAACCAACTATGAACTGTCTCCAAAACATTAGTTTCATCCAGGACCAAAGAGACTCATTGAACTTTTATCAATGATTGCTTGGTTCATTCTATGCATACATTATATGACACAACTAAATCTAACTTTGAATTCATCTTTACAAATATTTCATTTATGTGTTGCTGAGTTTATTGCATTAAATATTTGCTCTTATTTGTTGCTAAAAAAAAAGGCTTCATGTTATTTCTTTTGTCTCTAACACCAAACTTTCTGACATATCAAGTCAAGAAGATGGAAGTCAATAACAGAGAGAAAATCAATAAATTAAATGACATACCTCCTTACAGACTTTAAGATATTTAACTCTTCCACTACTTGAATTACTAACCATTGTTTTAGTAATGTCTGTACCCCTGGTGGTACATTTTAGTGATAACTGGATATGACAAGGCCCACTAACAAGTAACCTTCACCAGGGATTTAGCACACTTATATTTTGGCATTATCATATTCTAATATGGAAAATTTGCATTTTTAGATTTGTTAGCTGAAGAAAAAAAAGAAAAGAAATTTTCCAAATTACCAAAACACAATTAACAAAATTTTCTAAGATATTCAAATGATTAAGAAAGGTTTTAGCACCAAAGTAAAATATTTGTGAGCCATGTTTCAGTTTACTGCTTCAAAGATTTTGCTTTTACAAGACCATCCAGATGAGACAAGCAAATAATCAAAATCAATCAATGCTAATCACTGCATTGAAATCAAAACATAAAGAAATAGAAAAATACCAAAATATAGGAGACCAATAATGTAATTAACTAATAAAAAACAGTACAATAAATAAATAAAATTACAGTAAAAGTGAAGCAATGACTGCATGTTAGAAACGCCAGGAAAAACAATTGCAGATGTTAGTATGAAAGAAATATTTTTAAATGAAATTGTTAGATATTTTTTTTTTTTAAATAATAAAATTAAAAATAAATTTTCAATTGAGCAAATCAAAAAACTAAACCAAACCTGACCTGCTTCAGCATTTTTGAGAAAGAAGCTGATAAAAAAAGTTTTAAGCTTGTACAAATTTAGAAATAAGAAAAGTGATAATGAATAAAATCTTAAAGAGGTTAAAAGGTGAAGATGACTGATTTTTTTTATTCATTTTTATTAGCACTTTGATCTAATGCACAATAACAATTTGCAAACAGACTTGGTGATTGACTAAACTATTTTATTATTATTATTGAGTGATGGGATATACATAAATAAAATTCAATAACCCATCATGACACCCAGTTTAATAAATGTATTTTTTTCTTTTTGTTTTAAAAAATCAATTCACCCTAAGCAAAGCTATAATGTCACTAAGATGCAAAGCACTACTGGGAGTGAAAGAGAATGAAAAGACTTTAGAAGGAACAGGAAATCTAATCCTAAACAGGAAACATGGAATAAACCACGACTCCTGTTCAAAAGACTGGGAAGAAGTGTGAACTGGATGCCAAATATGTACAATATTGTTATAATGAGTACGCTTGAAAAGGAAAGAACAAACAAGGATTAAAGTTTCAACAGCATGTATCAATCAATTTTTGTTGTGTGAAAAGGCGACAAAATTGTTGGCATGTGGTTCTTTAGTTGCTGTTGGTAAGGGAAGCAATTAGGTATAAAGGTGTTGTTGGTAAGGACAGGTCTGGGTAGCGGGTCAGTGGCCAAGGTCATTGTGGTGACATTGAGAAGTCTGGAGTGGATTTGTGAAGCTGCAAATCTGTGGTAACACGAGTGGAATGTTGTTGTTGGAGTTGATCTGTGGTAAGGTTTGGTGAGGTGTGTTGGCTGGTAAGTTGCCTGAGGTCACGATGGTGGTGGCAAGAGTGGCCTGGAGTGGATTAGGGAAATTTGATCAAGCAGAAACATGTTGGATTCTGGTTGAATGGGAGATCAAATAAAAACAGTATCATGATGATGATGAGGAGAGAGACCTATAGTGTGATAGTGAAGCTTTATTGACGGAATGTCTCTGTTGGATTATGGTCGAATGAGAGATAAAATAAAAAGAGGGTGGTGACAACCAGAGAGGCCTGGAGTGGATAGTGAAGCTTGTTAAAGCAGAATGTCTTTGTTGGATTCTGGTTGAATAGGAGATCAAATGAAAATGAGGTCACGGTGATGATAACGAGAGAGGCCTGAAGTGTGACAGTGAAGTCATCGAGGTGTTAGAAATCACAGTGATGACATTGAGAGATGCCTGGTGATGACAACTGCAGAATCTGATTGCCATTACATTGGACTGACCAAGGTCACAGTGGCAACAATGAGGGGAAGGGCGGCTATGGTTGTGAATATGATGAGAGCTGACGCTGCTATCAACAGCTGACCTGTTGGCCTGATACTATACCAGGGCTTTCTTTTGATCAAACTTCCCGGGCACATCATTTTTTTCTTTTTTTTGGTGGCAACATTCATGATTGGCTATTGCATTTTAGATTTTTGCAGGGATTTGTTTTGCATGCCAGATATGATGCTCGGAGCCCCTGCACAGATGACAACTATTTTATTTTAGGTTTTGCTTTCTTAGCACTCATATATCCATTCAATATGTCTAGTGAAATATATTTGTGTATCAGAAAGAGATCTTGATAAAAGTAGTATAATATGGTGACAGGTTATGATAAAAGCAGTGCATAATGTCATGGCCGCCTTTGGCCACTCCCTAAACAGGAATGAGTAGGAGACTTTGATGTTGACCTTTTTGATCATGTTCCCTACACGCTGTGTAATTTAGTCTCATTTCATTTTAGAATTGAGCTAATTACTTTTTAGTTCCTTTTATGTTACGAACCTAGTCGTAACACACCTCTTAATCATTTATTGACCGTTTTTTTTAGCAAATCTCAACATTTTATTAGAGAGATTTTTTAGCATTTTGTGAGACCTGTGGCTATGTTGGTCCCTCTTAATATAGCACGGCAACTTCTCACCAAATTCAGGAGTTGGTACGCAAGCTCCTGGCCTTTGTGGACAGGACATTACCTGGGCTGCATATTAAGTTACGTTCCCATTTTTTTTGTCTGCCAACTGGACGTGAGTTGGGTCTGTCTTTCTTTCGCTTTCTACTTCTACCTTTATTCTGGCCTCCTGCACATTTTTCAACTCTCTGCATTCTGTCCCTACTTGCTGTCAGTACGTCATCCATAACTTTTCCCATATACTACAGTTATAATTACTACAGGAGGTCTTGATATTGGACTTGACCAGCAGATACGCAATGCCAACACCGGACATTCGATATGCCCAACATCATCACAATGCCAGCTTCCGCGTTGCCGATACCATTCCTGCCCAACACATCCAGTTCGAAGCCCAACCTGCAGCAATCAACAATCGTCCAGGAGCAATCATCTGCAACGACCAGCAGCAATCACCTGTGACAACCAACAGTGATCACCTGCAGTGACCAACGATCATCCAGCAGCAATCATCTGCAACAACCAGCAGCGATCACCTGCGACGACCAGCAGCAATTACCTGCAACGACAAGCAGCGATCATCTGCGACTACAGCAGCCATCATCTTCAATGACCAGCATCGATCACCTGCAATGACCAGCAGCAATTGACTTCCCTTAACTTCGACTTGAATAGCCTTTCCCTTATACTATCGGTTATAATAACTACGGGAGGTTTCAGCACCGACCTCAACCAGCATGTACGCAATGTCTGTACATCAATTTCCAACCGTCAATATGACCGGAATGTCTGCACCTCAACTCCAGCCGTCAACACGACCAGTCCGACCACCTTTCTACTACTAGACCAATCCAACCCACGGCCTCTGCTTTGTAAATAAACTTAGCATTAATCATACACATCCTCATTCTGTTGTCCATTTTGTTTCACCTTGTCAGATTTCATGTCTTTAATTCAGAAATGTTAGCAAGCCTCTTGTGACCTCGTACCGATACGGGGCCCTCGGTCCATTTTCATATTGCACCCACCTCCAAGGGTGTCCGCTACAATAACTTTTCAGGTGGGGGCTGAGTTCAGGTGAGGTAAACCAGACTGCTCAGTCAATCTCTGACTGAGTGTGTTTTTTAGTATCTAACTGTGACTCCCAAGTTGTCTTGGCTATCTCATACTTCAAACTTAAAAAAAGAAACAACTCAACTCCTGGCCATAATGCTCCCTCACTACTCTCGTTCATGAACAGAGATGCACAGCGTGTCACCGAAAATGCCCAATTGGTTAAGGTCAGGTAACTGACAAGCAAATGTGTAGTACTAAATGGGATATTAACTGTAGCTAAATCTTAATTTTCACCAAGACAGGTATATGTTAACACCTTGAATCAATTGAGATCAGAAGTCATGTATGTCATGCTTGTTGTAGTATTATTTTCATCATCGTTATTAGTTTGTAACATGGAGTCAATGCCCCATTTGACCATAGCATATGTTTTCATGTGAATTATTATTATTCTTTTATTTTGCATTTTTTGTTTTTTTTAACAATGGAATCGGTCTTTTCATCTCCAGCTTTCATAAACAGAGAAAAAAAAAGCCGGCCCCTAAGTTGTTGGCATAAGTCTGTTTTTAGTAAAAAAATCGATCCAGGTGCTCCATACCTGCGGTCTTGTGCCATATCTAGGCTACGCTTTTTAGCAAATCACCATGTAAGTTTATTTTTTTTCAATTGAATTAACGAAGTATATTGGGATTCTTTGTTACACGATTAAGTTTAACTTTCTATCACACGATAAAAATTAAAAAAGCAAGACTTTTCTTTTCCGCTACAACATTTTTTAAACGAAAGCAGTCTTAAAATAAGTTCTAAAATTTAGAACAACTTTTGAGATAGTAAAGCTGAAAACATTTAAAAGAGAACTGGTAATGAAATTGGTTCCAGCCCCCAAAATCTTCTTTTTTTTTAAAAAAAAATTAAAAACAAAAATGAAGTCTCTATGGTCTATTCCTTAACAAAAACACGTCTTTATTTTTAAATATCACTAAAAAGGCGGGAAATTACATGGGGAAACGAATAATACAAATTTCACAAATTATTTTTAAGAAATTATGTGTAGATCTTTGTTTAATACAAAAATGTTTTTGAATTTTCCTAAAACACTAGTTACTTTTATTCCAGATTATTTTTTGCAAAACAAAATTTTAATAATTTTCCATCAGAAAACTTATACAGAACCTGAAAAATTAAATTTAAATTCAATGCAGTTTTCTGATGTTTGTGAAAATAATTTTTGATAATATAACCATTTTATTTATTTTTATTCTAAAATAAATTAAACATTGCAAAACTATAACTATATTTATTTCTGAAAAGAAAAAAGAAAATTGTTTCACTTTACCCAAACATGGAATCCGAGAAAAAATTTTTTCAAGTTCGCAGAAAAGGATATAAGTTTGTTTCTATGATAATACATTTCCAATATGATGATTTCACGTCGTTAGAAAAAAATAACTATTGTATACCTTCAATTGGCAATACAAAAAAAATACAAATCCATAAAAAATTACTCAATAAA
Organism: Acanthosepion pharaonis; assembly: GCA_903632075.3. Classification (NCBI taxonomy): domain Eukaryota; kingdom Metazoa; phylum Mollusca; class Cephalopoda; order Sepiida; family Sepiidae; genus Acanthosepion; species Acanthosepion pharaonis. Next base: position 80,984 of record CAHIKZ030000857.1, on the reverse strand, counting down.
AGCAGCAGACGATAATCATTCAACGTGTATATTACAAGAGATATTTTTATAAAGACCTAGATTTCCGACAAGAGACGATTTTTAAAGAACAGTTTTATTTTAAATAAAAACGATTTTTATAGGAATTTTAAAAGAATGTTTCTCTTGAACTGAATAGTAATAATATTTTCAAATTTAAAAAAAACTTACTTTTTTTTTACAAGAAAAAAAATAAAAAATGATGTCTCGCAAAAAAATTTTCTCTATTTGTTTTTAATTTTAGCAATATTTGGTAAAATTTGGTAAACTTTTACGTTGTGCTCTTCTAAAGAGAAGCAATTATTTTTCTTTCATTACAACGAACAAACGGATATATACATTTTTTATTTAAAGAGCGAAAATTTACATAAATAATTTAAATTTCATTATGAAAGTATGTATCCATTTTTTTTATAAATAGACTCAAATGATAATGTTTGTGAACGTACTTCCAAAAAAATACCATTAAAAATTTTTTTAAAAAGGTTTAAAAATTTAGAAAATTTCTAAAAAAAAAATGTAATTATCAATGTTGTTATTGTTAGAGTTCACAGTGTCAAACGGGGCTAATAAGGGGTGAGATGACTTAGCCTCAGTAACTCTAAAGGGATCGATTTGACATTGTATTGAAACTAAAAACAGGACTTCCTTATAAATCAATAACAAATCAATATTTTTCAATTCTGACAAGTGTCACATCCTAAGAAAAGCCTAAAGAATGCTAATCTACAAAAATTATTCCCCCACCACCAATTTTTCCCTATTTTTCCATGAGTGGATCAGTCTGTTTCGTGCTTTGAAAGGTTTGCCTGCCTTGAAAATCAGCATTCGATATCCTTTTTTTGGTCTTGAACACTGATATATAATATTAGACACCTGTGGAAAATACACTACTACTTCACCCACCAAGCAGACCCCATCAGGCAACAATCAAATACATGTCTGCATGTTTAGTACAAGACATAAAATTGCATTTATAAAAACAAATTTTAAACCAAATAAAAAGTCATTGACTCCCTTTTTAGTGCAAACAACTATTAGACTTAAAATAGTATTTGAAAGAAAGTTTTTTCTTCTTTTTTAAGCTTAACTAACACACAGCAACAAGCACAACAAAATCAATTAACATGATATTTTTGTCTATGCACCTCCTCTATCGTTTATTTATTTTTCTCTAGTTGCCTTCTCATTGCTATACTCCATTGCAATTAGATATCTCTCTGATTCACTCTGCATGTCAGCCAGATGTAAGTGCCAAGAAGACAGAACACAAAATAGAAAAGTTGTTTTTTGCACATGGGTTCTGAGCATCACATTCGGTCCATGAAACAAATCCCCGCAATGAAAATAATACAACAGCCAATCATGAAAATTCCCTCTGAAAAAAGAGATGACTCTGGGGACTACTAGATTTGCTTAAAAGTAGGCCCCTGATAACAACCAACACAATTGCAGACCGAAAAGCCACCTGCTAACATGCAGATGCGCTGTCACCGTCACCGGCATAGTTGCTTCCCTCATCACAACCATGACATTGCCCATGCTTCATTAAAATCACCCAACTCTTCATACCCAGACCAGCTTCAACACCACCAGGCTCCTGACACCAACCACTGTGATTTATAATACCTCAACATAGTCACAACCCACTACAGGTCTCCCTCACTGTCACTACTATGATCCCATTTCATTGATACCACATTCGACCTGAATCCAACAGAAACAATCCACTCAACCAACTCCAGGCTTCCCTCATCACCACCACCATGACCATATTTCTTTGATACCACATTCAACCCAAATCCAGCAGAAACATTCTGCACAACCTTCTCCAGCCCCGTCTTGTTGATACCACATTCAATCAGAATCCAACAGAGACCTTCCACTCAATCAATGTTCCCCAGTTACACCTAATCCCTTGTCACCATCTCCGTAACCTCAGCAACCAATGCATCCTACCATGAATCAACCCACCTCGATCAACACGCATGCCAACCCACCTTACCAGGTAGTTTGGCATCACAGCATCACACAACCGCCAGCCCATCAACACCATCACAGATGTCAATTTCAACATTAAGGAAAGGCGTGTTTTAAACCCAACCAACAGCTAATCCACTCTGGACTTATCCTATGATTTCAACTGTGACCTCAACCAAACCAGCCCAAGAAATTGGCCAACTCCTGGTGCTACTAACAATATTGCCTTCCTGACAAGCAGTAACTGAAAACAATATATTAACAATTTTTGCCAACTTTCTAACAACTATAAATATATAATGTATATTTGATAAATACACAGCTGAAAATGTAATCCTTGTTATTTCTTTCCTTCACAACAAAATGCTCATTATAACATCATGATAGAAAATGTGACACAGGCTTGGGTTTAATGTGGAGCTCCTACACATGTAAGTGTGAGTAGAGGCAAAAATCACTCAGTCCCCTCAACTTTTGCAAGCAAATTGTCAAAGCAATTCACACTCTTCATTTAGCGTGATATGGAGGTACTGCCTTGAAGTTGAAATCTTCAAGGATCAGGCACATCAGTTTAAAACTTTTTTTTTGTCTATCTCGCTCAAAGATAAGACAAAATTGATCCCTATCCTAAAGAGCTGATATTTCTTAGAAACTTTTAAACTTGTTTGAATTATTCTAGAACTTGTGCAAGGTGAAATATCTTGAAATGTTCAAATAAGTTTACATATAAAAACCAGGGAATATACTTACTGACTTTTTTTTTTGAGTGAAAATAAAGAATCTAAGATGTTAGTGTAAAAAAGAAAAATAAATTTCCATACCAGAAAAATCTTTGGAGATAATAATGATTTAGTGATACAAGTCTTATTAATTAACCTATAGCTGGGGAGAGAAGGGAGTGGATCATATTTTTCCCAAGGGTATTTGCACGTAAGTGAATATAACAAACCCAACTGAAATTGAAACTCAGCACTCCAATTAACAATTCTGAGCCATTATTGATTACACCATCTGCACATCCAAGCTTATATCATCTGGTACTACCAAGCAGTTACCCATCCAGGTACTGGCCAGGTCAATAATTTGATTTAAATTATTTGTTCATTATGTGGGAATTGAATTATAAGAGGAAATATTTTACTAAATGATAATTATTTTTTTGCTAGTTTTTTATTCTTTTTCTTGTTGTTTTTTATCTTAATTTTCCAGGCCTGATAGCCTCCAACCATTATTGTGAAGTAAAAATAGCTTCCAAGTCACATCCCAAATCCTGTCTGTAGGGTTTGTGAAGAAAAACTTTAAAAATCTATATCAATTAAGATTTAGTAAAATGAACAAAATATGCAGATTTAAATTATAATGGACACATTATTAGAACATATTTTATGAAATTAATCAATTTCAGCCCAAATAAAAGTCTTATTTTATTGGAAATTATTGATAAAATATGATATACCTACTAAGTGGATACCAACTTAAAATTTAATTAAATGATAATTTATGGAGAAAGATAATATTTACACAGCATTTAAAACATATATCAAATTATTAATCTGCAGAGTTTCAACTTTTAGATATTTATAGTTATTAGGTTATTAGAAATTTTATACTCTTCAATTAACACATTTTCAAATTGAATTTAAAATATTTCTTTTAAACATTTACACAAAACTTGTGTTTATTACTCAGTCTATGCTTTTAGTACAAATAGGTGACAATGTATCAAGTAGTATGTCAAAACAAAAAGAAAAGCATCTTCTCTTGTCTAATCTATTTCAGGTCATATGAAAGCTTTGTCCATAAAAGAAGAAACTTGACTCAAAATGTTCTTTGTAAAACCATATCAACAATTTGGGAATATAAAATTTATTATTCTGTATCTGCTTTTTCTTTGTGGATGTGTTGTACATTTTGACTAAGCCAAATTTTCATCCCTTCAACCTTCCAAAAGCTCCCTTTTCATATAAAAAATATACTGTGTAACAGCAGCCTTATAGTTAACAATAAAAAAAATGTGGAAATGACAAAATAAAAAATGGAGATAAGATGTGGTTGAGATAAGTAATAGGGATTTTATTTCATCATGATTTACAAGATTCAATTGTTTGTTCATTCCAGGGTATTGCATATCAGTTGTGGGAGACTGAGAGTTCATTTGGAGTATAGCATAGTAGTAGAGATAAATACGAGAAAATCAACACGCATATGTAATTGAGTAAGATAGACTCATGGGAAAAATATTCCGCAAATAATCACATTGTAGTCGTTGAGAGTTTGTCTTTGCTGCAGCTGATTTTTTGTCATTGGTCAAAGGCAATGCTGATGATGTCACTGCTGATAGCCTGGGAAGTTACATAGTCTCCCTTGTTGTGGGGGTTCATCACTAATGCCAACTAGGTCAGATCTGTCTTTGTGGGTGAAATCAGCATTAGCTTTATTGTCAGTGGCTCAGAAACAGCTGCTGTGAAAACCATATGGACCCTTTTCTGATTAGTCAGTAAATATGTTTAATGACCCTAGTATTTTAACAGTATTCTGGAAGTGGGTGCAGGGAGTTGGACAAAATTAAGGTCTGTTTTTGTCATAAGAGCTGTAGATATCAAAGTGAGCACTTCCATTTGGGTTAAAGAATTGGAGTTCTGACAGGGTATAACAATTGTCATATTTCTCCATTTGATCTAATAATGCCTTAAGATTGGTGCAAAGCATTTGTACTAAATGTATTGTTTTTATAAACTATTGCAAGTAAATTCATTTCAAACTGAATGTTCTAGAAATATAGCTCTGTAGCAGAATTAGTTTTGTCCTCATAATGTAAAACCAATACAATTGCTGTAACTGTTTTTTTTACTCTACAATTATAATATACTAACTATAATATTATAATCATTCATTCATTAACATAATTTGAAATCTTTTGAAGAAGTTGAAAATGTTTGAGAAAAGAGTTTAAAAAACTATACAAAACAAACTACCATTTAGCTAAGTATTTTCTTTCTGTGATGTCAACATATTAAAGTGTTTATTCTAACATGTATTTCAGACCTTAACTAACGAAGTGTGATAGAAGACTTTAAACAGATTCCATTTGCTTATTTATTTTTTAACTAATCATGTAAACATACAATACAACCTTTGCCAAAGCTTTCCTGCCAACAATCACCAGAAGTTGTATTCAGATTTTCAATCACACCAGAAAAATATTTCCCATATTATATGTAGATGTTTTATTCTTACAGGTGGGTAGGTAGGTGATACTTGGAGTAACTTCTGCTATATCAGCTCTTCCCCCTACCAACTTCTTTCTCATCTACTCATCCTGACATGGTGGATGGCAGTACAAAATGGAAGCCTTAGTTATTGCAACAAAGGCAGACCAGAACTCTCCCTGATCCCAAAAATGACTGTTAATATAGACCAGTGCCTAGTTGTAACCTTTTCCAGTTTTGTAGTCAATTGATTGCCAAAAAACCCTCATACATTCCTTTTGTTCCACATTACCCAATGGTCAAAGTGATTGCCACTTAGAAGACTGAACTTTAAAAGAAAGTATCTGCTGGTCCATAAAACAGAAACACATGAGATTGAGATAAAAACCACCTCTTCCTTTTTTTATGTGATGTCCAATCTAGCATAAAATTAATTCAAATCCAAATGTTCTGTTTTAAACTTGAACCAAACAATAAACAATTTTCTTTGTATTTTAATGAGATCAGATTCAACACTTGAGAGAACACACGCATATATTAACAGGAATTATTTTTTTATTTAAAGAGAAGAAACAGTGGATAATGATTTGTTTACATAGTTTTCTAATTGTATGGGCAGGTAGAGGAAGCTTTTCTTTGAATTTTTTAAGGTGGTTTCTCAATATGTTGAGGCATTTTGTAACAGATATATTTGTGTATAGTGATTTGATATCTAAGCCAGCAAAAACAATCTAATTAATTTCTATTTCCACCACAATCAAGGAATAAAATCAGGATTAGTCATAGGATTCTACCTCAGGATATGTAGTCCAGAATATGTAAGTGAAGAAGAGAAATATACTGAGAAAACATTTAGACTCCCTCACTACCCATACCATTTCATCCACAATGCTAGAAAACAAGCTTACAAAATCCCTAAATTCTAAAACTAGACACCACCAACAGCACTTTTAACAAAAACAACACAAAATTCATAATTCTACCTTCTAATACTCTTTCTACTAAACTTGAAAATAAATTAGTTATTCCTAGTACTAGGATGTTTGCCACCATTTCCAAGACAATCAGAGATATAATTAGGAAGAAAAATAAGCTCAAATGCTGGTACTTATCAAATTAACAGGAATCTGTAAATTCTTTTCATTTTTTTACAGTTCATTTGCATAAATTACCCTGCATATCTGATACATGTCCAGGCAAATCGATTTTCTTAACAATTACCTCTAAAGTAAAATTATTAACTTTACTGGATCTCAAAAATAATGTCTTATTGTCATTCAATGCAGTAGATTCATTTATGATTTAAACTAATTCAATAATTTTTTTTTCATTAATATTTTAAAGTTTGTGTTAATCTCAAATAAATCAAAAAAGGAACTTATTTTTCTATTAGTTACTTGTATACCAGGGATTTTATCAAATCAAACATTTGGCTAGTTACATGATGATTGTATTTATGGCATGATGAAATCTTTACATCCAAGCCATGTGGAAATCAAAGTCAATATTAGTAGACCATCCAGTACAAATTAAGCAGAGAGTGGAATTATACACTCTTATGACTAAAGTGAGCAACTATGAGATCACCAAGAAATATAGCAATTTATCTGACCGTAGTTATTTATATTTATATATTTTCATCTGAATATTTGAGAAATCTTATTAAAGAAAAATATACACTCTCTGGTAGGACTTGAACTGGAGAGTGCATAATTTTCTTTAATAAGATTTTTTGAATATTCAGGCCAGTAGATGAAAATAAATATAATGTTTGGTAAATAAATGGAGCATCTACTCAAATATGGATATCCACTAAAAATGTTTAAGTTATAAAACATGTTGGATTAATAAATAAAAAATCCATCACTTCTTTAGAAATTTATACATAAAGATGAAAAAGTTTATTGTTGGTAGGGGTCTTATATGCCATGACTCTTCTTCAAATTAGATCTTTTTTTATAATAATGTTTACTCTGTACAAGGCCCAAGAGCCACTCGATGTAGCAGGTTACAGAGTAAGAAGCACAGTTTATGGGGATATACGGGAATGATAATTGTTAACCTTAGACTTGAACAGGTTAAGATTGTAGCATTCAGGGAAGCACCCTCTTTCTGACTCACTCCACAGCAAAATCTGTTGGCTAGATGTGAGTGCCACAAAAGCAAAATTAAAAATAATAATGTCACTCTCTGCACAGGTGCTCCAAATATCACATCTCTGGCTCACAAAACAAATCACCCCTCCCTGAAAAAATTATAAAATACAATTTAAACATTGCCACTAAAGCTAAAACATGACAAAAAAAAAAAAAAAAAAAACACTGAGTCATGTATCCTCCCTGATTGCTTAAAAGGATTCACTTGCAACACTCAAGAGAGTAGGCAGGCAGTCACCAAGTTTACAAGTGACCTTGGGTCAACCATACCAACACAAGCTTCAATGCCAGGCCCTATCAACTCTCCCATACTCCAGGTCACTTCTCTCACCCACAAAGAGACATTGTGCTTTGATCCTTTATACCAGCAATACAGAGAATTTTATTTTAACATATCTTGACTCCTTTTCTTTCTGACTCTCCAGCAGTACTTTGTTGTTTTTGTTTGTTATTTGCAACCATATGCAGTATATAAAACCATCAAATATCATATTTTTATTAAATTATATTTATTATTATGTTTTATGTTTATTGTTTTATGTATAACTTTATCTATGTATTTCTTTTTTCTTATTTTATTTTTGTATTATTGTTGAGAACATTATTTTTTTTTAATATGGTTGTATTTTCTGGGAATGAAAAATTGCTAGCAGACCATATTTAAGCCAATGCTTATATCAGACATGCCAACTGAATTGTTTTAACGGTGATGTACAGGTACACCATTTTTTTTCCAGCAACCTTGGTTCCAGAACCATGCTTGATTATGTGTTTGGCTGGATCAACAGAAATCATCTAATAGCAATCCAATAATACACATCTGACCCATATCTGCATCTTTCATATATCAATATCTATAGCATCACTGACTTAGAACTTATATTAAACAATTATTAAATACAACACCATCTGTAGCCACTAAGTGGATTAATTTGGCAATTGTATGAAATTCAAATGCTTACTTATAATTTTGTCTTGGGTCATGTCATCTGTGATCAAGAGAAGAAAATATTCTAAACAGATATTGTAAGGACAGAAAAGTCCATCCAGTAAATCCATATCATCATCAACCCAGCAAATTGATAAGGGTCATTACTAAGTAGCTCAAGTTGAGAGAGTCTTCTATCAGATATGGGGTTCATGATGACATCAGGTACAAGTCCTACATGGTACGTAGAAGACAGTTCATGGCTGACAAGACCCAGGAGAAATGTAGGATCTGATTGAAGTGCTTGCTGAATAAATTCAAGCACCTTGATAAGAGAAATTTCAACCAAGATTAGACAGTAGATTTAATAACAGGTGACTTTGTGCAAATACAATAAAAGTACCCACAATGATACATGGTCTTGGAATTTTTAAGCAATGAGGGTCATATCATGCTGCATTACTTCTTTCTCACAATGCACCAGGAATCGATGCTTCTGCTTACATCAAGGTGCTCAATATAGTCATCAAGGTCTGTATGGAAGCTCGTATCCTATAAGAGCCTATATGTTTCCCTGCAGGACTCTGCAGCTCCTAGTATGGCACAAATGACACAGGAATCACTGACTAAGAATTTTCATGATCATGTCACATACAACATAACTCCTGATTTGAAATCCCCTGTACAACTATCTCTGGGATATTGTTGAGAGGAAGACTAATTTGCAACTTCAAAAAACCAAGGATTCATTGAAACCTGCCATCATGGATATGATGGCCAACATGAATAAAAACCACCTGATCTGGACCTGCTTTTGAGGCTCTATCAAGGTGTGTATGATGTTATTGAATACACCTTTTCTATTTTGTTAAATTGAACTTATACTGATTTTTTCTTCTGAATATCTGTTTTTCTTCATATTATAATTTGTTATAAATTGCATGGCATATCATGTAATGTATCTATTGCTATATAGCTTATAATTTTAACATAAAAAATTTCCAACTGCAATATTACTATATTACAAAATCTCCAATTTTTAAATATCTCACCTCAAAGTACTCTACAGTTTGGCTTCTAATTTCCACACTTCATTTATGGCTAGACTTTTCTCATTAAAGATAAATAAAGATATTGTAATGGTGCAGGAAAAAATCTGCCTCGTCAGTCATATATCGAAAGATACATGATCACTTAAGCGTGTATCACGCATGGCACATAACTGACTGATATTCTTTCTTCACTATTCTCATTTATTTTTGTCTCCAGATATTTCACCTATCGCATTTAATGTAAGGAATCATATATCATGAATGTTCAAGTCCCTATAGATAAAGAGAATGTTATTCATGACTGCTTGCTTGAATGCTTTGTTGGTGAGTTAAATCCTCTGACAGTTGATCACAATTAGGTGTTTTATTTGTCTAGATGTTAATAAGTCTAGCAAAAACAATAGAAAATTCCTTTCATGCAAAGAGCATTCTTGAAGTTCTTATTGAAAAAAAATGTTGTGTAGCTTTTTTATTGAAAAAATAGGATAAATAATCAGAAAAAATGATCATTTATGAGTTTCTAAAAATATGCTTGTAAATAATTAGTGTTTAATTGTGAAATAAAATAAATATCACACAGTTATGTTTATTTTCATAATATTTTGAATATGTGCAAGAAAGAGATTCATAAGTTGTTTGAATAGATAATAAACAAACAATATGATGTAGAGAAATCAGATGAGAAAGGAGTGTAGCTGATAATGGCATCTCAAATTTCCAGGAACCTAGTTTTATAATTGGCAGGTAATTTTTAGGAACCTATCCTGCTTGTTTTCTTTTCAATCTGATAATGGAAACAAATTACTTTATAGTATGAAAAAGAAGTAAACCATTTTGATAGTTTAATAGAAAACATTTATTTATTAAGATATTTCTGTTCAGAAGTATGATGCTTTTTGACTCTAGTGTCATCAGCTGTGTTATGGTTTCTTAGCCACTTTCAAACTGAATCACTGCAGCCCTAAATATGCATTGGAAGACCTATCAAATTTATGACTAGAAGATTTGCCACATTTTAACTTCAAGATGATTTCTTTTGTTAGAATAAATTATGTTCATCACAGAAAACCCTCTTTCAGCCTCCACAAAACTTACAGCAATGGTATTAATTATATTTTTAGCTATTATATATTGGCTATTAATCATGCTACCACTGGATGTAACTATATGATTAAATTTAACATCACCTGATGGAGTAATGGATAGTGGCTTGGATTGAGGAATTGGAGAGCCAAGTTTGAATTCCAGTTGAGTTCATTACATTCACTTACATGCTAATATCCTTGGAAAAGGTATATTATGGGTAAATAACTGGACAAACTGAGTCCTATAGCAACTGTTCCAGGAGAAAGACATCTGAATTCAATACCTGAGTGCCTAGGTTATGGACTGAGGGTGATCTACACTATATTCCGTGGTCATCACTTGTCAGTCAAGAGCTTGGAGAGGAGATAGGTGCTACCAAGCCATCTGAAAGGATCATGATGAAGAAGAATCAAAGTTTTGCTCTCAGGTCTCCCCGATGATTGAAACAGTCAGGGTACTAATGATGATGATGAGCTGGTTGGTTGCTATGGTCAAATTGGTAACTACATCACCCATATCATATAGGCTCTCAAGGATGTAAGATACAAATTCAAATCTTGTTGACCCATGCTATCTTTATCATCATGGAGTGTAAAATACAGTGTCAGGTGCAGATTTTGATGCCTGAGGTATTCTAAAAAAGAAGTGTAAAGGAAAACTGAACACTTTCTGGCATCACTCTCGTGTATATTAAAGCTATCATTATGGGGTGTGAGAGGTAGGCAAATAGATTTTCTGTTTGATGCAAATCTGGTTTTGCATAATAATCACTTTTATCTTGATGAAGCAACACTGGATTCTTTTATTCTAAATTCTATCTCTTTCTCTCTCGATATATATTTTTAATTATATCCACTGTCTATGTCAGATGGGCTCTCAAAGATGTAAGGTACAAATTTAAATCTCTTATCTATACTATCTTAATTGTCATGGAATTGTTGTAGAGTGGTTTCACAGTGGAGGCTTGTATTTGTACTAAGTCGGTCCTAAAATAGGTTCGACGTACAAAACGTTAGGAACTTGATATAATAGGTAATAACGCAGAGCAATCTAGTGGTGGTGGTCACTGATACTTTAGTATCCGACTAACGGCCATCCGACATCGATTGACTGACCAACTCACTGGGTGACTCCTACTACTCCTACTTATTATAGGTGGGAGAGTCTATTAACAATAGAATAAGTGTGTTCCACTATAACAGGAATGTAAAACAATGCAAAAAAAATACAAATTAAGTTTTGTGATAAAAAGCAACAAAAATATGATGAAAGATAAACTAATTTAAAATTAATAATAAAAGTGATTATGTTGCATTGTCAGAATATTATTTAGAGGTAAAAACATTTGAAGCATTGTCAGAAAAATATTTAGAGGGAAAGACATTTTGTGGATTGCCAGAATAATGTTTAGAGGTAAAGACATAATAAAAGAACAAAGTAAGTTAAGAAAAACACAAATAAAATTAATGATATAGGATAATATTTGTTATATCATGTCTTTTTTCTACCTGATGAAGAAATTAAGAAAAGCCCAGTTCCCTCACCCTGCCACTAGGCTTCACCGTACTCATTGCACTTGAAGAGTGAGGGTTAGGGTCAATCACTGATTCCTGAGGCATCTCAAAAAGAGAATTGCCAAAGAAACTGGACAATTTCTGGTACTACCCACATGTAGTCAGACCTAGCATCCTGGTAGTATGAGAAGGTAGGTAAACAATTTTGCTGTCTGAGCAAAAGTTTGGTTTGCACAACAGTCATTTTAAGCTTAATGAAGCAACACTGGTTTCTTTCATTTTAGATTGTATCTATACAACTCTTTCATTTTAGGTTATATTTATACATATTTTTCATTATATGTTCATGCATTGAAAGTAAAGCTCTTAAATTAAAATACATTGTTTCCCTGATAGTAAAATCAAACCAGAGTGACATGTGAAAATACTTAGCCTTATACTATTAAGGATTTTAGGTGCATAGAAGTGGTGTCATTGCTAGTTGCTTTGGTACCGCAACTTTATTATTTTAAGTATAGTACAAGATTGGCAGCTAGGTTTCTTCATTTTACTGTTGAAATTGCTAAGTGTAACTGTTGGTTCTATTCTAATAGTTTTTCACTTGAACTTCTCATTTGTGGAACACTCTTCCAGATTCTTACATTCCTGTCAACTATGATCTTCAAAAATTTAATTGCAACATCACTCATTGTCTTTTGTCTCCTTGAATCCTGTTCTTTTTATTGTTCTTTCTCTTCAGTAGCATTTTGATATGTCCCGGAAAGGGATATATTTGTTCGAAGTAGGACAATCTAGCAGGTAACCGTAATGAACTGGTCCTCGTTGTAGTGGTAGGCAATAGGCGTCCTCAATAGGTGTTGTCCTGTACCTCCACATCAGTCTGTATTTATGGCTGACACCAGCCAATCATATTACTGAACCCAGGTGTATGCATATTCATTACATCCCATTTTATCAGTTTTTCCAACTTTCAATAACTCCCTGCATCTGAGTGACTTTATTGATTTGCTTGGAATGAAATGATTAAAACAAACTATTTCTTATTAGTAGTAATGAGCTTGAAAGGGCCCCACATTTGTGCCTTTTGTCAGACTAAGCTAAGTATATATTTCTTTGAGTGATGACTTAGCCACAGAAAGATTCTTGAATAGGCTATTTTTGATTGATAATGCTGTTGCAACAATGAAAGGAAAACCTGGTATGATGTTGACTCTGCTTTCATAAAAATACATTCAAAGCAGGAACAGAATTTTTCAACTCAATTTGTTAAACATTTTTCTTTACATACATGTGTATCTAGTTGACTCAAGATTTCAAGAGCATGAAATTTGAGTTGCGACTTGAGCTGTCCATCATTGGATATTGATGTTGTGAAGCATTTTTTGCTCTGTCTAGATAATCTAGATGGTGAACACTTTAATTTACTGCATAGGTAGGTATTTACCTTTTGGTCTTTCTTTTTTCTTTAGTTATTCAAGATTTTTTCTTGTATTAGGTACTAAGGTCATATGGCAAGTTGTTCATTGATCACACCAACATTGTTGATTTTTTAGTAAGTATATTTTATATATATATATATATAAAAAAACAAAGCATTGAAGCAGGTGACTTGCAGTTTGAACAGAATCAATAATTAATTTCCTATTGTTTACTATAGCATTTTATTGTTATTAACCAGAATTAACCAGAATGTTCTAATAATAAATTTCTGGACTGTTGATTAATTGCTTTATCTTAATTGTTATTGTAAGTAACTGTATAGTTACTTCATTGCCACTATATATACATATATATATATATATATATATATATATATATATATATATATATATATATATATATATATATGCCATGCCTCTTTGGAACATAAGCAATCATGGTTCTCTATAGATTACTTTTCTTTATTATCTATAAATTACCATGACTTCTTGGGACAGATAGTGAAGTGGTTTCCCATTGCTTTCTCCATGGTTTGGGAATCCAAATTTTTCCTTCTTTTAGACTGGTTGCCACACACGACTAGAGAGTACAGTCTATGCTGCTGTTTAATCCATAACTGTGGGAGAAGAGATGGATTCATGCTTTTTCCAATGATATTTGTGTGAAAGTAAATGCAACAGTATCAGCCAGAATTTTAACTCAGTTCACTGAGCCTACATTCCCCACTGATGCACACTACGCTGTGCACACATCCTAATTAAACGTTACCACTTACAAATATATATTTTTTTAATTATCATCGTCTTCATTATTATATATAAATTATCTGTTATAAACATTGTTCATCCCTATTTTAAATTAAATGATTAAAAAATACAATTTACTGGATATGACAAAAAGCATGTTGTGACATTGATGTGTCAAAATGTTTTTAAAAAACATGCATCTTTATTATTTATTGTTGAGACTTTTTCTTTTGCTTTAATTTTTGTTGCTTATTATCAAACTCCCAGATTGTCATTCTGTATTTACTAGTAAGCAGGATAAATTGGAAATAAAGAATTAGTCCCCAATAAGATTTGGAATGACATCTACTAGGTAAATCTACTTGTCAAGCATTATTATTTTTAATTGCTATTTCTTTTGCATTCATTTTTGTTGCTTTTTATCACAACTCCCCGATTATTATTTCATGGAATCTACAGACTGACACTCCTCACAACTCCAAATGAACAACTTCACTGCCACATGGACGGGTCAGTCCTACATGCAAAATACAATGTCTGTTTAACTCCAGGGTGACCACTCTGTCGATGAACCTCAGTCAGATGTGGTAGGCTCAAGTTATCCGTGGCAAAAGCACACACCAGTATAGGTTTGATCTCCTTCTGCACATCATTGAGCCACTGTCATCACACAGAACTGAGACAAAAAAATCAGTGATGCTCCTCTGGGGTGTATGATAACAGACATGCTCAGCCGAGTGCAGCAACAAGATCCTTCCCAGGGAGAGTGGTATGTGGACCCAAGGGAGCTGGATGTGTGGTTGCACATGAGTTCACTGGCTGTAGGCGCTTTATGCCAATGGTGCCATCATTGAAGACACATGTCGGTTGTGGCCGTAATACCTTGTTATTTAGTTTCTGTAGTCATGTTAATGAATAACAGTCTTTACATTAAAATCTCATGTATGCTTGCTTCCACTTTCATTTTTCCTCTGCCTTTTACCACTATTGTATAATGTCTTTTTTCCAGCAGGTGGTCATTCTCGTATGTTTTTAAGATGGCCAATCCCCAAATGCTCAATATCATGCATGCACCTTGGACCTCTTGTAAATAATGGTTTGGCAGGCCAGACACTTCAGCTGCTTTGGATCAGGTAAGTGAGAATATCTATCATTACAAGTATAACCTGACAATTTCATTTGTTATAATAACATTTGTATCCTTTCTACAATTCTTAGGTATGTTTTTTGATCAATAGTGTATTTATAATAATAGATCTATGGACAAAAGAGAGAATGAGAAAATTCCCTTATGTCAGCATTTGACTTTAGTATAGTAATGGTAAAATTAACTGTTTACATACAGAGAACATTCAATATTCATTGACTGAACAGTGTGTGTTACTTAGATATCATGAATGAAAATCTTATTTCTTGTTGAAAAATATTAATTTTAAAATTTAAAAGGTAAGATTTTTCTTACTTTCACAACCATCATAAAAGCACTAATTTGCTTCTTGCAAAAAAAAAAAAAAAATTTTCTAATTAGCTTTGGTTAAATTAAATGGCTATAAAATCAAAATTTTCCTTTGAATCATCCAAAATCACAATGTCCATTATCAAGTTGACAGAAAACTCAATATTATAAACAAATAAAATGTATTAAAAATAATCATAAAATCTAGACAATTTTATGAGAAACAATTACTTAAATTTTTACTTGATTTAATTATGCTAACAAAATTTTACTTAAAATCATTGAAATATGTATTTTCATATGGGTGGCGTTCATCAGTCAGTATGAATCAAAGGTCAGTTTAGGTGGGTGAGGTGATATTTGTATTACAGTCTAACTAATGGTGATAGAAATTCATGTCAACAGATCTAGACAAAATTACTTCTATTTTTAAGTATAGTGGCCTATAATAAAAATCAATATTTTATTTTTTGTAAACTAATTATTTTTTCTGTAATTTTTTTGTTGTTGATCATCAAGATTTTTTTAAAATAGAACAACCATTATTTTTAAAAAGTTAAATGTAAAACACATTCTGTCATATGAAATGATGATTATAAAGATTTTAAGAAAAACTAAAATATATTATATATATATATATATATATATATATATATATATATATGGTCTCATGTAATAAATAGTTTTGCTTATTGATAATTATTATGATATTTAAAGAAATAAAATTTTCACTTGGAAAAATTTAGCAAGCAAACTATTTTCAAAATAAAAAATCCTTATAACTTATACACAAATTAAGTATTGGAGCAATTGGAAAGATGAGAATAGAAGACGATTGCAGAATATTTCAAAGGTTTGCATGCAGGCATGATAAATCAATGCACTATCTATTTTAATAATTTAATTTAAAAAATAAATCCTTATTTAAATAGTCTACTCTAAGTACATATTCTAAAATTGTGTAACCCTTATCATCTTCATCTTTTGTAAAATAAAGCATTTCATGGTTATTATGAGGAAAATTTAAGATTTTTATCTTAAAATGTACATTGCAATTACCTAAATACCATATATTATATATACAATATTTCCTTATAATATAGTGGTTAATTCTTCTACAAATTCTGATGAAATTAATATAGGAGATATATATTTATTTGGTTTTTCAACCAGTGTGTCTTAGTGACAACGTAGCAAGTGCAAGATTGATGACAACTGAAAAACAGAAGTGATTACAACTCCATGCACTCATAGTTAACAATAATATCCAATTAAAATCTCTAATATTTTTCTTTTAAATTTAAGCATAGTTAGAAAGAATATTTTCCCAATATCTTTGTATATTAAGGGGCATAAAGTTTTTTTTTTAAATCCTAGAGTGATATACTTTTTGAAAAAAAATAAATAAAGGCTTTTAAAGATATCTATCTATCTATCTATCTATCTATCTATCTATCTATCTATCTATATATATATATATATATATATATATATATATATATATATTTACATGTGCTCTATCACTGATATTAAACATTTTTACCATAAATATAGCATATTTAAAATGATATTTTTATCATATATATATATGATAAATATATATATATATATATATATATATATATATATATATATATATATATATATATATAATATATATATATATATATATATATAATATATATATAATGATAACAATATAGTTTTAAGGTATATAATATTTATGGGTAAGTGCTCAATATGTATGTAAATATAAAAGTGGATACTGAGATAAACATCTGCAGCAGCAAAAGTGTTTCATGCTTGAATGCAATCTTCATATATATATAAACAGTGTGGACATAGACATAAACACTGTATTTATATATGCTCTATCCCAATTATTGAGCACTTTTTACTCCATAAATATAACATATTTCAAAACTACATTTTATTATATATATATATATATATATATATATATATATATATATATATATATATATATATAATGAATTCTGTCCATCTATCTATCTTATTCATACAAACACAATCTACAAAAGAACTATATATTTTAAATTTATCTATTTTGAGATGTATCCAAAATTTGTTTTAAATTATATTCATCTAATAAACCAAATATATATACATTTAACTTTTTCCCTTAATTTTTTCTCTTGTCTTTTAGTAATGAAAAAATACTTACATATTATTTCAAGGTAAATCTGTTCACACCTGCCTGTTTATTATGCTATCAATTTTTCTGTTACAGTAAAATTTCAATCAACTGTACATAAAATTATGTATGTACTATTGCCGTTTGATATCTACACATATCTACATTTGTATTAATATCTGCTGATTCTTTTTTTCTCATCTATTTTTACATGTAGAACATAAATCATTTTGTCTCTCTTGACTATTTCTCATTTATCTGTTCTTCTATCTTTTTGTAATGTCTTATTTAAATATCAATATTTATCACCAAAAATGAGCATAACTTTTTGGTAAATGTCTGTGAGTATTTACTAAAGAATTTAACTAATTTAACATAAAAATCTCTTACTCAATCTGAATATTTTACTTGCCTGTATCTTTCCATCTATATGTTTAAATATACAGTGCCCAACCCATTTAACCCCTTGACTTTCAGCTAAATTTATACAAAACAAATATAAAAGTTAGAGATATAAACTGATAAATGCAGAACTATTGACACTCCAGTAGTTGATAAGTTAAAATTAGATTTGCATATTTTTACATTATTCATTTTATTAGACTACAATTTTTTGTAGATTTTATAGACACTGAGATTAGTATTATGACTTGTGGGTTTATATATTCTATTCTTGCTGGTAAAAAGAAAAAACAAACAGAAAGAAAGAGATAAAATAGAAAAAAATGAATTTTAAAAAATTTAATTAAATAACTATTGACCAATCAGGTTGCATCTTGCTTGTGCAGTAAACCAATCATTTTGAAGGTAATAATTTGAGTGGAAACCTTGACCTTAGTCCCAAAACACAAAACATTGAAAAAGAAATTGTTTTGTTACATTGCCGTGGATAACTTAATTTAAAAGGGCACATGATAAAAGTGTATCTCTTTAATTTTTAATAAAATGCACATTATTAGATATGGTTAGAATATTTTATAATCTATGTTCTTATCAACTAAAAGTAAGAAATCACTCATGATAGAGTATGTGATTTGGAGTAAATACAAGATAAAGTCAAACTCTGGGACCCTAGACACCATCTGTTAGACTTTTGTTAGATAGTTAAATCCCTTGTCTCTAAAGTTATTAGTTACTGAATGTTTCAAGGTGACAGACAATAAATGAATGAAAAAGGACTATAGAGAATATATATATATATATATATATATATATATATATATATATATATATATATATATATATAT
The DNA here is from genome assembly GCA_903632075.3 of Acanthosepion pharaonis. NCBI lineage: Eukaryota > Metazoa > Mollusca > Cephalopoda > Sepiida > Sepiidae > Acanthosepion > Acanthosepion pharaonis. The sequence goes on along the minus strand of CAHIKZ030000857.1, from coordinate 61,997 downwards.
ATGTATGTATATATACAAATACTTTGTTTTGTTACCTGAGAGTTGATTAAGGGTCTGCATTACTCATAAGGACAAATGGTTTGGAACTGATGCTGTGTTTCACTATACTGTAGTTTTTAGTGTGTTCTGTACTTTCCCCGATACTTCAAACAACATCAAATGCGAAAAAGAAGAGCTTGATGGGAAGATGAGCAGCACTTGCTATAGACTGGTAGACAACAAAAACACACACACACATATGCTCTCATTCACACTGAGAGAAGTATGATGCAGAACCAATAATAATTTAGAGAAGCTAAAAGACCAAATAAGAAACAACAAAAATAAAGACAATAATAATAAAATATTTCCAAGAGTGTTATGCTTGTGTAAGTGTAGGTGAGTGAGTGAAGGTGTGTGTTAGGTAGAAAATTTGTTGTTCTTTTTCTTTTTTCTTTCCTTCATGTAGGGCTAATCTCTAACCAGGAAATGGTAAGCTACTCACCAATAACTTGACAGGCAGACACATCACTGTTAAATTGGCAAATATCATTTTCAGACACACAGACAGACAGACTGGCAGACAGGCAAGCAGGCAGAAAGGGTATTGCCAAACATTGAACAAAAGTAAGCCATATCTATACCTCACACCTTCAACTGTAAGTCATCCTTTTTGTTATCTTATTCTTCAACACAATAAAACAATGCCTATTTCTTTTCTGATAGCATCAACAGGGAAAAATATCTACAACTAGATTGCTTAGAATGGACATTTTGGTAGGTATAGCTCACTGGTCAGTCACCAGACAAAGTAGTGAAGTATAAGAATATAAGTAGTGATTTTTCCAAGCATAGCCCAGATGTGACACCCAGTGAGGATCGAACTTACTACTCAGTCTTAAATGGTCTAGCAAGACAAGCTTCCTAACTATTAAACCACGCCGAGGTGCCCAAGTATAAGAATACATGTATCTGGAGTAAAAGATTTCTACAAATTCATCTATCAACAGAACATTTTTTAGCACTTCAATTGTTTATAAACTGGTAAAATATCTGTTGACATTTTTTAAGAATTCATTTTCTTTTGCTTTTTAATCATTACACCTAAAGCAAGGCAATAAAGTCACTAAGATGCAAGGGTTTACTGGGGATGAAAGACAAAAAGAAACTGAGAAAACATTTATTAGCTCTTTGAGTTTGAATCTCCAACTTTTATATTTATTTTATATAGCTGAAACTCAAGGGGTTAAATAGGTTGGGTACAAACATATAGATAGAAACATGACTGGTGCAAGGGTCTTGTGTCCCCCACCTGAATCTATGATACAGCCGCCTCCCACCTCTACTACATCTCAATTTCCATATGATATCTGTATAAAATACAAATTTTATTGTAACTTAATTATGTACAATAATGTATCATATGCAATATAGGTGACCAATTGAACTAGAAAAATTAAAAATAAATACAATGTATCTAAATACAAAGTGGTGACATGTCACAATAGATCATTCCATCTTAAATAAATCAACAATGTTTTGCAGCTATTTTTAACATCAACTTGAGATTTTCCTTGTTAAAAAGTTTAATAATTTTAACACATTCAACATTATGGATTAAAAAATAGCAAATTTTACTTAGTATTTTTTGAGACTTATCAAAACAAATTCATGTATTTGGATAAAAAAAAAGATTCCAGAATGATGTCAAAATCCATGAAAATCTTTCATCATTTAACAGTCATTTGTGTCTAGTTTAATTTGGAATGCATATAAATGTAGGCAGAAAAAAAACAAACATTGATAAGATAGTGAGGGTTACAAAGCACTGCCCGGGGCCACCAATCAGGTTTGACACAAGAGCCGTGGGGGTTGGGGGGGTAGTACGCATCGGCCTTGGATAAGATACAGGCAAATAAAATATACAGGTTGTGTAAGAGATTTTTCTGTTAAATTAGTTAAATTCTTCAGTAAATACTCACAGACATTCAGAAAAAAGTTATGCTCATTTTTGGTGATAAATATTGATATATTTAAATATCAATATTTATCACTATAAAAAGATAGAAGGACATAAAAATGAGAAATAGTCAAGAGAGACAAAAATATTTATGTTCTACATGTAAAAATAGCTGAAAAAAAAGAATCGGCAGATATTAATGCAAATGTAGATATGTGTAGTTATAAATACACAAAATCTACTACTTCATGAAGTGAAGGTACCCAAAGAGGAAAATTCATCATCATTTTTTCAGTAAAGGCTCAGGAATTATTATAAAACTCTCAGATTTTACTCAAAATATTGTAAACTAGCTTAAAAGCCACACTCCATGCTGACTTTTAAGCTAGCTCCTGCATAAGGCTAACTGGGTTTCCAGCACCAAACTAAAGGGACCTCTCTCAGGTTACCTCCTCCTAATTTTCAAAACTGCTCCTAGGAGATGCTCTCAGGACTATAAATACTCTGCAATAATTTTTTATCACTTTCTTCTGATCTCATTCATCAACATGTAACCTCTTGCAGAGAATGTGCTTCCCTTTGGGAAATGCATGAACAATGCATGCAAACACACACATGTATGTACGCATATTCCCTCACTACACATACTTTGGACCATTAGGTTTTCACATTCATATGACGCACACATCTTTGTCTTTGTCGCTTGTATACCTTTGTTGTTAATACATTATCATATTATTATATATATTGCTTCTTGTCATTTCTTTTCATTTATTTATACAAGACTCCCATCCAGAGTCTACCATGTTTGTTGAGGGCATTTTAGGAGACACATGTGTTTATCTCTCAATGTGTACAATGGCCTGCAACACCTCTACTCCAGCTTAGAAAACAACAGTGATAATTTTGAAGAAATAATTTTGAATTCATCAATTCACTCCATGGAACTTCAAAACCTCACTTTACCTCTGATTTGGGCTTAAAGTCCAATTCCGGCTAAAAAAATGATTTGGCAGAAAGTTTAATTTGGGCCAAAATTCCAATTTAGGCTGAAAATCAAGTTCTTCAAATCGCAAACTCCATGGAACTTCAATTGAGTTGAGTTCTTCAAATCACAAACTCTGTGGAACTTCAAAATCTCACCTCACGAAACCTCTCACTTTAACTCTGACTCCTTGGTATTTTGAAGAAATTAAATTGATTTCCTTAATTCACAAACTTTTGGAGATATTTTAAACTGAATTTAAAACAAAATTTTTTAAATTCACAAAGTTTTTGTGTTACTTTAAACTCAATATAAATTAAAAACTTAGAATCACTAATTTTTTCATTTATTTAAAAAATTTATTTTTAACTGTTCCCTCCTCATCTGGACACAAATCCCAATGCAGGATATTCAAGCACTAGATCAAGGGCAGATTTTCAATCCCAGGATGATCATGATTCCAAAAAGGTATATGCCTATGTAGAGTAAGTGTGGCCCAAGTTAGAGAGTAAACAGAATTTACCATTTATTCATTTAGATAGTAGAAGTAATTTTTGAGGAAGCACAGAGATTTTTAAATAGTGGGTGGCTTGTTAAACATATGACACAAGATCAACTTAATATGGGGTCTTACAATTGTTCAGTACTTGTAACTACTATTGCCAATGTTAGGATTTGCCTATTGACACAGTCTTGTTTAGTGCAGTGGGGATTTATTGTCAGAGTTGAAATCTCCAGAGACCAAGCACACTACATTTGTGCTTTGTCTCATCTTCCAGTGCAAATTATATAGCGGACACTGAAATCCTTTTTTGATATCACAATGTACAAAAGGATACTTCTTTCTAAAACAAAATATTATTGCATTATTAAAAAATTTAGAGAAAATAAAATTTTAAATATGTATGTTACTGATTATAGAGTAACTATAAGTTTACTCCTGAAGATAATCCTACCATGCTTCGTAACATCACCAAATGATAAAAAAAAAAGGTATCAACAGGAATTTATGATTTGTTGTACAATTCATGTAACTACATAAAGAGATGAGGATAATTTTTCCAGTATGATTTTTATCAGTGAAAAAATCAAATCTTCAATTATTAAAAAAAAATCAAAGCATTTCAAATGTATAAAACAATACATAAATAATTGTAATGATGATGGTGATTATAATAATAATGATAATAATAATAAACAAAATGATTGACTTAACTCTTTAAATATTTTTCAACACTTAGACAAGAGTGTGATTTAAGAATAGAAAAAGCAAAGACAGTATTTGACAATGTTCAAACACTGTATCTTTTCTTTTCTTTTCTTAAATCATGCTCTTTTCTAAGTGTTGCTGTTAATAATATTAATAACATTGTCATTTTCCCCAATGGCACTGAAAACACATCAGATCCAAATACAGGCCTTTCTCACTCCTGTTGGAAGAGCCCCACCCTGATTGACCATATCTTCAGAGTCATAATTGTATTTACCATGTTTGGACAATTATGGGTTGGTGAGACTATTTAACCCATAGTTGGAGGTTTTGAATTCAAAGTTATTCTTTTCCTAGACCTGTTGCCACCCAAGGCTGTAGAACCCAGTCTGTCCAGCTATCTACCCATAACTGGGGGGAGAAGAGATGGGTTCATACCTTTCCCAAAGGTATCTGCATGTAAGTAAATGTAACGGACTTGACTGGAATTCGAACTTGGCTCTCAGATTCCTCACTGAAAACCACTATCCATTATTCCACTGTGCCTCCTGTCTCATTATTAATAATGAAAATTTAAGCACTTTAAATTATTTAAAAAATGCTCAGCTGTGATGATTCAGGTAACATTAAGGGTTACTCAGATTGACAAACACCTGAAGAAAATCAGAGGCTACAACAGCTGAAACATTGTGATAGCAACAACAAAGATGAGGACACTAGTCTGAATGGAAATAAGATAAATAATAATAATTTCTTATTTCAGAAATTCAGACAGAAAACATTAAAGGGATGTTGAATGACAATGGGGAGAAAACCATATGATTTGGGTTGACTATATCTACAAAAATATCTTGCAAGAATGAAATTACTTTTGTCATATATGGTCTCAATAGAGTTCAAAAACATCTCAGCATTCTTGTGAGAGACAAATTATTTTCCACTCTTCAACCCCTTTCTCACTAATGAAACATCACAAACCTCTCACTGCTCTATCTCTATTTCCATTTCCATGGAAAGTGTTCAGACGAACTACATTCCTTAGTTCCACAAGTTCTGACCTTCACAGCTAAGATGCACCAAGCTATGCACATTGTAGTGAACCACTCTCACTCTCCTTATATTCCATTAGTGAGATATAAATTCCACTTGAGCAGCAGCTTCTCATGAATTGTTGCTCTGTGGAACTGACTCCCAAGAGGATGCTTTCCCAATCCTTACAATCTTAACTTGTTCAAGTCTAGGCTTAACTGTTATCTTCGCCACATATCCACATAAATTGTGCCTCTTACTCTGTAACCCTCTAATTAAAGTGGCCCCCAGGTCCTGTACAGAGTGAACATCACTGTAAAATAAAATAAAAATTAAATTGCAAATTTTAATTTGAACAGAGGTGTCAAAAACTTTTGTTCATTTATGCTTACAAAATTTTCTTTTTATTCAAATGACTGAAATTATCAAGAAAAACAAAAACTTTTTGCAACAGAAGTGGCTTTTTTTATTTTACATATGAGAAAAAAACATTCATTGATAAATAGAAAAACATTTTTTTCTGTGATTTATCTGTTTGGGTATAAGAGAATTAATTTCTTTGTGGGTTATCTCACTTGACTTTGCTAAAAAAGAACCATCTCTAGGGGACACACTTTCAGATTATTTTCTCCATAATCTCTTTTCTCTTTTACAGATTCTGGCTATGTAGATGTAGTCACACGTGGAAAAGAAGTGTCCTCCACATTTATTTTCATGGTTGTACTTTTCTGTCTTGACTTTTTGTACTCTTTCACACACATTTCTATCACATAGGCCTACACAAATTTCACACACACAAAAACACATTCTCTAGTTTAAATGTTTTCTATGTAATTAGTGTTATGATGATCAAACTTTGTAGCCATAGATATTCTACATACATTAACTCAAATTTGCCCATGAGCTATAGTTGTAGCTCTCTTTATGCTAATTACCTATTAGCTAAACCAATCCCATTACATCTCACTGAATCTTTTGGGTTTCACATCTGAATGGATCTATGGCTTGTCCTACTCCCCTCACTAGTTTCATGAGTATTTTTCAATATGGGGGACATTGATCTAATTCTTTTATTCTCAGTGTCCCATGTTTCGTACTCCAAGTCTTCTGAAGAACTTTGATTTCCCATTGATTCCTCTTCCATGCTTTCTTTTTCGTCTACATAATCATTCGAACTAGCTTTACTTTGTACTTCCTTGGAATTTTGGCTAGCTCTTAACTGGTCTGCATGGGCAACAATATTTTTACCATTCTTGCATATTAATGCCATGTTGTAGCCTTTTTGCATTATGAAATTCACCTTTTCCGGATCGTTTTCTTTATTTCTTTTGTACCATATGTTTTCATTAATAGAGCAAGATATCGTTAATGAAGCTCTAATCTGTCTGCCCATTAATGCAAATGGGCTCTCTAATCTGTCAGCATGTGGTATGTTCTGTAACTCAACAATAATCTTGGTAGGAAAGTTTCAGTCTTTTCTTGCTGAGAAGAAAATGCTTTCAATCCCATCTTTATTGTTTAGACCATTCGTTCAGCAATCCCATTTGGTGGTAATATATGTATTATATGGGACACAGCCAACCACGAGCATAGACTTTCAACACAGAATTTGGGAGCATTAACAGTTACTAATGATCCATTTCTAGCAAATATGCATAACATTTGTTTTACAGTAATAGATTTTTTATCCTGAACTCAGAAAACTTCAGGCCAGGTGGAAGAAATGTCAAACAGTATTAGACATAAACCTACCCTGTTAACTTGTGCATAATCCATATGAACTCTAGACCATGGTTCTGTTTCCTTAGGCCAAGTGTGTAACTGATTGTGGCAAAAATTCTTTATTTTAGCACATTTAGGACATTTGCATACACAATTCTTCACATCTCAGGTGTGTCCTGGCCACCACACTTCCAGTTTTAACCATTTTTATGTAGCGGTTATCCCACAATACACATTATCATGTACACTTTTAATAACTTCTTTTCTACATTTTTCCAGCAGTATGACTAAATCCCCACTACAAATTAGACCATTTTCTATTGATAGTTTGTGTCTGGTTTCTTTGTATGGTCTTTCTGCTTGTGAACAATTACTCCATTTATTGTTCCTTATTCTAGATAAAATTTGACTTAAGACTGGATCTTGTAACGTTTCCATAACTAGTCTATTCATGGGCAATGCACCAATTTCTATCCAATGCAAAAATTCATCCTCAACATTTTTTATGTTTTTGTTTTGTTTTGTTCCTTTTCAAATTGTATTTGGGACAATGCGTCTACATGTGGCATCATGTTTCCCTTCATGTATTCTATATCATAATCAAAAGCCATTAACTTCATAGCCCATCTTAATATTCTGGATGATGTAACTTTCAGCAATTCCTTCTTAGGATAGAATATAAATTCTAAGACTTATGATCGGATCTCAACAAAAATGTTTTCCTAATAAAAATTGTCTTGCTCCCCATCACAAGTGCATCCTTTTCAATATTAGAGTATTCAGATGGTGTCAATGTCCTGGAAAGATACAGCACCGGGTATCCTTCCTGGGACAAAATTGCCAATACAGGCTGGCCACTCGCATCTGTGGTTAATGTAATGTATTCTTTGCTTTCTTGTGCTTTCTTTTCTTGTTACATGTAACTTCAGCTAAACTATCAGTTGGCTGTTTATTGAAATTTGACTAGTTGTTGACACCCAAACTATTCAGGTAATGTTTTTCATAGTGTATGTTAGGTATTAAAGCGACAGAAGAAGTACCCATAGTAGTCATTTGTATGACATTGTATGTATCATTTTTATTCTATAGATGTTAATTAGTGTACAATGTGACATATTGTCAGCAAGGATAAAATGTTTTCACTTGCAAAATAGTTCACCCCAAGCAAGATAAATTTTTAATAAGGATTTGAAATTTGTAATGAAATGACTCTTTATACACTGAAGCCAAATAAATTGCAGATAAAACTTGTATAACATACACAATATATATGTGTGTGTGTGTGTGTGTATGTGTTAGAGAGAGGAGGAATCACCTATTGATTAAGACATATGGACCTAACAATTCAGTTTTTAGAACTGAACTTACAAACTACTGATATAGATTATTTAATTATTAATTATAGTGGTAAAGGCTTGTGTAGAATCATCCCCACTTTTTTTTTGAAGAACTGATAACTGGTGCAAAGCCCTCCCCAGGTTTTGAATTCAGAGTTGTCCTCCTTCTAGAGTAGTTGCCAACCAAGGCTAAAGAGCCAAGTCTGCTCTACTATTTAACACATGGCTAGATGGATTCATACTTTTCCCAAAGTTATTTAGTTATTTGTACAAAAGTGAATGTAATGAACTCAACTGGAATTTGATCTTGACTTACCAATTTCTCATCCAAAGCTGCTAATATATATATTGTGTGTTTGTGTGCATGTGCATATATATATATATATACATAAAAACCAGATCACTAAATATGTCACACAGGAAACTAGTAGTCATAGTTGGTCAAAGTTAAACTGGAAGATTATGATATATATATATATATATATATATATATATATATATATATATATGAGGGAAGTCAAAAAATTATCTGCACTTTCACCATAACATATAATAAATGTGTGCGGATAATTTTTGACTTTCCTTTATAAATAAATACAATCTCAAACACATGCCATAAGTAGTCATATCTAGTCTGGTGCTTCTGCTATGTATTTAGAGATTCTAGATAAAATAGAAAGGAGATTCTGCAGTGTTATTGGTCCTGACCTGGCATCTCAACTTCAGTCACTTTCCCACTGATGTAACATAGCTATCCTGTGCTTTCTCAATAAATATTTTCATGGTAATTGTTCTGATAACTTTCCTCTTTGGTATCTAGACTTTATGAATTTAAGCACAGTGCTAGATTGGTAGTTAGGTCTCATCATTTAGCAGTTGAAGTAGCTAGATGTAACCATAAATTATATGCTAACACTTTCTTCTCTCATGCTTCTCACTTTGTAGAACTCTCTTACAGGTTGTTGCTTTCCAGTCAATTTTGATCTTCAAAAATTTAAATGCAATGTCAATCATTATCTTCTTAATTCCTGTGACTTAGTGGCTTTATTGCTTTGCTTCAGGTGAAATTATTAAAAATTTCATTACTCTGGGTAGGTACCAATTGACTTGAATTGAAATAAACTGCCAACAAAAGTTTTAACTATAAAAAATGATATGAAAATATTTTGAAAAAAATACTAAGCAATTCTACATAGCACCTGTTATCAAGTAATTAGCATTTTTATACTTGGGAGAGTTCCCATAGTAATTTCACAAATATAAGCCACTTTTAATTATATACAATGTGCGATGGATAAATTGTCATCTAAATTACACAAAACTGAAAATAATACTGACATCTCATTTTAGCAGATATATTTATCAAAATTACACAAAAATATGTTGAAATACTAAAGAGTAAATTTATTCAATAAAATTGCCATTGGCTTCAACCATGGCCTCCAGACGACTTTGGAATCTTCTGCAACTCTTCTGGACAGTCTCCTTGTATAAGTTGGTGAATATTGCCATAATCCTTGCCTTCAGTTTATCTTTGGTGCTACAAGGAGTTTTGTTTGTCTCTCACTCAACTGTGCCCCACACATAATAATCAATGGGGTTGCAGTCTGGAAAATTAGGTGGCCAGATATAAGGGGTGATGTGGTTGCAGAAATTGTCTGACAGCCATGACTGGGTTCTCTTGGTTGTGTGGCATGGTGCAGAGTCCTGTTGCCAGACATAGGATCTTCCAGCAGCTATCCTCTTGACCCAGGGCAGCACTACCTCCTCAAGGCACTCTGTGTTAAGTCTGAGGCCCTAAGGGAAGATGAATGGAGGCATAATGTTGCCATCACTAGTGATCACTCCAAACACCTTCGTAATCACTATTAGACTTATCTAACTCTTTCTGAATCCTATGCACTGTCCTCAGATTGACATCCAAACACTCTGAAATGTTTGTATTGGAGCTTCCAGCATGAATGCCAAACAGTACAGTATGCTGTTTCCAAATTTCTGACGGAGAAAATGTGTCATGGTGCTCTTTTTCTCACAGACAATGCCCAACTGACCCTACTATACTGTGCAGTTGACAAAATCAAAAACAAACAACATATATATACAAAATGAAAAAATGTAAAATGCGACAATTTAACCATCGCACCCTGTAAATGAAACCAATGTTCTTATTTTTACCATTGACCTACAAGACAAAATTTTTTTGAATGCAGAACACATCTCTATAAATAATAATCATAGAAAACTATTCAATTACAATTAAAAGAAAATAAATTAATTATTATATAGAAATATTGATAATTAGTCAACTTCATGATTGTACCATTTAAAAATATAAAATATATTAATCCATGCATATTATATATATATATCCATAAACATATCCATATAAAGAATGTATGGATTAGATCTAAGAAACTATAAGTATTTTGAAGCCTCAATGATATGAGAAGCACATAGACCAGTTTTCTGGCTACTAACGGGAAGGGAGGTAACAATGTCTGAAACAACCTTTTCATTTATTCTCCAAACAAATGATTCCTCAATAGCTAAATAAAATTATCACATAACAAGTCAGATTTTCCTGATGGGTTCCTCATGGGTGTGTTGTGCAGAATGGGAGACAATCTCTCCAAACAACATGGAATCAAAGAATAATATTTAACCTATATGCTTTTCCTAAAAGTATTTATATGAAATGAAAACAAACTATCTCAATTGGAAGTTAAACTCAGCTGTTAGCCATTAAGCCACCTTCAGGCCTTTATTTAGTGGTATATTAGGTTTACCATAATTACAAAACAAGACAATTTTCAATTTTTATTATCGGTTTAGGTGCTTCTTATAATAAAGTGTCTTTATAATTCAATATCTCTTAAGTGTCACTGGTTCTTGTACAATCACAAAATTTAAGCAAAGTTGAGCTTGTTTAGAACCTACATGGGTAAGCGTTTAAGAATACCAGTTGCTGTAAGCTTGGATGTGCAGGTGGTGTAATAGTTCAGAATTGTTAATCATAGAGCTGAGTTCCAATTTCAATTGGGTTCATTATATTCACTTATACACAAATACCCTTATTCTTCCCCGCCCCAGCTAATACTTGTATCACTAAATTATTATCACAAAAAAAGGAAAATTCTTAGACTCTAAAAATATTTTATGGCTTTAAATAACCTGCAAAGGGTTGATAAACTGTAAAAAAAACAAATCAATTAAGTTTCAGAGTTGACCAAACACACTATGAATACTGATAACTTATATTTCTAGAACACCAGGACAGTAATTATAGTAAGCCTAATAATAATTATACTGTTAAATAAAAGGTGTGAAGGTGGCTAAATGCTTAACAGCTGAGTTCAACTTCAAACTGAGGTAGTTTGTTTTCATTTCATATAAATACTTTTAAGAAAGTCACATAGATCAGGTATTATTCTTTGATTCCATGTTATTTGGAAAGATCATCCCCCACTCCGCATTTGCTACTGAGGTAGCAATGATAATGGTTTGTTTGGGAAATAATTGTCTTCCCTGTTGTAATTTCCAGGGAAATAAATAGGACTGTATGAGGTTGTATGAGAATGTATCAAAAGTATTTTCATTTTTAATCTACTGCATGTTTAAAGTTTATTAATAATGTAATGACTTTTGTTGATTTTAGCTCTATTAAAAGATTTTTAGTGATTGTTGTTGGGTTCACTTCTACCTTGTGTTTTAAATCATGATTGACAACTAAATAGTTATTAAAATATTTAGGTTAATAATTAAATTGTTGTCATATAAAGCAGGGTTCCTAACCATTTTTAATTCATGGCCCACCTTGAAACCAGAATTTTTTGGGGGCCCATGAAATTGTTATGGTGTAAAAAATTACTTTCCTTTTATATATCCAATTATAAAATTTATGTGGCCTATCTGAAAATTGCCATGGCCGATTTTGGCCATATGTTGGTAAACGTTATAATAGAAGGCATACATATCTCATTATAAGATCTGTGGCCTTGCTTATGAAAAGAACTGGGTGAGTACTTATTACATTAACTTGTAGGCCAAGCCCAAGCCATAACCTTTTATGGATAATGTTTGAAACAAAATGTTTTTGCAGGGAAAAAAATGACAATAGATGGTAGAAAATACAGCAATTTTGTTTTAACCCAGTAATGCCTAGCATCTCATTTTTATGTGGCATATAATTAATACCAGATTTATTTTTAAATTTTATAATTAATACTGGATTTTAAAGTGGAGTTAAGAAATTGAGAAGCAACTCACTAGCAATGCCTAAAGACTCATGGTTGGTTTTGGATAAGATAAAAGAGACCTGAATGGGAACACCTGAGCCACTTTATGACATGCCATTCAGAAACATTGATAAATTAAACACTGTTAAAGAAAGACAAAACAATTATTTTAACAAAATCCAATTTATTTGTCAATTTAATGCCTTTGTTAAATAATAGCAAACAATATTTTTTTTTAAAGAGATATAAATTTATATACACATTTACAAATATACATTACACAGATATAAACAACAGACATAACTAATATATATATATATATATATATATATATATATATATATATATAGATAGATAGATAGATAGATAGATATATATATATATATATATATATATATAGATATCTCACTCAATTTTTGGTAACAAATTCAACATTAATAGTTAAATAAAATAAATGATTAGAAAAAATATGTTTAAAAAAATAAAAACTGCCAGAGACCACAAAAACCCATTTAGAATTTTTACTTGTAAATTAATTTCTTTTTTAAATCATTTTTTTTTTTTTTACTGGTCCTTGACTTTTTTTTTTTAAAGCAGAATTTAGATGAATCTATTCTTGCCTTCAGCATTCACTCACATTTATTAAAAACAATATTAATTTTATTAGGAATGAATATATTATATTATATATATATATATATATATATATATATATATATATATATATATATATATATATATGATAAAATATAGTTTTAAAGTATGCTATATTTGTGGGCTAAAGTGCTCAATATCAGGGCCAGAGTGTCTGTAAATATAGAAGTGGACATTGAAGTCAACACTCAGCTGCAACAGTCTGTTTTATTTTTATAAGCAATTGTCAGGCATCCTACGACTGCATAACAGCATGAAACTTCCAGTAGTGGTCAGTCAGTGTATGCCAAGAATTTAATTTATATATATAAATATTTTTAAGAAATGGGTTAAATCCAACATATTCTTATTTTTAATTTATCTTGTTTAAATGTTGTTTTTGATGGATAGTCATATTCAAGTAGAAGCTTTAATTAAACAGTGTTTTTTATCCAACTACATTTACCAGCTTGACTGGAAGTCCTATGTGGCCGAGCAGTTAGGCACATCAGATCCAATGATGGTTCAAATCCTGCTGGAGGACATATTTTTCTGACTTGATTTCTTGAATATTCAAGACAGTAGATATAGCTAGATAAAAAATACTGCTCAATTTAAAAACAAAAAACAAAAGCTGTTTAATTAAAAATACCAGAGCTTCTACTGAACATGAGTATCCCTAAAAAATAACATTTAAACAAAATAAATTAAAAATGACTGTCATATTTAACCCATTTCCTATATATATATATATATATATATATATATATATATATATATATAAAATGGACTCACCTATTGTGAACGATAAATGAGGGTCAGCAGTGGATGGTGCCTTTCTTATTACAAACAAAAGGCTGGACACATGCAAAATATCTAATAAGTTAATTTGTACTTCTTATTTATCACCATTATATAATTTATTAATTTAAAGCAGCTTTTTTGTATATATAGTTGGGGGATTAAGACACACTACATTCTGGTTTCAATTTTTCAGATAAAAAAAATTATGAAGTAAACAAAAATAGGGAAAAATTAAAAGGTAAAAATAAAAGAAATTATTTTAATTCTTCTTATATAAAGAAGTTTTACTGTATGAAATGTTTAAATTTTGCCAAAAAATATCACATTTTTACCTCAAATTTTTTAAGTTTTTTTTTTTTTTTTTTTAGGTATGCATTCTTTCTGTATAGAATACTAAGAATATAAATGGAAAAAAATATAAGTGTTTCTTAAATAAAGTGTTACTTGTATTCTATTCTTACTGCTTGTGAACATATATAGTTTCTGTGCCTTAGCTAATTAGGCAGTCATTTACATATCACAACATAAACAAAATAAGGTACTTTTATATTCATTTTGTTTCAGGTCATATTCTTGTTCCAGAATTCATAGTTCCAATATAGTTTTTTTTTTAATTAAAACAGTCTTAAGGTGGATAATTAATTCAAAGACTAAAAAATGCATATAACATTCTATACATCCTTGTAAACAGGGTGGGACGTGATGGATCTGAAGCTCTGCTAAATTATATATTAATTGTAATAAGACCTTAGAAAATAAAAAAATATACTTAAAGAGGATTAACTTTACAAACCAAATTAATCATGATCTTAATCTCTACTTTTTCTTTGAATTTATTAAGCTGACTACACCAGCAAACTACTGCAAACCCAAACTAAAATTAAAAATCAACAAGATTTGAAATAGGTCTCTAGTTCTGCTCCTGAGCCGCACTATGAGTTGGCCTGAAGTAAAGAGTGTCATGCTTATGTATAAGTTTTCTGAAATTTAAAATGATGTTTTTTTTTCAATAAAATCTTTTAAATCTTAAAACAATAATTGGAAATGGTATCAAACCAATACAAGGGAGAATAATCTCAATAATATACAAAATGGTAGTAATAATCTATGAATTTTTAGCTGAAGCTTTGTGGATTATTCTTTTTTTTTCATATTTTATAAAAAGCAATGAAAATAAAAAAAAAGTAAGCCAAAAAATTAATGTACAAAAAAATCGAAGATAACATGATCTATGCTTTCCTGTTGTCAGATGAAAACTTGGAAATTTCTCAACATATTTCAGTGGAATTTTCACTTTCAAAAATTATACGGAAAGCAAGAATATGTAAGTTTAAGCTGACACCAGGGGGATATAGATTAAATAAACCAGTGTGTCTACTGCTTTATTTTACAGCATTCCAAGTGTAAATTTTTTTTGATTAGCACTTGATAGATCATTACTTCTTTATATTTTATTACAGTTAAGATTTGTTTTTATGTTAGTAATACTGCCTGTTTCTATGACCCCCCCACACCAACCACTGAGACATAAAAATAAAGAAATGAAGCAAAAGTTTGCTTGCTTTCAATATTACACAGCCACACACACACAATTATCTATTTAACATGGCCTTTTGAGTATTTACAAATTATCTATAATTATTATTGTTTTCGCTATAAGCAAAAGATAAAGATTTGTATATCTTCAACAATGAATGTATTTTTGCTTTTAAGGAAAACAGTAATTTTGTTATTTTTATTAATAAATGTATTTAAAAATAATACATTTTTAAAAAAATTTTAGATTATGTTCATTAATTACCATGAACTCTTTGGTTCAATGATGTGTAAATAGTATTAAACTGAGTCAGATTAAAGAGCAGAAGGTTTTTGAAACTTCTCCAGAGACTTAGTAGAACATTAATTTTACCATGGAAACAGCTATTTCAAGGTACAAAAAGGTCAGTATCAGTAAAAAAGAAAAAAGAAAAAGTGAACATTTCTATAGAAACTTGAATTTCCAATTCAGCAAGTAAATGTATAAAAGGTGAAATTCTAAGCTATAAGCAATATGAGAACAGATAGTACAAAAATCAGTGCAAGATTTTATATTCAACATATTTAGAACATTATTAGCATTTTTAAAAAAAAAAAAAAGCTTTAAACAGTTATGTGTATTTTGTTTTTATTTACAATGTCAAGGTTTGAAACTATGCTTATGTCACTGATAACTGTGTATTACTGATGTCCTTTTCCCCCAATTTGTAATAGTATACAGTTATCAATGACAAACAGTTTCAAGCTTGAAATTTGTAAATAAAAACAAAGTAAAAAGACCAATTTGAGACCATATTTATTTTATGAACACGATTTCTCATTCTAAAATGATTAAAAAAAACAAACAAAAAACAATATTTTTTGATTATGATAAATGTTTTGGGTAGAAGAAGGTCTAATGAATGCTAATCCATAAAAATTATTTAAAAACAAATTTCTTCTGTTTTTTACAAGCAGACTAGTTAATTTAAGTAGTGTTCATAATCTTACCATATTAGTAGTCAACACATTCATTTACTTGTAAAATTTGTGATACCTAGCTTAATAAAAATAAGAACTTTTGTTTTTCTAGTTGTGGGTGTGGGGATCACCATCAAAATATTGTGATTACCATGCAACCAACTACAAAACCTTCTATTTGCCACCTTATAGAATGTATTTCAATTGTGGTTGGTTTAATTATTTTTTCTTATCACCTGAAGAATGAAATTTATACTTTTTTTTCTTGGAAGAATGATAGAAAGTCTTGAACAAGCAGCAATGTCTTTTTGTTGAGACAGCTTATGATTCCATCGTTATATTCATTGTTATGGCATCAAACAATTTCCGAAGACATTGGCAAATATTTTGTGCCTGATCCTGCAAAAACAAAAACAAAGAAAAGTAAAAGATATTCTTAAAACATTTCTGATACATTTTTTATTGTTTTTTTGTATATACATAACTTTTTCTGCCTATACATAAATGTCTATTATAGAAAGAGAAATGGAAACTGAATATTGGTTTTATGGGACAGAAGAGACCAGAAATTCTAATTTCAAAATATTGATACATGTCAATAATTCTT
Source organism: Acanthosepion pharaonis (assembly GCA_903632075.3). Taxonomy (NCBI): domain Eukaryota; kingdom Metazoa; phylum Mollusca; class Cephalopoda; order Sepiida; family Sepiidae; genus Acanthosepion; species Acanthosepion pharaonis. The sequence continues at coordinate 45,000 of CAHIKZ030000857.1, read as the reverse complement.
TTGTTGTTGAACATTTGATTTACAACTGCTTGAACTGAAATGGTTAGAAAAAAAATTATTTTCTTTCTTGCAAATGTTGTTTTTAACTGTTGTTTATCCAACACAAGGACCAAGAGCCACTCAAAGCAGATAATTATTAAATGAGGTTGTTTTAAAGTGTACTGTGGTGGAGGGGGAGAAGAAAAAGTGCATATGAGAATATGCTGGATAGACATTAGTTGACCCTAGACTTGAAGAAGTTAAGATTGTAGCAATCAGGGAAGCATTCTCTCAGGCATCCATTCCACAATGCAAGACTTCTGGGGAAGAAGTTGAGTAGAACTTCCTCCTTACCAATGGAATAAAAAGGGAATGAGGATGTTTGTTTGTTTAATGGCATATCAACTCTTTATGGGTCATTTAATGCCAAAATTTAATTTTCTTTGGAGTTTTGGTAATTTTTATTTAATATTAAAATCTATTGCTGGTATTTTTACTATAAAATGTATTTTTATATTTTCATATTGTTTTGATCCTATTTCAGGGGTTCATTATTTGCCCATTGGGACTCTAACTGGATTGAGGACACATGGCCCAGTGGATAAAAGCTTTGGTTGAATCCAGTGACTTGACACAAAGAGTTTGAGTTCAATACCTGGTTACAGCTGAGGTGAACAAAAAAAACTTGTAGAAAAGGAGATAACCAATACTGAGACATCCAGAAGAGCCATGGCATGTAGAACTAGAACAATCTACCTTGGTGGACAAAATAAAGGGTTCAGTTTGGAAGAAAGCTGGAGCAGACAACAGACAAAATGTTGTGAATATGGCAACAAAGATGAGGACAGCAGTCAGCACAATGTAAATAGTGTAAATAATGAGATCATTTCTTAATATTTATACAGGTGATGGACACCACAGAGTAATGCAGATTGCCCCAAGAAATACCATCAAAGACCCAGCATGTTATTTTTATTATCTACAGTGTGCATGTGTTTGCTATGCAAGTATTATAGCTAGATGAAAAGTTTTTGATATACACAAAACTGCACATGTATACACACATAGACCATCTCAAATGGTGCCAGTCACTTTCATTACCCTATTTTTTTGTAAAACAGAATCCCCAGTTACCAAAAATCCTTTTCCTATGTTTTTGGTTAATTGTTGAATGGATCTTTTGTTCAGAAAATTCCCCCATTTAGTTATCCATTTCTGATTCTATACTTACCTCTGATACACACTGGAACACAAAACAGTGAAAAACTGTCTTACTAAATTGGCCAATTTTGACAGCAACATTATGATGCTTAAAGTCATCATGATATTGAATAATCTGAGCAATTGTGTGCAAGGGATGTCTTTGCAAAACTTCCTGAAATTACAAGAAAAGAATGTTACAAGAAGTTTTATTTCAGTGAAGATTTCGTTTATTGGGTTTTCTAACATTTTGGTCGGGAATCAACCTAATGGAGGATAGATATTACACATTTTCAGAAGTGGATATTAAAAAACGGTACAGGAATTACTGTTATTTTAATTTCTTTAAATATTAAAAAACATATCTTTTGAAGGAATTTTAACAGCACTTTTGAATGCCACATCATGAAAATATTGAGTTCATTTTCAACCTGTTTCTTTGTTATGAAATGTTATTCCCTTCGTATTTTCTTAGTCCAGCAATAGTCGTCAATCTTGCATATCATAATCTACCCTTCCCCTTAATGCTTGGACACTTATATAGTCTCTATGCCTTAGCTATGCTAATTTGGCAGTCATTTACATATCACTACGCTTTGCCTATTTCCTCTCTGTTATCATTTACATATACTGCATATAATTATTCGACTTTAAATTGATTCAGGCTTAATCAACTTCATATTTAAAAACCTACTATGAAAAAAAAAAAAATAATAATAAAGTATTATGATCTGCTGAGAGTAGTAGCTAATTTCTTTTTTTGAAAAAAAAAATAAAGAAACTAGATTAGTTTATTCCTTAAATTTACAAATTTATACAAGTGAACTGTTGCATAAATTTGAATGCTCAATGCTATATTCAAATCAACTGCTTATTCGATGTGCTAATCAAGTTCTAACCATCTTTTCAGTGATTTCAACTTGGATACATTATATTTACAGTAAATAGTTAAGAGACAGTTATTTTTATCTGGTCATTGACAACATAACAAAGGAAATAAAAGAAAATTCCATATGGTTAATTGTATCTGATAAAAGTTTCAATTCATACAGTTCACAAGACATAAATATACAACAATAGTTTAGGCCACATTTATAACATATATCAAGTAAATAACATATTTAAGATTTATGGTTTCATGAAGGAACAACTCCTTTGAGTAAAAATAGACCAGAGTTAGTCTGATCAACACCACCTAGATCGAAGATCTGTTTGGGTAAGCTTGATTGAAATCACTGAAAAGATGGTTAGAACTTGGATTGTTCATGCTGTTACATTTATTGGAATTTACTTATGATTTTCAACATTTTATCAAGGAAAAATATTTCAGATCATTTCCTGACAGAAAAAAAAGAAGTTAAAAACAGTGACTCTTTCATTAATATTTTTAAATTAATCTTAATTTGTAGACGTCCAGACTTAAAGCACTTTCAAAAATATTTAGCACAAGGAGTGAAAAGAGACTCTTCCCAAGAGAGATAACTGAGACAAGCAGACAAGAAAAAGGGAAATGACTCCTCCTGAGTAAAAATAGACCAGAGTTAGTCTGATCAACACCACCTAGATAGAAGGCCTGTTTGGTTAAGCGTGATGACACCACAAGTAGTATAAGCCAAATATTGCACAGGAGAATTTAAAATGATGTATGCATTACTTGGTAAATTTCAAACAGATTATATTGAGGATAAATTTTGCCAGTACTGGCAACTTGGAGATCAATATATCTATACGTCAAGTGTTTAAGTGTGAAAAAAAAATAATGATGTCAGTTTTAAAATTGAGTGTGCAACTTAATAACCAAAGTATTGATTTAAAGAATTTAAAAATTAACTGGGATGAAGTAGCAGGGAACAAAATTTAGATAATAATAATTAAAATAAAACATGCAAATTAAAAACATGTTGATTTTTTTTATTGTAAATAGTTTTCAAATAATTTTACACACTCAAAATAAGGAATTTTACAGTCTTTAAATTTAATAATGAAATGTAGAACATTTACTTTAACATAGCAACAAATGTAAAACTTTAAATAATTTTCCTTTAGACAATAAAGTTTATTCTAATGTAAAAATTGAAACTTGGTTTCTTTCTTTTTTAATGTAATTGTAATATAAAAAAATATTCTTTGTCAATATAGTAACTTTATGAAATAATCATTAAAATAAAAACAGATTTTTTATCTATTTATTGTTTGTTCTTTATTTATTTAAAGATGTAAGGTAGAAATTGAACCCTGGTTTGCTTTTCTCCATCTAATGAAAAATGATTCTGTCAATTTCAATTGTCAGTATCATAACTTTACAGAATAAAACGTTTTTATAATAATATTATTTGCTTGTTTTTTCTTTATTTTTATAATTTAATATTGAATAAAGTTCTAAGATGGAATCTGAACCCCGTTTTTTTTAAAAATTGTAATTAAAAAAGTATTCTGTACTTAAAATAAAGTCTACAATCATTAATTTCTATCAGCTTTGCTTCGGCTTATGCTACTTGTGGTGACATCATATTTAATTAAACAGGCCTCCTATCTAGGTGGTGTTCGCCTGATCCCTACCACTGCTTTAAAGTGGGTAGTGGTTGGAGTGAGAATTGGCATTTGTATATCACTGAGCACATGGTAAAGAACAATGCTATTCTGGATGTGTGTAAGTGCCTCCTTGTTTTTGTCATTCTGATTCTTTTGCCCAGTTAAGCAATCAAAACAACAAGCAAATAATTCTTTATAAAAAAAAAGGATGAAGCTTCACCAAGAAAGAGAACTGTAAAATACGTGTTGATATCAAGCAGAAAAGTAAAGTTTGCAGAATTTGTGAGTTATATCAGCTGAAAGAAAAAATTTGTTCTGGAGAGATGTTAGTCATTATTATTGACAGAGTAAGAATTCAGGACGTTTAGTTGGTGAATCAGGAAAATGGTGATGAGCTTCACAATTGAGGATCAGAGAATCTAGCTGGACTGATCTGACAGTTTACTAAACTACAACTCTAACTGAAATACTTGTCACATAACAGAGTGGCCCCTGCACATTTCAGAAACTTTCACACTTCGAAAGAATGCACATTTCAATAAATTACTGCTTAAAATTTGGTCTTGGTACCATATCATCTTACATTACCTGCTGACCCTGTGGATAGATTATAGGACTATTACAGTCAACTAGGCTGGTGAACAATGACAAACTGCTAAACAGGGAAGGTGAAATGTAATAAAACTATTAGTCGTCTATCTCATTTCAGGTGGAAAGCAAGGAGTTGTTGTTAGATAAAAGTGCAAATCAGAGGACATAGCCTTTAATGTGGCAAAGACTAAGTTCATACTACTGAACCCTGATGAAGACATGGGGTGCAGGATGAATGCACTTGGAACTTTTTTGTCAAGAAGCCTTATATATATATGAGTAGCACTTATAGATGTGAGTAGCACCTATGAATTGTGTTTAAAGGAGACAATGCACTAATTAAGAGAGAGTTTAGGCTGAAATAATGACAAAAGAAATGCTTCCACAGGTTGTGAATTTATCAAATGGAGTTTGGGGAGGAAAAGAAAGAATGGCCAAAGGTGCTGAAAGTGAAACTAAAAGAATCAGTAAAAATGACACCTTTATTGATCATTTTTGGGTTATCTTTGGGATCTTTTGGTGAATCAATCACTCTCCAGACTGATTATCAGACAGAGGAGAAATATGAGACAAAAGATGTCTTCCTGGCACTCACAGACTTGATGGAAGTAATTAGAGAGATTTATAAGAACCCCTGGTGAAAGAATTCTCTAGTGTAAAAGCATATAAAATTGCATGGTCTGATGAAGCAAATGGACCTGTAGCAGTTGTTAGACAAATTAAAATCAGTAACAGACAAAGGTTCTATTAAAAGTGATCAGGCAACAGGTGGAATAGCATTATTGTCCATGACACATGGTGGTGTTGATAAGGATAAACAGATGATTGCAATAAAGATTCCTCTTTGATGAATGACACAGATGAAGGACCAGCTGTAACCACACTTCAAATGAAGAGGAGTGACTGAGATTGACAGCCCTAAATATGGATGCCTGAGGGTTGTTACCAAAACATAAATGACAGAGGACAGGTGGAGTACTAGAGTACAAATTGAAACAAAAGGATGTATGTGTTGAAATGGAGAAAGATAAAACTATATTAGCTATTTACATGAATGAAGCAGAAAAAAGTAAAAAGAAAAAGAAAAATTGCATGCATTTTAATGATTATTACATCTTTGAAGTGTTAGATGAAAAGAAAAAGCTGAATACCATATATGGGGACTATGAGATATTTCAACTAATCAAAAGTTCAGAATAGATACTAATTTTGTTGCAGAATGAAAATGTAAAAAAAACACTACACCATATAATAATATGTTTTGATTATACAGGTATATACAGATACAGTGTGTTGCATTTTGAATTGTAAAATAAAAGCAAGTAATGTATATTTTACAAAAGGGAGTTAAAACAGATGTGAAGGAGAAATGTAACAAGATGGGTGGCATTTTACTCATGTAGGGCGAGAAAACACCAAAGAGACAATGTTCAACAAAGTTAAATGTAGAAAGGTGTGGGTTTATATTACAGAAGGTGGGCGGGTATCAAAGTTAATTAGCTTTAAGAAATTAAATAGAATATTAACTTGAAGATAACTTGGTATAATTGGGTACAATGCTGTACAACGCTCACCAAATGAGAAGAATATAACAAGTAGTAATAAATTATTTGCTCAGTCAAAATAAAAAATGATCTTCAAAAAACTCTTGACATCGAGCTGCAATGCTCTCCATGGCCAAGTAGCTGAAAGCATGGTGGTTTCTCCTACAAAGAGGGATGCAGGTTTGAACCCTGCCAAGGAGCACATTTTTGTTTATCAAATTTTCTTGAGTGCACAGACTGACTAGTAGATATAATATGCACTGTTTAAAAAAAAGGGAGAGTCTACTCAAATACTGGTATCCATTAAAAATAACGTTTGAAGTAATAGAATTAAAATAAATTAAAAATAATTAAAAAGTAATTATTTAGGACATATATATATATATATATATATATATATATTTATGCTTCTTAATTTATGTTTTAAGATCTCATTTGACCTGCAACTCATTGAAGATATAAAATTATTCTGAATACTTTACCTGGCCTGACATATCTAGAACTTTGATACCATGGATAGAGACGTTTAACTTCACTGTATCTTCCTCTCGTGCAGCTATTGGAAGTTTCCCTTCAATCTGTACAGGAAAAAAAAAATTCATAAGTGGAAATAATTTTGTGAGTTTTAGAATTAGAGAGAAAAATTTTTTTATTTTTTTAAGTTTTTATATTTGAATCAAACCATGTTAGCTTTACAACTACTGAGGATCTTATTTGAAATAGTTTTTTCTTGAATCATTTCTTTAATTTTTTTTTGCTCCAACTTTGATAAAATAAATCTGAAAAAAAAAAAAAAAAAATAGAATGAAAGAGACAAACATAAAAAAAAATTATCTATTTAAATCTTGTGACAGAACAATGCAATTGTCTAGAATCAAAGTGTAGTGTGTATGATTTCAATGTTATATACATATAAAAACAGCTTTTAGCATTTTAACCTTAAAAGTTTCCCATTTAAAAAAAAGAAAAACGTTTATTCTAATCAAGTTTAACTCTACACAAAATAAACAAAAATTGTATATCCTGAAGGTATTTTTAACAAAAAAAAGTAGCAAATCTATTTCAAATCGACAGATACTATTACATCTAAAAGCCAGTGTCTGCTGTTTTGTAATGCACAAAAGATTTCATTCTCTTTTTAACCTTCCTTAACGATAATTGATGAAATCCTGATTAAATTTATGAGCAACTTGTAGGACCAGCCAACATATGAATGAAGAAAGATGACAACAACTGATATTATCCACAATATATTCTCAATATTAAAATATTATCAGACAAAAGATATTTCAAGTATTAAAATATCAGATAACAGGCAACATTTTAGTAACAATATCCTGAGTAAATGAAATAATTCTGTTTTCTTAGTACACCCAATGTATATATTTTATATAAATGTTTTTCTTTTTAATTTAGAGGGTATTTAGAGGCATATAATTTAAAGCTGCCTTTTAAAAATTCCTAAAATCAGAATAGAAAAAAAATAAATATTAATTAATCTTCTCAACTATTTCTCTTCTTTATCAGTTTGCTTGTGACTAATTGTTTTTTTTTTAATTACACTGAAAAAATATTCAGAATCAAACATGTTTTTATGATTTTTCTCTTTTTAAAAAATGAGATCATCTGTTAAGTTATTCAAAAATAAATAAGCAGAAAACATATACAATTTGACTGAAATTAGTTTGTTGAGCATTTTAAGAAAGAAGTTTAGAGATACAAATTTATTTTCATTAAATAAATGCCATAATATTAGAAGTAATGTCACTAAGAAAAATGATATTCTTGTTTACAGCCTTTTATCAACAGATGCAAATAGACATTATTTTACATGTTTAGAGAAGCAAATGGTGTTTATGAAATTAAATCTTTATTTAGAGCCTGAATTCAATCCTCATCATAAAAAGGAAGATATATGATATTTTAGATACGCTAAATGCAGGACAGGACAAATGACACACACACACACACACACAAGTCAAAGATATTTACTGTGGAAGCTGAGAAATGATTTTTATCTTTAGAGAAAATTATTTATTAGGCTGACATCTAATTCCCAACCAGTATTTTAACTACAAATAACCCAGTAACACTTTTAAAACTAGTAAATTTACTTAGCGCTGATCAGACTAGACAAGTATTTATAACAATGAAATCAACTTGAATTTCAAAAATACATTGCATTGAAATTAAGAATATACTGCTTTATTTTCTCTTAAAATTATAAAGGAAAAACTGATGACCTAATTAAAAAAAATGACTTATCTGAACTTTGCTAGATGGAGTGTTTTACTTACTGTATATGTTTGATTCAGGCTGCTTTCTTTGTCCCCCCCCCCATATTTTAACTGTGTATGCTTTAGCTATCCTTGGGTCTCTATTGTATTTTGTAATGTTGCCAATCTTGTTCTGAGGGAGGAAGCTCATCCTTCTCATACCCAAGTTCAGCATAAATGTTCAGAGAAGACAGACACAAATGCCAGACAATTCTATCAGAGTGGATGTACATACTTTTTTAGAAAAAGATTCAACATTCTAGAACCCATTAGATACCTGAGTAATCTTAGAGGGCACATATTTAAAACATGAAAAACAAACAAAGTAATTAGTCTAAAGCAACCATATACAATAATTTAAAAAAGTGAATTCTACCTAGATATGTAAATTTAAAAGATTAATTTGCATTTTAGACACTTTAAATTCAAATAATAGTGTTGTAGATGTTGCACATTATGAATATATGAAGAAAAATGATTGTGCTGAGATTAAAAAATGTATATAAACATTTTTCCTAATTTTACAGATGAAACTTTCAAGAATGTGTCTTCTTATCTTCCTAGAAAAGTGTTGACATTTATATGACAAAGAATATCAAATGACCAGATGTGTTTGTTTTGACTTTTCTTGTTAAGCAGAAAAAGTCTAAGAGTTTACTGATCTAGCAAAATTGCTACAATCCCACAGATTGCACTGAGAAACACAAACACACTGCTTTTATAGTTTATAAAAATACTGTACTTTCATATGTTTAAATGTTTATTCTTAAAATACTAGATTGCCAAATAGACATGTTAACTATTGTTTATTGTAACTGGTATAACCAGATATCTCCCCCTCCCTAACTTAACTAACAGTTCCTATTAGCAGTGGCAGCAGCAGGAGCATAGATTTGTATCCCCCTTCTGCACAGGGTGGATGGGCCATTTGATACTATTTAAACTGCTGTGATTTCTCATTTGAACTTTACTTGCTTAGAGGAATTACTGACATTTGAAACTGGACTGGGACTGTTATCAGGACATATTCAAATTGTTCAGAATCTTTCCTGATTTCTAATTTGGCCATCTTATGACTCTCATAAATGATTTGCTCCAAGAAATTGCTAATTTTTAATAACCTTATTGTCACTAATTCATTTAAATTCTAGCTGTCAGCAACAAACATGCAATATATATTTTTTAAATGCCAAGAATATTCTTTTAATCAGATATGATAAAACTATTTTTTTTAGTATAGATTTTTAGACTATATTCTAAATGGGCACAAATAATAGTCAATAAAAGCAATAGCATATTATTTTTAGTTACTTGGTTTGATAAATACTGAACACTTTTTTTTACCTTAGCTTAAGTTTTACATAAAATAAGAATGTAATGGCTACCTTACCATTAAAAAAAAAAAAAATGGTAGTGACAAAACAACAAATGGAGATAATGCATGGTTTAGATAAGTGAAAGTGATTTTATTTTCTGTGATTTACAACATTCGATCATTTACTCATTCTGGGTTGTATATCAGTTGTGGGAGACAGAGTTTGCACAGGGTATAACACAAGGTAGTAGTTGAGATAGACATGGAGAAAATCAACACACATATGTAGTTGAGCAAGATAGACTTGTGAGAGAAATATTTAACAAATTATTGCTGCTGCTGCTGGTTTTGTTGCTGGCTGAATGCATCCCTGTTGATTTTTGCCTGCCATGGATCCATCACTAATACCAGCCTGGTCAGATCTGCCTTCATGGGTGGAAACAGCTTTTTATTGATTGATTTGTTTTCTACAGCTTATCAACCCTTTGCAGGTAGATGGAAACAATGTTAGCTTTAGTCGGTCAGTGGTTCAGAACGGCTGCTGTGAAAACGACCTTTTTCTGATTGGTCAGAAAAGATGTTTCATGACCATGGTATTTTTTGGTGGTATTCCAGAAGCGTGTACACAGAGCTGGATGAAATAAAGGTCTGTTTTTACTACATGAACTGTCAATGTCAAAGTGAGTACTTCCGTAGTTATGTTCTTATACCATCAAATCCAATCTGACTTCACATGTTGTAAACTTTAATTTTGAAAAAGTATAGTAAAAATAAAATGTACTAAGTAAATTATATCACTTTTTAAATATCATCAATTTTTTTGGCAGAATATATTTTATTAATGATTCAGAATGAATATGGAAAAGGTTAAGTTTGATTAATTAACAAAATTCTTTTAGTTTCTTATGTGCTGGAAGTTGAAAGCCTTAAAAGAAGAAATTATTGCAAACAATGATATCATTTTAGTGGAAATTTCATTGAAACAAAATAAAATATAAAATGACATAAGTCCTAAATAACACAAAATGAATTTTGTAAAATATTTTGTAATTTGAACTCTCTAAAATAATGACTTTTAAGAGGAAACATTTTTTATGTCCAATTTGGATTTATGTTACCCAAAAAATATATAATAAAAGAAAACAGATAAATGAAATGAATGAGATTATTTGTTGACTTCTTATTTCTTAATAATTCATATTAAAATAATCTTTCCTTTTTCTTTTTTTCAGTTGGGGAAGAAGAGATCAAGAGATAATGTCAATTATTTTAACTAAAAGCATAACAAGAAATGTTCACTTATTCTGTTTTCTTAAAATCTTATAAGAAATCCTGCAGGTGGTACCAGTAATCAATGTAAAATCTTGTTGCAATTCTTGAGTGACCATTAGAAACTGGAAAGATGTTCACACATATGAGTGACATCAGAGTGGTCTGTGCAGTCATAAGCTTTATAAAGATATCTGTCACAAAGTTTGTAAGGTGCAAACAGTTTGAACATGTCTTGACTATCTCTAGCTGCTAGTTTCAAATAAAATTGGTGGCAGTGCTTTTGAAAGATTGTAGCATGGTGGTGATTGGTGTCAATAGTAATGGCTTCAGTTACCTCATTTAAATCAGCCACCTGGATGGCCTTCAAGATTTTTTATAGCAGCTTGTCAGATGCCAGTTCAGTGGTGATGTTAAAATGATTGATAATCATCTTGGTGGGGATAGTTGAGGTGGCGTGGTAGGCAAAGAACGTTTTATTGAGATTTGTGGGAATGATCCTGGATCTGTTGTGCTGGTATCTGTGGTTGTGAAGTGTGAGGTGAGTGGAGAGGTAGGCAGTTGTGACCCGTGAAGCATAAAACCATGTGTCAACCTTCATGTAATTCTTGCAATATTAGTGCCATGATTTTGACTGGTGTGTCTGTCTGGTTTCAATTTTGATTGGATGGTGTTGGGCCATGCATGTTCAGTTTGGGGAGTTGCTTGCTTATCCAAAGTAGCTGCTGCTTTATGTCAGCCAGCACTTGTTCAGGCTCATTGGGATAATGATTTGGTTCATCTGGCTGCTGAATTTTATGTGCATACATCATGGTGAGATCAAAAGTAGTTGCAGTATCTGCTCTGATGACCTGGTTGAGGCAGCATTGTATGTCCCTTGTTATACTGATTGACAAGTAGTGGTTGCCTATAGTCCCAATGAGGTGAGAACAAATTGTGGATGTCCAAGTTTTGATTTTTTTGCTCATGAGCATAGAACCCATTAGAGAGAAGACTTCGTTGGCAGTTATTTCTGCATTCCTGCTGTTTTTAACTTCACTTCTTTGGAGGTTAGCTGAGGTGTTGAAAATTTGTCATTTGTTTGCTGTGGATAGCTATAAAGTAAGCTTTAGCTGTTCATAGGTGCGGGTGTCCTGTTGCAAATTTTCCATCTGTTGGAATATGCCTTCATTAGGGAGTTGTTTGGCAATTTTGATGAATTTATCCTCTATTCTTGGGTAGATCCTTCTATGAACCAGTGTCAAACCTCGTTAATACTTAGAGGACTGCTTGAGAACATTGGGTACTGTAAACAGACATCTACAATCTAAAATATGCTTTGGCTTTCAATAACCTACAAAGGGTTCATAAGCTTTAAAAAAACAAGTCAATCAATTACAAAACCTTTGAACCAGAGTGTGTGACTTTTCAGCAGGACCAGACCCAAAAATTAAACTTATGATTACCAGAAAACCAGAAATATTTTAACCAATATTTTCATCCATTAGGCTATGCAGAAAGTACGACGACTACAATGTTGTGAAAATAACAACCAAGATGAACATGCTGATCTGAATAGCAAAGTATATAATAAAATATTACTTCTATATAATAAATGCAAAAATCTGTCTGTCAAACATTTTCAGTTAAAGGGCCAGAACTCTCTAAATTTTAAATATCTTCTATATAATAAATTTGAATGTCAGAGTGTCATATGTTTTCAATTAAAGGGCCAGAACTCTCTAACTTTTAAATATCCCATCTTCTTCTATATAAATAAATGCAAATGTCAGTGTGTCACACTTTTTCAACTTTACTTCTAGAGGCCATAGCCCAACATATCATACCATTTTGGAATTAGGTCAACTCTGTGAGTAAATTAAAAACATTCTGAGCTGGATCTGGACCCACAATCCTAATATTTTGGATTCTCAAGTTTTCATTACTGCGATTGTTTTGGGGGATTTTTTTTTTTACGTGATTTTTTGCGACAAATTTTTTGTACAATAACAATTTTTATAACTTGGAAATAAATTTGAGAATAATCGAAATTAATTGCAAAATCCAGCGAAAGTCAACTATGAAATAAAACTTTGTATGGAAAGTAAGGACCTATATACATAAGATTGTCTTTAAATTAAAATGGAGGCAAAAGAATTATTGTTGTACTTTTAAAAGGTAAGCTTAAATATAAATGCAATACTTAAATGCAGCAATCAATTTTGACAAGTCCTTTGTAGTTTATTGCTTCCTATCACATATGGCAGCAGTATACCTCGCAAAAAGAAATCTCTGCCAACAGAGTACTAGATTGCAATCAAAAGAGCTAAGGCTGCAGCAAGGAAAAGAAAGTCCCATGCAAATGAAAACCCAGATCAAACAGCAGCCAGGGGAGCTTCCAATGCTGAGAATATGCAAAAACTTAGGCACTCTCAAACTCCTGAACAAGCTGAAGGTCCAATCAAGAGGCCTCTGCAGGAGCTAGCTTAAATGCCACCTGATATGATGGCTTTTAAGCTAGTATTGAATATATTGGTTTTTTGAGTGAAGAAAGGAGGAAATAAGGAGCTTGTAAGTGTTTTTCATTAAGTCATTCTTTTTCTGATTTTATTATACATTCATATATCATGTAGTACATCATGGTTACTCTATTTTTATTACATCAAAAAATAATTTTAACCTTCCTCCACCAAAACAAGAAACAACTAAAAAAAAGTGGAAAGACTGCAGTGCCTCTTGAATTAAGGTCTTCTTCTCAGTAGACAAGCTGTTACTTTCAACAAACATAAAAAATGTCCAGATGTTTCTTTTTTCATTGATTGTCAATATAGAAAACCAATTATAAATATTTATTTCACTATGAGAAGTGCAATTCAAGAAATCTGATTCCATATAAACTGACTGCAATTGTAAAGATTTAACACACAAATTCTATTTTACTGTTTATTTTAGTCAATGTGATTTTCAGTAGCTAATAAAAATGAAAAAGAAATATCAAGTAAATCTGAGCAATCTTAGTTAAATCAGTGAAATGAAACTTTATTCAGATGTAAAATTGTTTAAAAAATGCAACAACAACATACAAACACAAGTGAAGTGAAAATTTTATCACCTATTAATAATTTAAATGAAAACTGACAGATTTTGACAGCTAGAATTGAGTCTGTATAAATAAAAAGTTTGTTTTGCTTGCAAATAATTTTGCTGGGACCATAGAAAATATTTTAGTATTTTTCTTTAAACTGCTTTATCAAATTTTGTCTGAATATCATAAATAAAATTCTGGCATAATTATACATATATATAATTTCATCATGAGACCAGTTTCTTAGTTTTTGTTACCACTCACTTTAGCCTCTGACATTTTCTTTTTTAGGGGATTTGTTGCTTTCATTAAACTTTCAGATATATCAGGCTTTTTATTTGTTCCATGTCGTTCTCATTTTTATACCAGTCAAGTCTGATATCTTTTCTAGGGAAATTCAGAACTTATTGTTTGCCTCTCTACTGAGTTAGTATGTATTTCCATACTACTTGACCTAAGATTTTAACTTGTTGTGAAGGCAGGAATGTGTAACCTGGGAGACACAACCTTGATGTTGTTGTTACTGTTGTGGAGGTTAATTTCTTCTCCACCCCAGCAAACATAAATCCAAGTGTCAAACAAAAGAAGACATTGAATATGGGTAAATAAATGTATAATTTATTTACATATATACAAAACTAGTAACTTTTATCTGTTGCTGTTGCTAAGGTGTTATATAGGAATAAAGTGTCACTACTGACACTGGAGTTTGAACACAGATCACCAGAGAGCAAACACAGGCAATCCCAATTTTAATAAGTAGATCACGTGATGGTAAAGGAAATGTATATATGGGAATATATAGTGTGGCATCAAGGTGATGACTATACGGATTACTATTACTATTGTTCTATGCTGTTGAACATAAAGCAACAAGAAGAGAGAGAGAGATTGGTGAAATTAGAAGTGAAATGGACATTGCTGATGGCTGTCGTTGTGGGTGGCATTTCTTTCTCAGTGCATCAGCGTTGACATCAAACACTGAGCTGTATCACATCTCTCCCTCAGCGTGTTGGTGTTGATATCTGTAGTGAACTATTGCACAGGGCAAAGTGGTCCAGGGTTGCATGCTTTTTATTCAATGCTAGAATAAAATCAAGAATAAAATAACTTACCTCCAGCACAAGCAAAGATTCGAACGTGTCTCACAGTGTAAACTGCCCAAAGGAGAAAGAAATGGTGGCTTCTTGGGTTACATATTTAAAATAGTTAGATCCCAGAGTAAAATACTCTCTCACGAGATTATCTTTGCACATATGCAGATTTTGGGCTGTCAATGATACATAAAAATGGGAAGAATGAGGCGACAAGGGAGAGAGGAAAAAAGATCGCTGACTGCTGTGTTGAACTGGTTACATATGTTGCAGAGAGAAGAAACTGATTGTAGGCTTTGATTGTGAGAAAAAGTTTAAAGCTTTTTTTTGCTACAATGTCAAACACTGGTCTGTTTCGGGTCGTTTGAATTTGAGAATATATAGCTGTCTATCAGCTCAAAATTAAGGTTTTGGTTTTATAGTGGAAGTGGTACTGACTGGTCATAATATATTGTTCATATTGTTTTGGTAAAAGCAGATGTATACATGGAGCTGATGCACAGAAAACATTTATGCAGTCTGCTTTGGGTAATTGAGCAGTCAACATCTAATTTGTGTAGAAGATGTAAGGGGCACAACAAATTCATTACAAACTCAGAACCAGATGAGCTTTACCAGTGTTTTTATCCACTATGGGATATAGCCCGCTCTCCAATGCTTTCCAATTTATCAATTTCTTTTTTTAATATTTAGTTGTAGAAAAGGTACAAAATATGTAGCAAAGGTTAAAATGGGGGATGGGGGAGGACTGGCCTTGTCTCATTGTAACGTAACCTAGCTAGTCTCACACACTGATCCATTTTTAAATACAATTTTCCTTTCACCATAATGACACATTTAGTCATAGCAGTTGCACCACTGTCACCAAAATACCTCATTTACTCAATGAAAGTCCTAACAAATTTTTTATTTGTATAATTCTTGAAGGGAGGGGGAGCAAAACCCAGTGAGTTTATACAATGAAAAAATATATTGTCATATAGGAATAAAGTATCACTGCCAACATTTAGGTTTGAACACAGATCGCCAGAGAGCAAGCATAGTTGACCTCATCTTGAAATAATTAGATCACGTGATGAGTAAAGGAAAAATATATATGTGGGAATTAGCAGTGTCTGACTGAGTATTGTTTGAAGGCGTTACTATTATTGTATCTGTGATTTACAAAGTCTCTCCTACAAACGGGCATTACAAAATATATGTACAAGAAACTAAAGAAAAACAGTATTAGTATTTGGTCTCCCCTCCACAAAATATGCTACATGTGGCAGAAGATAACTGGTGAAAAATAAAACTCAAAAAAATGTCTTATCCTACAAGAGAACTAAGGGATCTATCATTTAATAGGGAAAGGGATGAGAAAAATAAATGACAAAAAAGTGGAATGTCCATGCACTTGCATACCCTTGCTAAGTTAAAATGGAAAAATGCCCTAAAGAGTGACAAAATATCCTAAATCACCATAAACACAGGCTAGGATGACTGATGATTCCGTTAGGGGCTCAAAATCTTCTTTTATAAATAGCATCCAACAACCACTCTAGGTCAGCACCTCTCACTTGCACTAACTGTGAAACTCTCACCTACCTTTTGCTGAATTTTGATGAAGAGAGTTGCATCCTTTCCACTCTGATATTAACTTTAAGTTGATGCTTAAAGAAAGAGACCAGTTGAGAAGAGAACTTCTCACCTTCATGATACTCCATCTGTTTTGTTGTCCACACCATGATTTGCATAATGCTGAGCGGACACAAGAACATTTAGTGGTCATATCTTTTCAGTGATGGTACCACATTGGCACAGACAGAAATAATTTTTGGGCTTAAAAACTTTCCATCCAAGACGCAAACCATATAGCTTTCAATTAGCTCACACAATGGGTAAACAATACTGCAGTGACAGAAGGTATGTCCAATGGATTCCTCCAAGTCACCACAGTGCATACACTCTGGCAAAATTGCCAACCTTGCTGCATAAAGCTTCTTGCTGATCCAGAATGCTCCTTGCAAATCAGTCAGGTGAATGATGCCATGTTGTTATTGAAATATTTCAACCTGAGGCACACAAGGCAAAACAGAGTGAAACTCCAGATTCATAAGGTCAAGCTTGTCCATGAGATCATTTTTAGCAGCTATCTTCACTATTATTACATAAGGCATTCGGAGACAATGTCAGAGTGTAAGAGAGGAAATCCTTCACCTGTAATAGGTAGTGCATTTCAACATCTTATTATAAAACCCAGGTTTTGTGTGTGTGTGTGTGTGTCTGTACGTTTATATATTGGATCAGATTTCCTACATTTTTCAACCGATTTCAACAAAACTTCACAGGACTATGTAAAATTACCTTGTGGTGGTTCTGACAGTGCCAAAAATTGGAAAAACACAATTGTTTTTGCATGAAATCAATTTGAAAACACAATTAAGAGGCATTAATGAAAGGGAGACAACTCATATCGAGTTATACTTATTAATATCGAGTTATACTTATTATAAAACCCAGGTTGGTTGGTTGTGTGTGTGTGTGTGTGTGTCTGTGTGTGTGTGTGTGTGTGTGTGTGTTCATTTATATATGGGATCGGATTTCCTACATTTTTCAACCGATTTCAACAAAACTTCACTTTTTTTTTGGCAGGTAGTGTTTCTTATTGTCTTGCACATTTTTTTCTTTATTTCTTTATTTTTACATTCAGAATGCTTTAAAAATTCCATTTACAAGACAATTGTTTATAATAAAATTCTATTTAATCGGTAGACTCATAACAATTGAAAACAATGTTTTTGTTTGAGTTTGGGTTTGACCAATTCATAAAAAAAACAATAAAATAAAACTAATTAAGACATGCGTGTCCGTCAACCTTAAACAATAATCTTTGTCAATTTTATTTTTCAGTCTTTATGATGGTCGATACTTGATCTATTTCTTACTGTTACATCCCCGGGCAACGCCGGGCTCTACTGCTAGTTCTTGATAAAAGAAGCATTTGTCTTGGGGCAATCAGTGAGCCTCCACCTAGTCTGTATGCACACTTTCCATGGACAGAAAAGAATAGCAAGTGTCTTTTTTTCAGTATTCGCCATTACTATCCTCTTGTGTACACATTCATTCTAGGAAATTCAAGTGGAGCATATATTGACAAATCTAAACGCTTGACATTCCCAGACCACCTTCAGCAGAATGGAAGCAGCAGACTTTGCAATGCAACAAAGGAGACTTGACTCCCCAGAAGAAATCAAAAAAGTCCCCAACTAAATCCTTTTGTTCAGCAGATGGGAGTGGAAGAATAGAGAGCCAGTAGAGGAGAATCAGGCAGATGTGTGAAGCACATACTTCTGCTCTCCGCTTCAAGGAAAGATACCTTTGAGTCCCCAAACCTGAACTTCCGACTAATTCATCGCCAGCTTCAGGCTGGAACTGAACCAGTTATCAAGTATCTTGAGTGGCCCATCTGTCCAACTGAAGGGCTCAGAAAGAGAAACTCCTTCCCACTCATCCAACTGCAAGTCAACATGTATTGTGATTGAGTCTAGCCCCTGCCACCATCTCATACCTGCAAATTTCTTTGCTGACTTCATCTATTTTGGCAGTGTTCTTTATAAACACAGATACATTCTTTTCTTTATCAACTATGGGATATGGCCTACTCTCCAATGCTTTCCAGTTTATCAATTTCTTTTCTTTAAATAGTGAGTTTATCTTGGTAGCATGAGTGGACATCTATGAACTAAATGTGCTTGGTGAGTAATAATAAGAACTAGTAATGCATAATATAAAAACTACTGTAAACTAGACATTAAGCTATCTGAAAGAGTGATTTGCTTTTTGATTCAACAATAAAAAAGAATTGACTAATACTAAAACTTGTAGCACATGCAACATAAAAACTAAACTAATGAGATAAAACAAAAAAAAATAAATGCCAGAAAACTTTTTTGAAGTTACATGTTCCTGTTATAACCACTTTATCATTTTTGAACATCATCTCAGTCCTTATATCCACTTCTGGGGATGGCAGGTTTCCTTTAAATTGAATTATAATGTCATTTGGACCATCAGTTGCACTAGTATCTTTGAACTAGTATCTCCTTTTTTCAAGATATTACAAATTGTATCAGGTTTTTCAACACACACACACACACACACACACACACACACACACACACACACACACACACACACACACACACACGGTACAGCTTAAGTATACTTATTCTGAAATTCCAAAATCTGAAAACCTCTAAAATCCAAATGTTTTGCAGGTGCTGACAAGACTTGCCATAAATGGAAAATTTCACAAAGCACTGGGAATGTTCTAGGTGATGTGCAGCTGTTGTAAGTGATCTCATCTGCCCTGGGTAGGGGTTCCCCAGCTCAGATACATAGCCTACATTGGCACCAGTTTTTTGTTAGCGGTCATCACAGCAACACCTTTATTTGTGGTTTACTTACCAGGTTATTTGTACTTAAAGATATTATTCAAAATCTCAAAAAATCCTGCATTTATATATTTTTGGTAAGTAGTAATCATATTTTTGGTAAGTAGTAATCATATTTTTGGTACACATACAGAAAGTACAAAACAAAATATGTTATTTGTATAAAACTACTTTCTGAGTATATGTATAAGCTGTGTTATAAAATGTAAAGTGATATTGTGTTTATGCTTGGGTTTCATTCCCAAGCTGTCCCATTTTATAAACGCTATATATATGTTCAGTTCAACATTCCAACCACCTGAAGAAGGCTGGAGCGTACAATGGCCGAAACGTAATAAATATGGCGACAAAGATGAGGACAATAGTCCGAATAATGTAAATAATGTACATAATACCTCATCTCAGAAATATAGACAGATAAATAGCCTGTATTCCAAATTCTGAAAAAATCTGAAAACCAAAGCACTTCTGGTCCCAAGAATTTCAGATAAAAGATTCTTAACCTGTAATTTTTTTGTTTTTTTACAATGAAGTTCACCCTGTACAAGGCCCAAGAACCACTCAAAGTAGAGGGTTACAGTGTAAGAGGCACAGTTTATAGAGATAAGTAGAGAAAGTAATGGCTGATCCTAAACTTTGAACAGGTTAAGATTGTAATAATTGGGAGATGACAATTTGGAAAACTCCTCATCTGAAGAAATAATTTTAAGAAAAGTTATATTAATGAGAAAAATCATGATTCACATTAAGCATATAAACTCATGATATTTACTTTAACTGTATAATTTTAGAAATTAGATTTTTTAACTCATTTCAACTGAGTTTTTATTTTTATTTATATATTCATTTATTTTAAAGTTTACATATTCCACATTGTTTCTGTATTAATTTAGTAGGAACAGGTGATTAAACTGAAATAAAACTGAGTTGAAGTTCTTTTGTTTTTTTTATTATTATTTTTAATCAATTTATTCCAGGTTAGGTGATAATATCAACAAGATGCAAGGGGCTTATGGGAATGAAAGAGAATGGGAAGACTTTAGAAGGAACTGGAAAAACAATCCTAAACAAGAAACACGGGATAAACCTCTACTCCTGTTCAAAGTTAATTATATTCAAATTTTTGTAACAATAAAGTTAAAGTAAAAATCAAATGTTCATATGCTTAATGTGAATCATGCTTTGTCATGCTAATATAGACCCTGTTAAAATAAAGATTTTCCTGGTGAACCTGATCCATCAGCAAAACATGATAAATAGTAGTTTTCCAAATTGCCAAATGTATTACCATATTGTGTGCATGTGTGTGTGTTGACAGGAAGTTACAGCTATCAATAATTGAAAAACTGATACAGTTTGTAACATCTTGGAGAAAGGGGTTGGCAAATGCAGTTGAATTTTTACCTATGGCTACTGATGTCAATTTTATATTATATACATGAGATAGGGGTAGTGAAAATTTTTCCTAACCCATTTTCCAAATTCCAACTAAACATCAGATTTTATTCTTCTTGATTGGGCCAAGAACTTTGCAGCAGCCTTTCATGGATACACACACACATTATGTATGTGTGTGTGTATATATATATATATATATATATATATATATATTAAAAAAAAGAGAAACTGCAAATGTTTTTGGTTATAATGTGATTTTGTTTCAGTATATGTATAATATTTTATTCTTCATATTTCTGCTACACACGTTTCCAGTCTCGTGACCTTCTTCAGGCAAATAAACGGAATAAATTTTCCTTATGTTCATAGCAAAACATAACAGATTATTCTTACCTGAGCTTCTTCCAGATGATCAATCAATTGGGCCTCTGTATCTCGTTTCTTAGAATCTCCCATGTTCATTTCTTGCACTACTCCCAGGAAAGCTACATTGAAATAAACTCTTTGGTGAAGAATCTTCTCAACAGAATCCTTTGTATCTTTTGGTATGCAAAGATTCTCATTACTAGCAGCCACTTGCTAAAATAAAAAAAAAAACAAAGAACAATTCAGATGGCTTAGAAATAAACACTGACAAAAAAATGACAAATGCATGAACTGTTGATAATTTATTGCACAATATGTTTTACAGAAATACAGAGGGGAGTTGGAGTATTTTTTAAGGTATTTTTTAATGCAGAGAATTATTATAATTCTTGGACAAGATGTTTTTTAGGGGTACACATTATAACACAGAAGCTTGAAGCTAAAGTATATATCTGCAAAAGTAACTATTGTCAATTCCAGTTTGACACTAACTCTACCAATTTGAAGGATCTGTCCCAATATCTTACTAGAGATATAAGCTCAGTATTTTTATTTTGTGTGCCAGTTCTGAAGTTTAAGGGTTTTGGTTCATGAAAACAGCTCATTATACAAGAACCTGTAAAAACTGAGAATTGTTCCAAGTTGAGGCATGGGAATTATGGAGGATTAACTATTGTCAAAAAAAAGTTTTAAAGACACCAAATTAATGAAATGATGCATAGCCTCTCCAAATATTAATTCAATAGAAACAAAATATAGTCCATCATTTATAAAGACTTATATTTCAAATGAAAAATAATATTCAATAAAGATATTTGGGAAGTAATAAAAACTATTGTAAGTAATGTTAAAATTGACAAAATCAATGGTTGAAAGACTAATGTAGGGTGTAGAACATTAAAATGTAAATAAAATAATTTATTCACCTATATGGGATATTGTGTTAATTAAATATGTTTCTGTTGTCCATATCTTGGATTTATTCATAAATAAAAAATTATATTGCACTTTGTTTTCATGAAATATAACATCCTTAAAATATGTTATCATTAAAAAGATGCTCTTATTTTTTCAACACTTGAATTATCCTGCTTATCTTGTATGGTTCTATCAAATGTAGGTCTAAATTAATTTTCAAGTTGAACATCATCATGGGTGAGTTACCTATTGGTGTAGGAAGAGTTTTGGTTGTTTAGTATGAAAATACTTGCTTGCATGAATTTTTCTGCTTGACTGATTGCGATAAAGCATATTTAATCATTTCCCACTAGATCTTTAACAGTACAAGAAGAAAACAAAAAGTAAGTTAGTAAAGAGTAGACCATTGATAATCTTGTTTTGGAACATTTTGTTTGGTTAAGTTCTGGGTGCTCTCTTTATGGAAGATATATTCTGAAACCATCTATTTTTAATAAATATCTTAAAAATGTTCATGCATTATATTAAAAAATGAGATGAGGTACAGTACACTTACAGTACTACAAATATTTATTTACTTACAAGTACAAGCATGAAAATTGAAAACAACTTAAAATATTTCAGGTGACACAAAATTAAAAATATATCTATTTTTATGTTTTTCTTAATTTGAATTATTTTTTTATAGTTAATTTTATTTAGAAAATACTTTCGTAAGGATTTAAGTTTCTACTCGAATCTTCCAAATTTAAAAGAAAAAGTTTTGAAAGGGAGATAATTATAAGTTTACTAAATACGAAAGTAATACAATCTTTTAAAAACAACAAACTAAAAATTAAAGCAATATCGATATTGACAACAAAAATTTCAACATTAGATTTGAATAAATAGATTAAGGTATATTTTGACTCAGATATACACAAAAAAATCTTCAAAAGAACACAAAAATGTGCAGAGTTAATAAAAATTACAAGACTCGTAAAAAAGTTTTTACTTTCAGATTTGCCAAGAAAAAGTTACATTGTTTTTTAGTTTAAAAGTAATCGAATTTTTTAGCTTACAACGGTTTCTTTGCTGCCGTTTTGTTGTGGCTGCTTATTTTTTCGTTTAAACATTTTCCGACTGGAAAGAAGGCTAATCATTTAGAATTTTTTAGGAAATCACACAGCTAGCAATCAAGAAATAAGTAAGAAGACGTTTATTTTATTTTATTTTATTTCTTTTTAACACATACTCTCGCACCAAGTCTCATTGCAAGTCAGTCATCACAATTGTTAAAAACTAATAATTTAAAAATATATGTATATTCATGAATTTTAATTGTAAGTATTTGTTTTATTGTATATACATATTTTATTAAATAATAATGAAACTGAATGCATCGATAAAATTAAATGCAATAAAGTAGCAATATAGCCTCTAACCAGGTTTAAAGAAAAAACAATAATGAAAGTGAGGCTTTTACTCGTCGGTGGCTCTCCCCGCCATTATCCCAGAATGCTTTGCACTCGATCCGCCACAAACAAATTTTAGTCTGTCGCCTGTTGAAGTTTTTATCGACCTATTTTTTTTTTTCAAATTCATCTTTACCCGCCGTTCTGAGTATTTCTAGCTAAGATGGGATGTGAAGACGAAGTGTTAAAGATCGGCAAGAAATTGGAAAAAATGATTTCTAGCGGTACATCTGTAAGTAAACGAACGACTTTTTGAAAATAAGTCTTTCTCTCACTCCGTGTTGTAAAAACACGCTAGTCTTTTTTTCAGTTGCTTACCTTATTATTTTTTTAAAAATATCATTTTAGAGCGCAAAATTATCCCCTTGCAGATTGTTTTTTCTGCGATTATTGTAAATTGCACATTAACGTGTAAATTTTGTTATGCATTTTGCTTCAGTTTGGCTAACGCTCCAAACCAAGGGGTTTCGATGTCTTAACGGTTAAGTGTAAAGTAAAAAAGGTACTAAGAATCGAGTTGTAGCGCCATCTCTTAGTATTTTGTCTGTTCACTTATTTCTTTACCCACTTACTGAAAATATTTTCTTTGCAAATCCGTAAGAGAACTGGCTTAAAATGTTGTTTATTTACCCTTACCAATAACAACACTGGTACACACTTTAGGTAACAGCAATAATACACATTTTTAAAGTAACAACAATAAAAGAAAACCTTTCACCGCCATCTCTTATTTTGTCTTTCAGTCCTTTTTATTTCTTAACTGAAGAAATTTAACGACATTTGTCGCTAAAATATTCTTGTGAATTATCTTTGTTTAACAATAAGAAGCATTTTATAATATATAAAACAAAATTCCAAAATAGTAACGACACTTTAAAGTCTTTAAAACAAGTAGTAGTAATAGTAGTTTAAGTAATGTTTTGTTATTTCTTTTTTTTTCCCCTCTTCAAACGCGTATGCTGATTGATGTTATTTTCGGCGGGTACAAGTCGCATTGTTATTTTAATCATGCTAAGTAATATATATCGGAAAATGGTCAAATTCTAGTGATCGTTCGTTTGCTAACCGATTGCAACAAAAACTTTGTTTACCTTTAACGAGCAGTGTTTACGTGGTAGCAAAAATGTCATGGACGTCTCTTTTTTTTCCCCCTCAATGTACTAATTAAACTAAAGTGTTGTCTTGCTTTTTCCGCCTCTACTTTGTCACTTCTATTGTAATCTTTGTAGCGAATAAAGTTTAATCATTTTAAGCATTACGTTTCATCTATCAAAACTCTAAAGTTTACTTGCCACTAGCCAGCTCCATGCGGTTTTTCCCTCAGAGGATCACAAAAATAAATAATTTTCTTTTGTAAATAAACTTTACTTTCGTTTTAATTCATTCACCTCTCATTCTCATTATCTTGTTATTTAATTAGGACGGAATTTCCGTATAGTCTTTCTTTTGCATAAAATTAGCTTAGTGATTCGTAAATTGTAATTAAATTAAAAGAATTTCCTTGTGTTAGGGCACTGAAAAAATAGCTTGTTTTTGTTTTACAAATATATGTCGAAGTCTGGAAGCATTGAAAATGTTTTCATACTGTTCACTGCAATGCATAATTTTTAGGACTTCTTGTGCGTGCAACTAAAAAGCCATATGTGTTACAAAAAATGTATTTTCCTCTTCCATATCGAACACTTCAACTGATACTTTTAAAATTTTATTTATCTATACAAAATCTTTTATGGCTTAACTTAAGTTATGTTCTTAACCGAGGGAAATATAACTATTTGGTTACTGAATTAATACTACTGAGTGCTAGTGATTGATGGTATCCAACCGTAATAATTGTCTGTGGCATATGAGCACGAACTTTGATCTCGTTTGTGTGAGAGAAAAAAAAATGATCTATAATAATGTGTTTTTTTTTTTTTTTTTTTAGCTAGGACTCTAACTAAAAAATACCAAATTTTCGAGTATCTTTCATTTTTATAGGTGGAATTGTTTTTCACGTATCAAATTACACATTTTTCTCATAAATTTAATAATTCAATTTTGTAACCAAAGAGAAAAAGGATCGACCCTACTAGCACCTTAAATGCGATAATTATTTCATCTGTTCATCCAAAGGAGGTAGTTCTGGTTTGATTCTTCCTTTTTACAAATTCTTAATAACAGATTGAATTATTTCTCGCAATATGAGGCTAGCTAAAGCAATCTAAGGGAGGTAATTCAGTATTTGGTATGCGGAATAACTTTTTTGCTTCTAAAATGGAAATCACTCGAATTTTCTTTGTTCAAAATCCACTCTGTATTCTCTAGTCTCTGGTATATTTTAGACTAAACAATAAACATTGAAACAAAAATGAACGTGAAATAATTACGTGCTTTATTACGGAAGTTTTAGTGCTATGATTTTTTTTTTCTACTTTATAAATTGCAAAAAAAAATCTTTGTCTAAGAAGAGAGATGTACATTATTAGGCATATTTTTTGTAAGAGTGAATGCACTTTCCATTTGATTAAATAATCGAATGGAAAGTGCATTCACTCTTTCTATCTTTTTCTTTTCCTACTTAAATGTCAATTGTCAAGCTTTTTTCTTATCGATGTAAAAAAAAAGAACTTTCTGGCGGGGGAAGCTATTATAAACTTGAATTTTCTTAAATCTTCTAGTATCTATTTTTAAAGTGTCAGTAGCTAGACTGTACTTTTAAGGGCTTTTGGAATTGTAATATTGAACATATATCTAAAACTAAAAGTCAATGTGCTACTGGTTAAATGTCAGTATATATTGTGAAAAAATAAATTTTGTTTATTAAAAAAAATAACTGTTTAATTACTTATATCTATATTTTATCAATCTATCTATTTTTGTACTTTGTTCTCCCTGAATATTTTCATTCATTGTAGTCATAATGTATATGATAATTTAGCAGCATTTAAATGTCTTTTTCTCTTGCTTATAAAGTTTACACCAATAACAAAATATCTTAATTGTTCTTATAATTTTTTATATTTTACCTAACCATATAAATTTTGAGTATGAGATTAGATTTTGATTGCATATTGCTTTCCTAGGTTTATATTTCTTGTTCATATACATTTTTGGTTTGTTTGCACATTGATAAAAATTTCACATTTAAATTTTAGTTCCCAAATATTTTCATTGAACTCTTATAAAATTCTTTCTTTGGATTTCGTGATGAATCAACAAATAAGCTAAACGTTTTTGTTTACTATTTCAAAAAGTAAAGCCAATGTTTTCTGAACCATTAGAATTAAATATTTTCTAAGATTAACTTTCATTAACTTGTTATAACTTGCTTTTTGATTAATCTTTCAAATCCCCTTGAAGGATTCTCTTGTTATAATAGTAAAAATCTAAAACTTCATCATGCATTAAAAGCTGCAATTCAACTCTTAATCCAAAGTACATTGAAAAAGTAATTGTCAAAATAAGTAACAATTGGAATACATTAGATCTGAATACACCTGTATCTGATATTTTCATATATTCCTAAACGTCCTGTCTCCTTTAATAATAAAACTTACATTTGACAATGGTTATTCCACATCATAAGATTATACTAATTTTTGCTTAAAAATTAGTCAAATGTGCAAAAACAGAATCTTCATTTGGATTTATTTTTTTCTCTTGATGAATGAGCTTTCTGTGTTGTAATTTGGGGCTCAATACTATTTATTATTTTTTTTCATAAAATGCACACAATTTTGGTTTGTAAGTTTGGCTGTTAAGTTTTTATTTTTGACACCATTATTTTCATCTTCATCATTTGTTTTTTTCTTGCTGCTTTTTATTTTTGAAAAAAAAATTTTATCTACTCTATTTTACTATTCAGTTAAAAAAACAAAAAAAAAACATACATTACCAATTTTTAATTATTAACCAAAACTTTCTCTTCGGCAGAAATACTATTATTATATAGTGATCACTGATTGTGCAGATATTAAGAAATATCCTCTTCTTTTAGGACCATGCTGCATCTGTTGATCTCCTAAAAGCTTTAAAGGATCTACCTATGACTTTGGATGTTCTTCAGGTAAAAGCAAAAACTTTCTTTTACTTCCTTTTCTATTTATTCAACCTCTGACGAGAATTCATAACTCATTACTTCTTAATCATTGGATTTGGGTGTTGTTGTTTTTTGTTTTTTTTTTTGTTTTTTTTTCAGAAAAGTTCATGTACACTTCTTTTTATTTTATTCAACTCATCAGTTTATTACAGTCACTTAAATGGCTACTGTACTGTTTGTATTTGGAATCACATAAGGTAACAGGTGATGTATTAGAAAATCACCAACAACTTTTTGAATTTTGATGCTCATCATTTTCCTAAAAAAATTAGCATCCCTGGTGTTTATGCACAAAAAATTAAATTTTGCTCATCTTTCATAAAACAGACACAAGCACACTAGAAAAGGAAACTAACAACATGTACAAATATTGTCAATGTATTTTATTGAATTTTAGTGTCAGTTTTTACTGTGATAATCTTTCAGGTTGATTTGTATAAATAAATTCACTTAGCATGGAAAATATTTGATTTCTAATCCTTGTTTGTTTTTTTTTGTTTTTTTTTAATTGGTAGCATTATTTACAAGTGTAATTTAGTAATATTTTGAGATTTGAAAAATTTAGCTTATATGATGCTACTCTAGTTAAATGGTTTTTTAGATCAACTTTAGAAAATCATCAAATAATCTTAATATATTTTATGTAAACATTAGAAAAAAAACTTGTTTACTTAAAGTGTCACAATAAATAACTTTATCTGTCTTAGATGACATGATAAAATTTTAGTATATACTATAGATCTTCATAACTAACTGGCTCACCTTTCAAGAGAAGAATTATAACCAGGTTTTATTGAATTTGCTCCCTCACAGATTATGCTGCCCTGTTGAATATTATTTGCAAAAGGAAAGTTTCTTTTTTTTTTTTTTTTTTTTCTTTTTTTTTTTACCTAGATGCCAGTAAGTAAATCAAAGGCTCTGTACTTAGCATTTTCCTTGAAGAATCATTTTTGTTCAGTTGAGTATGAATGCTAAACATACTATATTATCATTCAGTTGCGAATCATATGAATTTGTTTTGCATTCCCTGGCATCTGTTGAAAATGGTGCCTTTTTTTTTTTTTTTT
Source organism: Acanthosepion pharaonis (assembly GCA_903632075.3). Taxonomy (NCBI): domain Eukaryota; kingdom Metazoa; phylum Mollusca; class Cephalopoda; order Sepiida; family Sepiidae; genus Acanthosepion; species Acanthosepion pharaonis. The sequence continues at coordinate 16,416 of CAHIKZ030000857.1, read as the reverse complement.
TTTAAATTTGCTTAAAAATTAGTGTAGGAAATTTATTTTATTTATTTATTTTTTTTTTTTTTTTTTTTTTTTTTTTGTGGTTAAAATAAAATAAAAACAGTGATTTGAAAATTCTTGCAAAAATCAAGTTATGGTCAGATTTAAATGAAAATTTCATGATTTTTTTTCACAAATGAATGAACATTATTTTAGAAATATCTTTTACATTTCTTATCCCCATGTCATTTTCACAATTTCATGGAATTCTGAAAAATTAAATTTCATCCCCTTGGTGTTTATATTAGTTGGAAGCAGAATTCCTTGGAGAATTCAAATCATCCATTTCTTTTTGTAAAATGGAAACCTTATTTACCAAAAATATGCTCTGAATCATAAAATAAAAAATGCAATAAAACTTAGATATTATTTAATTAGAAAAAGTATTCAGTTGTCTGTATTTTTACAAGAATTGTTTTAATTTTTTTAAATTAGAATAAATTATAAAGTTTAGAAATCTTAAAATTCTGTATTGATTTCACCCTTTTAGTTGATATAAAGTAAAAACTATAGTTAACCTTTAAACTAGGGTCAAAACATTGTCAAAATGTAAAAATAGGTTTTAATACCAGAAATACTCTTTTGTAAAAAAAAATTATTACCAGCAATATATTTTTGAAAAAAAAATATTACCAGCAATATATTTTTGAAAAAAAAATATTACCAGCAATATATTTTTGCATCCTGGGTAAGACGATAAACTGCGTCCAACAACAAGGCCTCTGATCAGCAGGTTTTGAAGTGTGGAACCACCTCTTAATTGCTGGTGTTCCCAGGCCAACCTTACTTAACTCCTAAACTGGGGTCAAAACACTATGATAATGTAAAAATAGGTTTAATACCAGAAATACTTTGTAAAAAATTATTCTAATGGTCATTGGGTGGGTGGTAATAGTTATGTTTCAAAGTATTCTAGGGGATATTGAATAGAAATGATGGTAGGTCTGAATGCAGTTTTGTGGCTATTTTATAGTGTTTAACTTTTTACTAATTATTTATTATTGATTAATTTATTATATGTTGATAATTAGTGTTATGTTTACTTGTGGGCATTTGTAGTTTAATTTGTTTACTTATTGATTTGGATTATTTTATTTTACTTATTTTCACCAATCCAATTATTGTTAAAATAATACAATAGACTTACATCTAATGTGCCATTGGCCAACATATATAAATAGTTGAGCCGCAATATAATATACATAGCCTGAATATTGAATTTAAGCATGAAATGGACTGTTGCCACTGGTGTTGACCTCAATATACATTTAATCCAGGAAACGGAGCAATCTCAGATCTTCATTCCAGCTTCGTCTGTCACACTTGCAGAAGTGAGTGCCATGCAAAGATTGATGTGATCTACACCAGATGCTGCTCACAAAAGAACTTGATATTTGAACAAACAGGGTGCTACCATTATCTTGCCAGATAAATGGATTCCTATCATTATTACTACGATATTGGCCTGTGTGGATATTTGTAACCCCCAATAGTTTTGAATATTACCAGTTTTTAAAATAGTATTTATGCATTAATGGTTTTATATTTACAAGAAAAATATTTTTTCTTTTTAAGAAAACCAGAATTGGTATGACAGTAAACAATTTCCGTAAGTCCAGCAGTGAAGATGAGGTAATCAGTTTGTCAAAAGCACTAATCAAGAGTTGGAAGAAACTGCTTCCTGGTGAGACCACAAATGCCAGTGAGTTATTTTTTAAAATTTTATTATTTACTTCATAGCTATCAGCATATTCTAATTGTCATGCACATATTTCCATTTGATTAGTATTAGTATCTACTTCATGCAACTTGCCAAGTTCTGTAAAGTATTGACTATATAGGGAAATGTAGATTAAGACTAGTATTTTGGACTAGTAAAAAAGAAGAAAAATAGTAAAAAGATTTCATCACTTGTCTTTAGGCCTCAAAAACATTGCATAAGTATTTTTGTGGAATTTTGGGTTGCTGGGATTGTTTAACTGGAGTCATTTGATTCCCAAGCCTGTCATTGTGTAAGATGAAAGGTGATTTTTCTGGTTTAGATTGGGTGGGGGTATCTTATATGCCTCAAAATATGGTAATTGTTATATATATATATATATATATATATATATATATAATTTTCCTTATATATAATTATAAGTTTTACAGAGATTAATCAAAATTAATGCAATTTGTTTTATTATATAAGAAATAAGGCACACAAACATATTGTGCATCAAGATATAGTTATACATTATAGGTTCACCTCCCAACTTCTCAATATAGTCACCACCCCTTTCAATAGCAGTGTTCCACCTACTGATGAAGACATGTATCCCAGCCTCATAAAACTAAGGTGGCTGCTGGTGTAGTCAATTCCTTACAGCAGTTTTCACTCCTTCATCACTGCTATAATGTTTCCCCCCTCAGTGTCTCTTTTGTTGGACCAAAGAGATGGAGGTCTGAGGATGCTAAGTCAGGTGGTGATGAATAAAGGAAAACTGCTGTAAAGAAATTGCTTCATCAGCATCCAGCTGAGTTTTATGAAACTGATATACATGTCCTCATTTGTAGGTGGAAAACTGACTTTTCTTGAGAATTAGGGAGGAGAACCTCTGATTTATAGCTATATCTTGGTACATGTGTTTGGTTGTGTTCTATATTTCTTGTATAATAAAACAAATTGCATTACTTTTGATTGGCCCGTATAATAATGATTTGATCTTTGGCATATTGCAGTTTAAATTTCAAATTATCAAGTTGGAATTATTTTTTAATGGTATTTAAGGTATAAATTTGACATAAATTCATGAATTATCAAATAAAATGAAAACTTACTTCAGTTTTGGAATAAATTCTTTTAGTATTTAACTTGTTTCAAATTTTAAACCAATGTTTAGATAACAATTTTGCATATCTCTTTAGAATCCTCGTCAAGCAAGAGCAACAGTGTGAGCAAAGTGGATGAATCTTCCCGAGACAGCACTGACAGCAATTCTCATGAAAAAGAAAAGAAGCAGGAATCTGATGTCAAGTCACCAATCCAGAATAAAATCACTGATACAACTGATGCTGTTCGCCTCAAGTGTCGGGAATTATTAGCCAATGCCTTAAAAATAGATAGTAAGTTGTCTAACATTTAAATGTCTTTGCTCCTTTTATTTCAAAGTTGAAAATCTTTTAGCAATATTTGTACAGTAGGACAATTTTCTAATTTGATGAGATTCTGTAGAATCGGAATTGAATTTATTCGTATCAAATTTAAAACTTTCCTTTTTTCTTCTTTTCTACAGAAGACCCAAGTTAGAAACCTTCACTAATTTGCTAAAAAAAGAGCATACTATGATGAAAAAATGCCCTAAACTTAATAAAAAAACCCCCCAAAAAACTAAGTTTTATTACCAAAATCTTTATTAAGAGAAAAGATCAATGTATTTTTTGATTATTTACTTATATTTTTTAATTCTTTTTAACAGGTTCAAAATTGTTATCTTGTTTTTCTTACATCACTTACATAAATTAGCATAGCAAATTTTAACATCTTTTTTGCAGTGAAAGACACATTGATTTGGAAATTTTGCAAAAATCAAATAATTGTCAGATTTTAATGAAACTTTGAGGACTTACTCACAAATGAATTAAATAATTTTATTTTTTTAAATTTTTATTTATTTACATGTGTTACACCCCACTTATCTTATGAAAACTTGAGAAAATTCAATGAGATAATTTTTAATAACTATATTAGTTAAAAGCAAAATCTCTTGAAGAATTTAAATCCTCAATCCCTTTTTTTTTTTTTTTTTTTTTTTAAACAGGGGCCCCATGTTGCCGAAAAACTGCTCTGACTCGTAAAATAAAAAAAAAATGAAATAAATAAAACTAAGACATTATTTAATTAGAAAAGCGTTTAATTGCTTTTATGAATAAGATATATTAAGGATATTATTGTCTTAAGAAAAAAAATTTTTCAATGAATCATTAATTTTTACAAGATTTATTTTTATTTTTTAAAATATTAATTAGAATAATTTATAAGAGTTTTTAAATCTTTTAAAATCCAGTTTCAATGGTGTAAATGTTAGGGAATATTGTTAAATAAAAAACTTCATTTACTATTCATAGATCGAAAAGCTTATTGCAATTTAAGGTCATCCAGTATTTTAAAAAAGAATTTTGATTTTGCTTTGTTGATAAGGCTGGATGTGGCACAAGTTCATTTTAACATGAGGAGTGTCACATGCTTACTTATGCATATAGGCCAAGGACAAAAATTGTTTTTTGCCTAACCCCCATGACCACTGTCACACTGATTGGTATTATATCCCCCCCCCCAAACCTCTTTAGTGCAATGAGGGAGGTGCTGTCTCTGCGTTAGAATCCCTGGGACTTCTCAACATCTCAATTAAGCAGCTACTACCATGTTAAAAAAATACATTTGCCACATATTTTAAACTTAAAATAAGTAATATTTGTTTAATTAAACTTTATATCAGCTAACATTCTTCAAATAAGGTGTCAGAAAAGTATATTTTATTTTTGGAAGATTTTTTTTTAATAAAGAGAATTATATTCTGATGAACACTGGCTAAAAATGGTGGTGAATTTTTTCTTTTTTTTTTTTAAGAAAAAGCAAAATAAAAGAACTCCTTCCAGTCAATTTAATTAGTTTTAAAATAGAGCAAAGTATTGTGTTTATTGGAAATATTGAATCTATTCGCTTGAAATTAAAACTAAAATAAAAGCTTCAAGAGTTTTCATTTTTGAATTAATTTAAAACCTTAGATATCACAAATCTGTAGAGATATCTACCCAAAGCCATTTTCTTTTAATTGGGTGTCTTATGACTCATAGATTCTTGTTTATTTTGTTTGGAAAAGAAGATTCTAATTCGTGTGGGCACACAAAAATATCTTGTTCTCTGAATCATTTTGTGTTGCTGCAGAATATGAGTTTGACCAATGCATTTTATTTTCATCCTGTATTAAAGAAGTACAATTGTATTTTCATAACAGTTAAAAGATCTGAGATTGCTGATAAGTATTTTAAATTAGATATCTTGAAGTACAACTTGAATATGGTTTTTAACAATTTTTTTTCAGATCCACCAGATGGAGCAGGTATTCCTGAAGAATTATGTGCAGAAATTGAAGATGATATCCTTTTGTCTCTATCCTGTTATATATCAAAGCACAAAGTCATCTTAACTAATTGTCTTTATTTTTTTTAGCCTGATGCCCTTAGATTCATTTAAGTTATGAATTTATAATTAATATGTATGTTGTACTTAAGTCTTTTGGTTGCATCTTTTGTTTACTTGAAGAAGTAAAACTGAATTTGTATCCAAGGAAAGACTTTTTGAAAATTTACTGTTTCCTTTCCTCTCCCTTAGGGATCAAATAGCAGCTGGTTTTTTAAGGTACTCTAGTTCAGTCATATTAGTAGAACAGTTTTCACCTTGAAAATAAAATTAACCACTTTGGAATGTCTGTGTATGTGTGTGTATATATATATATATATTTTTTTTTTAAATGCATAATGCTTAAATGAATTTTAGATGATTAGTTGTCAGCTGTCATGTGTTACTTTTTTTAAGACTGGCAAGAATTGAACTTCTAATCCAACATCATATTGATTTTGTGCTGTTTCCTTAACTAACCTTACCAATATACCAGGAATTCAGAAATACAGATTTGAAATACAAAAACCGTGTACGAAGTAGAGTTGCCAACTTGAAAGACCCAAAAAATCCACAACTTCGTGAAAATGTCTTGCGTGGCATTATTGACCCAAGTCGATTAGCCAGTATGACAGCTGAGGTTGGTTGTTTTAACTTCTTTTATTTTGTTTAGAAATCTTTTGTATTTGAATCTTGACTGGTGCTATTTGATATTTTTTTTGGTTTGTGTGATGAAGCTTACACACACACACACACACACACACACACACACAATTACATATGGGAAAATTTTATAACAAAGTGTAAAATGCTTACTTGTGATGCATTTCATTCTTCAGGGCTTCAGTGGACTACTTTTATGTTGGTAGAATTTCACATATGCATGCCAGAGGGGTGTTGGGATTATTTTTTTTTTATTTTTATTTTTATTTTTTTTCAGACTAATTAATTTAGTCTTTTTCTTATCCTTTCCATCACTTTTGTGAACTTAATTAAAAAAAAAAAAAAAAAAGACAGAAAAATGTCTCCAGACTATGTTCTTCTCTGCAGTACTGTCAAACTTGAATGATGTTTCATTTCTAGTGAAACTGCAGATTTTTGTGTCTGTCTTAAAAGACATTGAACTGTTTCTGATAAAATAGAGCGATAAACCATTGCTTCCTTTCTTTGCAGATGATCTTTTTAGCATGATCATGAAATTTAAGATTCATAAAGAAAAAGCACACTAAAAGCATAATTACGTTTTCCAAACTGAATGAATTTGTAAGAATTTTGTCAAACCCAAACATGTATAAAGAAAGCAAAGATTGAATGTGGATTTCTGGCTGATAGGGCTATATGCAAAATTTATCCAAAAAAGGAAATGTCAATCAAAAGATCTATTTGCATGCAGAATTGCAACAATGTTCATCACTATCATTGAGAAACTTTTGGCTAGGTCTCCCCTTAGATATCCTCTTGTAAGGTCACTTGCATGGCTGAACTCTGGATCCATTTGTGAAAAAATATTTTTCCACAGAAGACAGTCTAAAAAGAAAACAAGTCAACAAGTCAGTCAGTATAAAGAGTTCAAAGAGGCTGCTGGAAATATTGCTTTCAAGAATTTCGGCAAATCTGAAGATTGTCTGGGCACTTTCTTTTACTTTTCTTTGTCTAGCAACAAAGAATATCACAGACTGTGGAAAGTTGTTTGCAGATTGCTGGTACTCTCTCATGGACAGGCTTCAGTGGAGAGTGGTTTCTCGGTCAATAAGGAAATTTCCACTGACAATATAAGACTGCAGATTCTGGTTACACAGCACATTATCATGGACTATTTGGCCACAGTTGGAGGTGCTGAGAATCTTCCCATGACTAAGGCTCTTCACTGCAGTGCTTCCAATGCCAAAACCTGATATAACCAATACCTTGTGGCTGAGAAGAAAAGAAACTGGACAGATATGGAAGTCCATGCTTATGAAAATTGAAGAACTGAAGACCAAAATACACAAGCTTTACAGTTGTGCACAAGATTTGCTCAAGTCAGCTGACAGCTATGCAGAGAAAGCTGAGCAGACACCAAACTTCACACTTATCACAAAGTCCAATACCATGTGAAGATCTGCGAAAGACAAATCCATAGATATATCAAAATTGTAAGAAGAGCTGAATGCTAAACTAGATGAACTGTTCTGTGCCATGTGCAACAAAAACCATGAGTAGTAGGGGATAGCCAAAATGTGTAGTCGTTTTGTGAAAATTTCTATTTGTAGTTCTATTCATTAGAACCATTATACTTAGCTTCAAAGGAAATGTGCAGCAGTCAAGAATTTTTGTAACATTCACAAACCATGAGTAGTTTAGATAGTTGAAATGTGAAGCAGTACAAATTAGTGTGTAATTCAGAACTTTCAAGTGTAATAAATCTCCAAACTGTGTAAAATGCTACACAAAATGTGTAACATAACCAGGTCTGCATTCAGTTGTGTTTTAGCCTTCAGCGATTGGATTTCTTCACTGCTTTCAAATAATCCATGTGGCTTGAATTATTGTAACCAGTTGTAACTTTTCTGTGAACATCTCATCTGTCCAACTAAATCACTAAGTTTGTGTTTTTTGAAATTGATGAACATTCAATTTGTGTGCGTGTGCACACACACACACACACACACACACCAGTTTCAGTCTTTGAAAATTCTTAGCATAGCCCTGTAATTGCCCTTAAATTTTTACAGACACACACACACACACATATATATATGCACATTTCATTGAATACAACAGACAAGGTGCTTTTAGTTTATTATATAATTTCTCATGTGATCTAATAATTTTTTCTTTTTGGATGATAAATTATATAAAAGCTGTCCAATTGTTCTTTTTATCTGAGCACTTTCGGCTATACATTTACCCATTTTCAAGGTTGAAATATATCAGTTGTTAACAAGAAATAGTTTGTATGTATTTATTTAATTATTTATTACAAAAAATTTAGAGCCTCTAACCTTACAGTTAAAAATGATAATTCACCTCTTACAACAAAATTAAATAGGAAAAATATTATTTGCAAATTCAAATGTCCATTAAGGTATTCCTGATCAATCAAAATTTATAAATAATTATATAGGCCATACTACATATTTGGCATGGAGACTCACACTACACTTTTCTGACCATAGGTCAGTTAAGTCTTATTTAAATATTCATGGAGACCTACTGGACCCTATTCGTAACATACTTGTTGATAGCACAAATATAATAGCATCATCTACATGCAAAAAAAGGCTAAAAATAATGGAAGCCTTATTAATAAAAAAAAAAAAAAAAAAAACACTCAATAATATCATCTATGAACATGGACACAATATCTTGAACATATACACACACACACACACACATTAACACACTAATATTCCATGGATTCAATTTATTACATTGGAATCAGAATCCAATTCATCAGACTTACAAATTCAAAAAGAAAACAGAAAATATAACTCCGGGTATGGAAACAAAATTTCGGTGAGAGTGTATGTATGGGAGTGAAAACAAGGGTGAGAGGGAAATGTATGAAAGCTCAAGAGAGTTGTAACGGAAGAAAGAACAACAGGAAAGGCCTTAAGGTGAGGGTGGGGAATAAAATTTAAAAGAGAGAAGTTAAATAACGGTTTAAATGAGTGAGATACAGATAAATATGTGTTATCAGATGCATAAATCACTACCGATTTGTTGACCTAAAATTAAAAAAACAGACACCATAAAAGTATGGATACATTTGTGGTGACACACAATAAATGATTATACGATCCAAATTTAAAATCTAGCTAATTTACACTGCTGATGTATATATGAAAATTTGTCATCTGGTTTGCATTTACAAACCTTATGTATACATGAAAAGAGAGGATGAGAGAAAGAGGAAGAAAGGCCTAAGGAAAAAGAAAAGGCCAAACTAAAAATGGCATTTATAAGAGAAATGATGTGTAATCAAGAACAATTTGAAAAAGCATGTAATTTTCCCCTACAGATTACAAATTTTAAGGTAAACATAATATTTAATCTAGTAAAAACCCTACTATTTATTACCACATCCACACATAAACACATGTGCACATACAGACCTACACATGCACATATATAACCATACACACATATATGCATTCATATACATACACACACTCATATATATATATATATATATATATATATATATATATATACACACACACACACACATATATCCATATAAAAAAATAGATGGGTAAAATTAAACTAATCTGTACTTAAAAAACAGATTAGAAATAAGGAAGAAACGGTAATAATAAAAAAATAACGGGATCATGGTAATGATAAAATAATAATACTCATATTAGAAGACTAATAATATCAGTAGTAAAATAAAAATACAGATGATAAAAATGTGAAAAAATTAGAGATTGAAATCAAGATGGCAAAAATATTTTAGTTATGTAGAAAAAATTTCATACATACATATATACCAACACATAAATTAAGACTGCTAAAACAAATTAATAAATATATAGAGCACTACATAAACACAGACAATGATCAAGTAATATCAAGTGTCAATCCATTTAAATGTCCTATCTGATGTTAGGAATACATACACACACACACACACACATGTTCAAGCAAAATTTAAGTTTTTTTTTTTTTTTTTTTTTTTAAGCTGAAAACAAGTGAGAATATTTGAGCCAGAAATCAATTTATTTGAATACATGTTATAACAATCAAGACATTTCACTCAAAGAAGCCTCCTTCAGCATTTACCACCACCTACATCCAACTCTGGAATTTGGCACATGCAAACCTTATGCTGTCCTTAGGGAGAGTCTCAAATGCCTCAATCCTATCAATCAGCTGGGCCTTGGTGTTACAGGCAGTGTGGTTGGTGTCTTTCTCAACTGTGCTCAACACATATTAATCCAAGCAGTTACAACCAGGAGAGTTAGTGGGCCAGACTTCATGGCAGTTAAAGTCGTAAAAATTATCTGCCAACCACTTTTGACTCTTCCTGAAGTTGTGGCATGGAGCTAATGTTGCTGTAACACACAAGATCTCTCAGCAGCCACCTTCCACAACTAAAGCGTGACCACAGTGTTCAGCAACTCCACATAGCCATCCGAATTGAGCCTGAGACCCTCTTCAAAGATGTGAGGTAGCATGACATCACCCACCCTCCCTGGAGACACACCTCAAAACCATCACTATTTGAGGAAACTTTATGAAATAACATCATATGGATTGTAGGCAAGCCATCTGTTGTCCTGGTTATTGTGGGGCTGGTCCTGACAAAAATTCTTTTCATCAGCAAAGAACCACATTGTCCTTGGTTCAGCAGGGTGTTTCACATTATTCAGTGGTACTTTGCCTTTGTCAGACAGTTTTCTTGAGCCTTTTCTGTGTGTGTGTGTGTGTGTGTTTATATGCATTAACGTTTTAGAGCTTTTTGGAGAAAGTGTGGACAGTAGATTATCTGAAGAAATTGATTGCTATTTTACATATAAAATTTTATTTGTGAGAATCACAGGAATTGTAATATGAGATTTGTGCCAAAATGTTTATCAGATTAAATAACTTATTGCAAGACCTGGTGTTATCCCTTACCAATACAAGACAGGATGGTAAAGTTAAATGGTTTTATTAAATGTACATTGGCAATTTTCCAACACATTATGGATGTATGTTGGCAGATTTTCTATTTGTTGTTACCTATAGGAGAAATAGCTCTTCAAATTATTGGAGTTGTGTATTGTCTCAAATGCCAGGAAAGAAAAAGATTAGGATCATTTTTTTTTCTAATTGTTATTTCCAGAACGTCATGTTGTTGTAAAGTTAAAAGAATTTCATTCAAGTCTCCCTGGTATCTGTATAATAATAGTTCTGTCTATTGGCCATAGCAGGACAAATAGAAAAACTGTGGTGTATTACAAATGTGTTTAGCAGAAAAGTTACTTGGCCTTAAATAGACACCGTGTGCGTGTGGTTGAGGATTCACGTTATACAAAATCCATTGAGAGTAATTTTTTATTTCAAATGGCCACTGATCTTTATTTAATATCCAATTTTTTCTCCTGGGATAGTTTTTCAGGTTTGATATACTTAAGATAGTAGTTTAGAATAAGGACACTAAGATTACTCAGGATTTGAAAAGGAAAATGGTTTGTGGGCAACTTTTAAACTTATCTTGGGAAAATGACTTAAACAATTATGATTAGATTATTTATTTACAAGAGTCTTCATTAATCAAATAAAACCAAATCAATTTGAAATTCCTACACCTTATCTTCAAAACCTTGGAATTTGAAAAAAGAATAAGGGTGGGGAGCCTAAGAGTGTCCAGACAAATCAGTGCTTATTACTGTTCAAAGAGTTAAGAATATTAATGCAACAACTGATAATATTACTAAATATGGGATTGCCTGTGTTATGCATTTTGTTGTGTATTGATCTAATTAGTATATTTGTCACCATTTCTTTTCACTAAGTCTCTATTCTACAATATTGCATGGAGGGTAGATTGTGGGAGGTACATTCTCAAATACATTTAAAGCTGAAAAGAAATATTTGGTTTCTTATTTCAGGAAATGGCCAGTGATGATATGAAATCCCTGCGCAACAAATTAACCAAAGAAGCAATCAATGAACACCAAATGGCTCAGACAGGAGGCACTGTTACAGATCTACTCAAATGTGGGAAATGTAGGAAAAGCAACTGTACATACAATCAGGTAAGTTTATTGAGGGATTTTTTTTTTTTTTTACATTTTATCTGGTACTATGATAAAAGCAATTGGTATCAATTACCAGTTGCTGTGTGCATTTTTTTTTTTTTTTAATAACTTAAAGGGAGGCAAACATGTGATTTACAGTCTGCAGTTTGAACATCATGCATTTCTTTAGAAACAATTTAATCATTTACTTTTTTTTTCTATTATAAATTTCTCCTTGCTGCTTAAAGCAGCAAGGAGAAATTTATATTTTATTTTGAAGACAATACAAAATGTTAAGTTTTAGTATGACTTAACAGAGATCACGAATTGGTTATTAAGAATAGTCATTATGAACTTAAAAACTTGCTTTTTTAAAGACTTTGATGCATGTGTTTTGTATAGAGGTTAAAAAAAAAAGCAAATTTTGTGCCAGATTGTTTCTGAGATAATGAGTTCATATAAAGAATGATTTCATAGCTGCTTTGTGACTGGTTATCTTAAATAAACTTGGAATTATGAAGTTTATTGGGAAATACAATTAAATGAACTAAAGATAAATATATAAAACTTTGTAAAAACTGGTTTGACTTTTGTATGTAGTAGCTCTCTTTCCATAATATTAATTTACATATAAAAAATGAATTTATTTCTTTTAAACAAAACTGTTTAGGAATGGGATGATTAAATTAAGCTTCAATGATAACATTCAACAAAACTGTTTTCACAACAATTTTTAATATGTAAATATTGACAGGTTTTCACTTTATTCTTCAAAATATTTTGATGTATGATTTTGAGTTTTTTTTGTTTTTTTTTTTTAATGCCCTTGAGTAGTTAATGAAGCTTATATGGTATATAAGTAGGATATGAAATGTTTTTAACATCTTTGGTTTGAGCTGTTTCATCATAACTAAAATTTATTTTCCATTCTGATGTTTTCTAGATTAGTCTTTGAAGTGTGATAAAGAATATATACATGTTAAGAAAAAAGATTTTAAGCTATATCTTTAATAATACCTGATGCATATATGAGAATACTTCTTGTATCCTCAGACTCACTGCAAATCATTTTTTTCTTTTTGTCCAATCTGTTTGTTTCTCATTTTAGGTACAGACCAGAAGTGCTGATGAACCAATGACCACTTTTGTATTGTGCAATGAATGTGGACATAGGTGGAAGGTAAGGGATTTTCACCTTGACTTTTGTATAATTGTCTATTAACATGAAGTCAACTGATTGTATAAGTATCATAATGCAATGTCATAATTTCTAAAGTCCAATTAGCAGAAACTTGAATTTGATAAGAGGTCTGAGAAGTTTGAAATAGATTTATTTGTATAGACATGCATAAAAACTTCAACAGTGGAAGTTGAATCCACTTTAGTCATATTTATACTTTCTCTCAGCATATTGGCTAACTCTTATGATTCACTTCAACTTCTAAATTGAATGCTTACTGTTAATATAATAGTATGGATGTTTATGAAAGGATGCTGAAAAGTTCTTGTCCTAACAAACCTCCCAATATTTGATTAAACAGTATATTTTTCTTGAAAGGCTTCTTGATCAAGCTGATAACTATTCAGTACCCTCCTCACATTTAAAAGAAAGAAATTCATTTTGTTTTTAATCTTTTATGTTTACTTCTGCATTTTCTGTTTGTTTTAAATGTTTTTCTTTTCTTTTTTCTTTTTTTCTTCCAGTTCTGTTGAATCATCAGAATGTTGCATCATTATATGGCCACTCTGAAGCCTGTTATTACCTTCCAGTGTGAGAAAAAATGTCCATCATAAATCGCCTGACCTTTATTTGGGGAGGGGGGTGCCTATCTTCAATTTTGATCTGCTCATGATGACAGTAAAGAGTGAGGTGGTGTTTAGGGTGGAGTTTTAAGTGGGGTGTGTGGCAATGGGGGATTTTTTTCTCTCTCTCTCTACTATCCTATTTGCCTTTCTCAGGTGATAGATTCTCTTAAAACTTTCTCCTTTTTTTTTTTATATCCCCACTCTATCATCTCAACAGCTTTCTGACCTGTTTTGGCTTTTTCTGCTCTTGGCTGGACCTTTAAGGGCATTCTTTCTATGCATCACCCACCATTTTTTCTCCTCTATTCCTGCCTTAAGAGTGATTGGATATTATTTAAGTCTGTTAAGATTTAGTAAATAAGTTTTAATTATTGATTGCTTACAAGTTTAAAAAATGGCATATTTCTGCCTATATTCCAATTTAGACAACTAGTATTTTGTTCTGTAGTCTCAATTTTAAGGAGACTTGATAATGACATGACCTGGTTGTTTAGATCTCATTTGCATGCATAAATGTGTATGCAAAAATGAAATTAAAACTGTTTTCTGGCACACTTATTTGATTTGGCTAAGAGACTGTTAAAGCAAAATGGTTTAAATTTTAAAATCTTGCATGAAATGTGTAGTTGAATCATTGTATGAATTGTTGCCTCTGTGTGTTTTGCTTCACTTTCAATCCATTTTTATTGTATAAAATATTTGAATAGCTGAGGCTTCTTCCAAAAGCAGAGCTGTCTAGCAGTACACTTTTATAGATTTTTTTTTCTCCTTAGTACAATGTTTAAAAATGTGCAATACAAATCAAATAACTGAAATTTGAAATTGAGTGAAACTTAAAAAATGAATTGATGTTAGTTTAATTTTGATGTATTTATGCATGAACATGCTATGTCCAGCCCTGTCTTCTAAAATTTAAAAATTGTTTTAGTGATAGTGGAGCTGTTACATTTTTTGTTTAATCTGAAACAATCACTAGACTTGATCCATATGTCTTGATAGCATTATTTTCAATTAAGCTTTTTGCCTGCATCTGATTTCTTTTAATATTTGAAAGAGAAAAAGTAAAAATTGATTTATAGATAAATTGCTTAATTTCATCTACAGCCTTTTCTATCTTCACTGTAAAACTGCTTTATCTTTTATTTATTCTAAATAATGTTCAAAAAATTTTGCAGATTTTTTTCCCCCTACATCTCAATGTTTAGTTAATATTGTAATAAGTTAAACTGAGCTCATTGTGTCAACACTCCTGTTATTTCCAAGTCATTTTATTAGCCTAATAATCTCTCCCGTTGTATGTTGAATTACCAACTTGAAAGGATTCTTTGCAGTTTTTTGTAGAAATTCTATTTTATTTTCAATGATTTGATTATTAGATGTTCTGTTAAGAAGTTTTCTGAAGATCTCTCTGCTTTTTGTAAAATTCTATTTAATGCTTTTTTGTTTTTTAATACTACTTGGCATGGTGAGGGGTTATTTCATAGGGTCATACCTTTTGCTTACATTTACTTTGTAAGTTTTCATTATTTCACTAAAATATTTGTTCTTTGACTCTGCATAACAAAAACATTCCAAAATGCTACATCTAATTATTTTAGGATCTCCTCCCTTAGGCTTTTCCTGTTTTTTTTTTTTTTTGTGTGTGTGTATCAATTCTTGTGGGTGTTAATGCAATACACTATAGTCAATAATGAAATCAAAACTAGTATGAATTCAAAATTTAGTGATTGTGGGCATTAGTATCTCATATATTTTTGTTTTCTGTATAGTCAAATAAAAAAGTATGCAAACTATTTTTATTACTTGTGTGATGTTCAAATGCTTATATGAGGTTTTTTTTTTTTTTTTTTTTTTTTACTCAAGTAAAATACAGAGGGCAGATTTCCAACCCCCTCCCCCATACTCCAGAATACAAGTTACATTTGTCCTTTGTATAATTCCTCACCTCTTGCATCAGTCATTGAACCTTCCCTGAGTATTTCTCTACCCTGTATGTTTTTATCTTTATTAGCTTCTCTTTTTAACTTTCTGCTGGGTCATTTATTTCATGCTATTTAACATGATAATTATTCAGTTACATGGATATTCAGATTAATAGTTAATCCCATTTAATCTTAAAAAAATGCAGTTTTGCTCAAGGGCTAGAACGAGGAGTTTATCAGTCAAGAGATTTTAAATTATTTAGATTGATTTCCATGGAAGGAACCCTTTGAAACACCAGCAATATCTTTATATAAATATTCCTCTACTGCAGAGTGAATATCTAATGGAATCATTGATTTATTTTCCTATTTTTATAACATATCTCCTTGTTCTTGTCAATCTGCATTGCTTTATAAATACTGTGATGGGATTATTTTTTAAGTACCTGTAGGAAAATGTCATAGTTAAAGGCATCTGGGTTTGTCTGAGTTTGAAAGGAGAGATGATATTTTTAGAAAATCTTTGGCATTCTTTCTTTCTGTTAATGGTTGTACATGGTGTAAAATTTGTAGTTTTTTTCTATTTGTCTCTGATTGCAGAAAAATTTTATGCTTAGTTGTCAATGTGTTAATGAATAACAGCTTGGTAGCAAACAATTATAGCCCAGGCTTGAGATTTTGTTTGATTATTTGGCACTTTTGTGTTGGGCTTGGTCTGCTAATGACAAGTATCTGAATTGAACCTAATATTTAGGAAGAGAAACAAATCTCTAATACGTGA